>JAFEMH010001033.1:0-347500 GCA_022495995.1 Adenophora triphylla var. japonica
TCTTTAAATAGATACTTCTTTCATTTGATTTGGACATATAGAAAAAAAAGCCTCTTTTTAAATATAAATTTATTAATTATCTTTTGTCAATTTTCATTTTTTTTTCAATATCTTTTTAGTAAAAATTAAATAAGTGTGAAGTATTTATTTTTAATTATAAATGATAATAATAATAATAATAATAATAATTTTACAGATCATAAAAATAATGAATATAAAATAAAATAAAAGTGGTGGGGAATAGGATGATGTATTGAAATGGTGTTGAATTTTTATAAACGAAACAATTGTGTATTTATAAAGTAAATATGGCTATTTAATATAATAATAATTTTTATATATAGGGGATTGTGATGAATGTGGATTTTGGTTTCTATTGAATAAGTGAGATGGGGTAATATGGTTATTGTGTTTATTTTAGTTTGATATATCAAACAATTTAATTTAATTTTAAATAAAAAATCTTTGAAGCATAATAAATAAAATATTAATAAATTAAAAAGAAGTGGCAATTTCGACATTTCTCATGTTGGCATTTATCAATTTCCTCTACAATCAAGGCCGTTTATTTAAAATTTTCTCTTTAAATAAAGAAATATAATATAACTTTTTTTTATCTTGATTTCCAATCTTCAATTTTTTTTTTACTAATTTCAATACCTTATTTCGTATGTGATTAACATGTTCGTGTGTTTTATTTACTTTCTTAAATGATAAAATATTACGAAATTGTATATAGAGAAATGCGTATTTCTTATAAATTTTGTTGCTTATTCCTATTTTATTGTTTTCTAATTTTTATGTCTTTAATGTAGTCTTTAAAGTATTTCATAATGTATAAACAAATTGATTTTTGGTTTATTTTAGTTAAATTTTTTTCTTTTTTGAATATATATAGTAATGTCTGATGCATCGCACGAGAGTCAATCTAGTATCTTTAACAACATATTTTTATTTATATCACTATTCTTGATAGGTTTAATTTTCTTTGTCTTACTCCCTCCAGCTTTCTTGATTGACTCTTATCGTCCCTCTCCCGTCCTTGAGGACAATTTTAAAAAGTTTCAAATTAGTGATAATGTTATAAAGTGTAGTTTGTAAGTTTGAAGGGAAAATAACAAATTAGTGTTCCAAAGTTTAGGGGTTGTGTCCAATCAGTGCGATGTTTTAATTTTGTCGATTTAAAGTTCGAATTTCTAAAAATTATTTTCGAGTTAGAGGTTTTTAACCCAAACTATAAAAAATTAAAATCGGTTAAGTCACATGTGTAGTTGCACATGTGACTTTAAGCTGAGGTTATTAGGGCCAAAATTCTCGGTTTACCTTTGAATTCCTAAACCACTAAATTAACAAGATTCTAATTATTATTCAAGAAATAATTCTTTTAATATGCTTTTTCAATATTTTTTTTTAAATTAAAATTTTCTTTTTTAGAAAATAAATTATTAGAAAATAAATTATTTTCATTTTCTTAATAATGTAAATGAATTATTTTGCATTTTTATTTTCTTATTTATTTATAACTAAGGCTAAATTTTTGTGGAAAAATGTTTTACGAAAATGTTTTCCTCATTTGAAGCAAACCATTTAAATAATAACTGAGGAAAAGATTTTCGGTCAATGAAAAAACAGTTTGTTTTAAGGAAATATTTTTGGATTTCTCATTTTAAAACATTTTTAAACAATTTTATGTCCCCCAACATAGCCAGGGTAATGTCAGACACGGGGTTCATAAAATAAATTTATGTCCTAGATATAACACTATTTTTTTAATAAGTGGTTAAAGATGAGTAATGAAGGCTTGATAACTAAATAGTTAAATAGGAGAGTTTGAACTCGAATAATTGAGGCCCCAATTCTAAGTTATCCAAGTCTTATAAATTTATTTTATTTGTATTTTATCTCTAAACTAAAATTAAATTAAGATCATTCCTATATATTGATCATACTAATTCTATTAAATAGTGGCGTATGTGTTGTAAATAAAGAAAGTAGTAAAAAAGTTGGGTAGTAAGGGTGAGTTTGGGAGTGTTTTTGTAGCTTATAATCACTTTTGAAACTCAAAATCACTTTAATAGTGTTTGGATAATCATTATGATTTAAAACTAAAACTCGTGGAAAAATTATGAACACAAAAGTGATTCTTAAATTGTGTTGTTTTTACAATAACCTTATTTTATCACATTATTATATGTAAATAAAAGGTCATTTTGATATTTATCTTTAATAATCGATTTTGAATATATAGCACAATAAACTGTAATTTATTACAAAATCGATTTTCAAAATCACTTTTGAAAAATCACTTTCAAGTGAATCGAAGCAATGTTAAACTACCAAATACTAATTGGATTGTTGTTGTTAAAGTATGACAAGTAAGTTTGAATAATAATTACTATCAAGTTCATTTTTTAAATTATAACAATTTATCACCTTGAAATGAGAAAAAGAAGTAACATTTATTATGAAATGGGGAGTATGTTTATAAGGTTCAAAATCTTAAGATCTAATATATTTATTTGAATTAATTTTATTTATATATAACACAATAGAAAATCATAATTTGTTTTTAATCTATTTATAGATTATTGATTATGATTTTATAACCTATGTTGTTACATTCAATTCAATGCATTTATTTTTATATTTATCTATAAATTTATTAATTATAAGTTTAAATTTTAGTTTTACATAACATCTCTCTGATTCCTTAAGCTGGATCAAATAAAATAAATAAATTTGTCATACGTAATCTAAGTTTCCTTATTGTTTTCATATGTATTTTAATTTGTCATCTTGCGTAATCGGTAAATATCTTTCAAATTTGAAGAAATAAAGTATTTTTCTAAAAAGTCCATTGTAATTTTTTTTTATCTATAACATTATCATATCAATTATAAATATTTTCATATCTAATTTACACACATATTCTCAATTTGTAAATGTTAGTTTAATTTATTTTCTTATTGATTAAAGCAAGAAAAAAATATAACGAATAATTTAAATAGAATAAAGTTATAAAAATTTGAACAACTAAAGAACATATATACATTATCGTATTATACTATAATACTATTTTTAATGATTTATAGATATA
Organism: Adenophora triphylla var. japonica; assembly: GCA_022495995.1. Classification (NCBI taxonomy): domain Eukaryota; kingdom Viridiplantae; phylum Streptophyta; class Magnoliopsida; order Asterales; family Campanulaceae; genus Adenophora; species Adenophora triphylla. The sequence goes on from JAFEMH010001033.1 coordinate 3,098, forward strand.
TGTGTATCTATATAAAGTCATTAAGGCCCATTATTTAGTTTCATGCGATCCTACGAAATGCTAGGAACGGCCTACATTGCCACCCCCACTTCCCTCCCCTCATCTCCCTACCCCCACCCCCATTATTCCCTCCCCCAATAATTTTTTTTTTTATCAACTATCATGCGCCCCTCCAACCTTATTTAACCCATCAATGCACCTTCCCGTCAAATATTTTTGCTCATATTAATTTTTTTGTCAACTCTTTTTGCCGTCGATCCAAGCCCCCACCACACACACCAGCCCCAATGCTCTAACTCTTGCTTTTAAAATTACTAATATTAAAATGTTTTCTAGAAAATATTCTCAGTAGATTTACCTAACAAACGAATTTTATATTTCGAAAAATGATTTCATTTTGAAAACATTTTTTTGAAAAATATTTTTTCCCAAACAAATGAAGCCTCCATATAATTGTTTGACAAATAATATTTTTTATAAAAATAATTATTTTCATTTTCTTAATAATATAAATTAATTAGGTATTTTCATTTTCTTATTTATCTCCCTTCTAGGTGGCGTTTCTCATCCCCGACTTCTATGGCCGTCTTATGTGGGAGTCAATAGCGGCCTTGCATATGACTCAAAATCATGTTCATCACGACGCATTGGCGAAGCACATTGAAGTTGTTGTCATCTTGTAGGTGAATCTTTGTTCGGGGCACAGGTGTCATCACGACAAGGAAAGTTCTGTACTTGGCCTTGAATTGGCGGATGTACTCACTAAAGCTTTGGGAGCCGAGTCAATTTCTCATTTTACTTGGCAGAGTTGGGTGTGTGTGATCTACACTCTCAACTTGAGGGGTGTGAGATTGACGAGATAACGTCAATATCTCTTTAGCTTGTAGTTAGAATGTAATTATCTCATTTTCCTTATTTACTCATTGTAAGTTAGGAAGATTTATTTTGTAGCATAATTATAGGGAGATAGTCATGGAAGGATTGACTCCTCCAATTAATACTCTAGCTTGTATATAATTAGGGAAATAAAATATATTTTCTCTCCTTCACATATACGGTTCTTAACTCATATCTTTCCCAACAACTAGTGACATCTCATCATACATCTCATTCTTTTTATTCAAGAACTTTTCATGTGTTGAACGTGCCTATTAATAACATCAATAACATAGACCATTGTTCAAGAGTAGCAGTTTCTTAAAAAAAAAAAAAAAAACTAGCAAAAACTGATTGTCCCACAACTTCTCTAAAAGCATACATATATAACCTAAACAAGTCAAAATGTCTATGGTAAGCACCTACTACAACCCTTATTGGACATATTATCATTAGTTCATACATATGCAGCTCCAGCTCCCAATAGACAAAAAGAAGTCTTTAACAGCCATAGAAATGCAAAATTAAAACCCTAAACAAGTCAAAATGTCAAACACCTACTACAACCCCACAAAAAAGCACACACAAATTTTCAAGCAATGAATTCATTAAATCAAAAGACCTACCAATCTCAAAGGAAGCATAGGCATCAACACAAGCATGCTGTATCTGTTCAAGGCTAAGCCAATCATCATCCCAATCGCTCATCGTAACATCCCTCGGCTTCTCAATTTCCTGCCCCCAATTACTTCCCTAACCAACGTCTTCAACCCCACCGTCCTCAACCACACTGATCCAACATCCGCCGCTAATTCCCTCAGATCCACCGTATTTACAACCCTAACTCCATAATGATTGAACAATTTCGCTGCATCTCCGTCAATCCCGACCCCGACGTACGTGTAATCTTCGCTGTCGAGGAAGGAGAGGAGCGATTCCGGCACGATTGATCGGGGAGGTATTTGAGTTGGATGATGCAGTTTCGGCCGACGCAGAGTTGGAGGGTGGCAGGAGGTTTTCGGTTGAGGAATTGTAGTTTCAGGGCCCACTCGATGTCGAGGCCGACGATGAGTTTGTCGAGACGGTGGCGGTGGAGGCGCTCGGTGTCGGAGATCAGGTGTCGATGATGCATGGTATTTCGGTGACTAGGGTTTTGATGGTGTCGCCGAAGACGACGTCGTAAGAGTCCGGTAAAAGGAGTGGTAGGTTAAGCCTAGGTCTTGGATTGTGATCGTCATGGTGGTGGAGGGTTTTGAATTTTGAGAGACGGGAGAGAGAGAGAGAACAATGGAGGATTGGGGAGTGGGAACGTTATTTTGAATTGGAATAGACTCCGGTGGTGGATTTGGGATTCTGACCGCTGCATATGTTGTGCCAAATCTTTTATTTTTATTTTTATTTTTTAAATGATGATCGTTCGAGAAGTCACAAAATTTATGGGTTCTTTTTTTTTTTTTTTTAGCTCCCCTATGGCAGGAGCTAACTTTAGAAAGATTAATTAATACATGTAAAATATTTTTATAGGTTCTTAAGAAAATCTACTAGTTCATGTAATAGTGTTACTACAAACTAGTACATCACCCGCGGTGTTAAACACACGGAAGAACATCTTTATGCAAATTTACGTTAAACAACATAAAAAATTCAATTTTTTGTTAACATAAAAGTGAAATGCAGTCAATGATCTTAATTAAAGATGATACTTTACTTGTAGAATTTTAAAACTTGAAATAGCGCTAAACATTGATTCTCAGATTACATGTGTGCAATCTTAAACCTAACTTAAATAAGTATGACATTTTTCTAGGATTGTAGATTCTTTGTATAGTCAGTCAACCCATAAAAGTTATAAAAAATTGTGAGACTTTGCATTAAGTGACAGTTTTAACCAAATCAAATACTCCAATCAATAGAGCAAAATGCAGTATACACTCACAATGAGAGAGATAACCTTGGGAAAATTGTGTTAATCAATGTGAAAAACAATTACTCATCTACCATGGTAAACAACATAAACTGAATAAATCTTGCAACCAAAAACCGGATGTCATGAAAAATTGATAACCCCATACAAAAGTTTTTACAAACTAAAATGAAAAAGGCAAAAAGTGAAATTGTTTTCAAGTCAAAAATACCCAAATAAAAGTTTTTTACAACCAAAATGAAGAAGTTGTTCAAATTACTATTTTGTCAAATCTATGACACTTGTGTCAATCTTTCTTTGGTTTTATCCATCGATTCCATTCGAGCCTCTTAGACCTTTCTAACTCTTGGACGCCGAAGTGGACTGCCTTGTGCTTTCTATCTTCAACAACAGCTTCATTCTACAACCTAACAAAGACACAACATTAGTGCATAAATATTAAAAGAACTAAAAATAACATATAGTGCAAACTAAGTCTCTTTATAACCTCATTTTCAGCCAAAAGTGTATTTGGCCTCTGCCTCATTTAAAGCATGAGACAAATCCTTCAATAACATATCACAATCATTAATCAAAATTCACATTCAGAATTACCTGGAACAATTTGTTTAGCCAAATGACATCCTCGCTTTTTATTATGACCACTTTTATTAAAATACAACTACATTTTTGGTTCTTGTCCCATGCGTTCCTTCCACTCTCAACCCCTGCAAACAAAAATTAAAAAAAAAATTATAAATAACAACACAGGTTAAAATACCAATACATTATAACATTATAAGATAAATTAAAATAGTTTACCTCAATACCATCTTGCTCTTCTTTACTCAATTGGACAACCCCTTTTGTTATGTCCACTTTTGTTGCAGAACAAACTACATTTTTTTGTTCTTCTCCGATGTGATCCTTTCACTTCAAACCTGCAACAAAAAATAAAAAATACTAAATAAGAACACAGCTTAACATACCAACAAATTATATCATTATTCCATAAAATAAAAATTGTTTACATCAATAATATCTTGTTCTTTACGCAATGGACATCCCTCTTTTGTTATGTCCACTTTCTCTTGCAGAAACTACATATATGATGACATGGTATCATGAGGCTTCCCCTTGAACCTTCAACAAAAAATAAAAAAATATAAGTGTATAATGTGCTAATGACTGCTCCGGCATCAATGAATAATTGAAAATGGTTATTGACTGGGTTGCAACAAATATTGCACTACCATCACACACTCGCTTCTTTCCATACTAATGATAGTGTAAAGGAGACTGAGTGTTTCCAGTTCTATGGCTTACTAAAATGGGAACTCCTTGATTGGGAGATTAAACTTCTTATAAGGAACAAACTAATGAATAAATGAGCAGTAAGCAAATTAAAAACCAATATAGTTCAGCCAACAATTACCACCAATCATTGTTATAAACAAAAGTTGGTTAAACAATTGTGAATCATGACAAATATCAAAGCTATTAGAAGTAAGAATCTATCACAACCAAATGAAATTTTCTCGGTAGCATTCCTTTTCAATTGGACACCGTTCCAACAATATAATAGTAGCCACTATGAAACAAATGAACACAACAGGTAACAATACATATAAAATTTAATATTGAAGATACAGTCTTTAGTTATGTTGCAAACCTGAAGGTGTAATTCCATCAGTCTTTCGAACTGGACTTTAGTTAATCAATACTTCTTTTAAACAGAGAGAGACTAAGATCTGCAAAAAACATTAACGATTCCTAACAAAGAAAAATCAATTGACACTGCAGCATTATATGAGCTATGGTAGAGGAGAATTTAATATGCACTAACTAAGTAAGAAATTGTTTATTATTAAAAACTCCATTAACATCTCTTAAGAATAAATATTTCCGTCAAGAGATTTTTAAGCTTGTGGTATCAAAGAAGGATCATTGTCATCATATTTAAGTCTAAGTATCATTTCAAAAGTGGACATAATGACATGTCTTAAATAACATACAAAACCAAGCAAACTCAAAGTAAAAATAAAGCAATTCATGATCAGAAAAATCTAAAAACAAACATCTTCATGGATTGAAAGTGCCTTCTACTATCATATACCAAACAACAACTTTGATATTCATTTGAAAACCACAAATTAGAATAACAAACCTAGAGTAGCAGTGTTTTAGTATCCTATAGCTACCAACCGAACAAATGTAATGACAAAACCTGATGAACAAATAAAAATATCACAAAGTTCCAATGCGGATGATTGAAATAGAGGAAAGGGTAATTCAATTGATATGCAAATCAGCAGACTAATGGTTAGGGTTTACATAAAATGGACTTTGAATTATTGATTTTAATATACAAAATATGCATTACATTGTTTTAGCACCCCATTCGCAGTTCAGCAAAACTACCTCCAAAGGGATTTTTATTTTCCAAATAGATAAGAACATATCAAAGAGATGAAATAGAAAATAAAAGGAAATAAAAAGAAATTAGTAGAGGAAATTGCGTTTACCTGGACGTTTGGAAAAAAAAAGGAAGACAATGAAGCGTCTAACAAACGATCGGGAAAGAAAGAGGGGCGGCGACCGTGAATGGGGAGGTGAGCCGAAGGTAGGTGAGGTTTTGGGAAGAAAGGGTTTTGGTGCAATTTGTTAATTGCCGGGATGACGGAAGTGGAGTAATGAGAAACAGAGAGAAGAAGATTAGCTGGTCGAATAATAAACCGCTTAGCTTATCGAGGAAGCTAGGCCATCCAAAAATACTCCTCTCCGTCCAGCTACATATTTCACACTTTCTATTTTGGGCGTCCAATTACATACTTCACACTTTGTCTCCGACATTATTTTAATATACTCACAACACCATTATAATTTACTATTCCCTCCACTCATTCTCTCTCCTATTTTACTTTTACACTCACAACATTATATCATTATTTTTTTCCTTAAAAACTGTGTGAACCCTAAGTGTGAAGTATTAACTTGGACGAAGGAAGTAAATTCTTTATTGACATGAAAGTGAAATACAAAGATTTATGATCTAACTTAAAGAAAGAAATACTTTTTAAAATAACAAACATCTATGAATATTACAAATTTTGGAAAATTTCCTTATAGACAACATTTTTAGTTTCATCAAGTTAGGTTTCCTTCATCATCGCACATTAATATCTTCAATCCTATGGCGATTTGTGACCCTAGACAATGCAACGTATAACCGACTCATGACCGAAAACAGCTTCTTCAAGAAAATTCCGACATTTGAAAGAGATTGACCCCGACTTTTATTGATTGTCATTGCATATGACACAACCAATGGAAACCGTCGCTCCGTAATTTGAATGGCATCCGTATATCCGCCGGAGTCAATGTCATTCTCGGAATAAAAACAAGATCACCAACATTACTACCGTTTAGAACTTTCCCTTCGAGAACATGATTTCCGAGCCTTGTAATAATTAACCTTGTTCCATTACATAACCCCGAACAATGGTCAATGTTTCAAAGAACATGACCGGTGTACCGACCTTTAAATGTATTTCATGAGTGGGTAGACCGTAACACTTGATAGTGTTTAAAACTCCGTCGAATGAAGATCTTCAAAGAAACCGGAGTTATCTTCAGCATTTGCAAATAGAATCAGTAACTTAAATAAGTCCTTTGTTCAGATTGGTTGTACGAAACCATATAGGCATTAATGTTCTCAACCACATCCAGAAGTGGAGCAAGAATGGCTCTTCCTCAGAATAATCAGATCATTAAAATGATCAAAGTTGGGATATGTGCTTTCAACAATAGACTTGATGAAATCATCCGACTCATTAACAATCAAGTCATCAGAATCGTTATTGTGGCTTCACCATCATTATCATTACCATATGACCCATCCCCAACACTCGCATCCACTCGAGAAAGCCTTGAGTTCTAAAACCACTTTCATCATTTTCAATTTGTTGTAGTCTCATATTCTTCGAAAGCCTCAACACTTTGACATGAGACCATAAATATGATGAATTGATCGTGGCCATAACAACATCTTGTCTGGTACCTTTTGGAATGACTGGAAGTATCTGACGGAAGTCTCCACCCATAACCAATGTCTTGCCTCCAAAAGGTTGATTCAAGCTATCTGTGTGATTGAACCTCATTATGTCCCTCAACGTTCGTCCAAAGGCTTCAAAACAATATCTATGAACCATAGGTGCTTCATCCCAAATTATAAGCTTAGTTTTAATCATAAGCTCACCAAGAGGAGTACCTTGTTTGATATTACATGTTGAATCTTCATCCAAAGTTAATGGAATTGCAAACCCGGAATGACCAGTACGACCATTAGGGAGTAAGAGTGATGCTATACCACTTGATGCCACATTCAATACGATATCACCCTTAGATCGCAAATACGTATGAAAGAATCTTCCACAAAAAGTCTTTCCAGCCCACCGATCCATATAAAAAGAAAACACGTCCAACATCAAGATCAATGTCATTCATAATAAGGTTGTAAGCATGCCTCTGTTCATTCGTACATAATTCCAATAAACGTTTATGCTCATCCTCCAATGAATTTCTATCGTAGTTCAACTCTTCTAAAATCATTCTGTTGTTGTAAATAGTGGGATCAAAATCGATTGGATAAGGCATAATCAGATAGTCACGAAGGCTTTTTCCTCTGCTACGCAAAAGTTTTTCAATCTCCAAGAGAGAAAGATTTTTGATTTCTTCATCGCTTAGTTTAAGTCCTAGAAAGAAGAATATATATATTAAATGGTATTAGAGAATAAGTAAATAGTTTAGAATTAAGTTTTTATGGAAATTTGTAGAAGAGAACAAAATAAATAAAATATATTATAAATTAAATTGGCTAGAGTATAATGGATTACCTTCATGATCTAAAAGACGTCTTTGATTGTAAAGAATGTCATCTGACAAAAATTCAAAGCAACTATGCCAAACATATTCAGGCCTTGAGTAAGATCCTCGACATCAATAATCTGACAAACATGGTTCTCAATGATGAAGCACTTCCCCATTGACTTGCCTCTTTATACCATCAACGTACTCCTTATCATCATCAAGCAAACCCAAAGCATAACATGCATCTCTAAAAGAACCATGTTGTTGATTACCAACACGTCTAATTTCCTCATAAGAAGTTGGACCGCGCACAAAATTTAGCAAAGTTCTCAAATAATATAATTCACCTTGTCCAGGAGCTACAAAAAATATACGACCAATCTTGAAACCACGTTTTCTAGATCCCACCTTCTTTCTTTCGATTCCAAACAAATTTTGTAGGGAACTCAAGATATGTCAAACTCTTTGCTAGATCTCCATATTTTTCATTTGCTTCCATCCATGCAAGAAACATACTTTCTCGTGAAGTTGGACGATCTAGCACCGTGTCAATTGCATCATCATCTTGGAAGACAATATTTTGTTCACCCTAAGATGGAAAGACAAGCTTTCAATGTAAGGGTTTCGTAATGAATTTCATAACCCAACAATCTCCAAGAAGCTTCACAAGGTGATATGAATCTACAATCTAAGTAATTCTTAATCTCATCAACAATTGCTTTGCCGCCATCATCATTAGTCCGCCTTACAAAATGTTACAAGAACTCTATCTTGTCCTTTCGCTTACATATTTGCAAAGATATTTGATAGACCTTGACCGATTGCACCATTCAACATTGACATGAGCACCATATTTCATCAACAACACCCGATTGTGAGGACTACATATCTCGTTGTCAAGGTTAACTCCCTTCACAACTACCGTACGACCATTTTCCGGGCGCTTGTAAATTGCATATCCATCTTCATCAATGATTGTCTTTTCACGTAATTTCTTTGGAAAATATTTGGTGCAACGACCCTTAACCATGCATGGAGAGTTATGCCCCGCTTTCCCACAAGGACCATGAATCATCAAATCCTTCACAAAGATTGTAATATTGCGGATCTATAGATTCATCCTAATCTCACAGATATTATTTTGTCTATTCTATCTACGTAGAATCATCGTGTTTACGATCAAGCCATAAGATGATATGAACATGTGGCGTACCACGTTTCGATACTCAATTGTGTAAATAACTCGTAATAATTAGAAATTATAAAACATAAGCCGATAGTAACATTAATTTTATATAATAGAAGAAATAAAATTATGTTAAAAAATATTAAATTCAATTCATAAAATGGAAAATTAGAGAAATGATAAGAAATGAAATAAATTCATACCGCTAGAACTTTTCCAAAGATTTCTTTCTTTTCTAGATCATCCATCAATTCATCTAACTTGGCTTTAAAAATACTAGCACATAATATCGCCCTATCTTGTGGTTGTTTGCCATTCTTTCTTAGGAATCGTTGAACCTCGTGCCATTTTGGATTACATGTGAATGTAATTAAAAGATTAGGATAACCAATCCATCTCGCAAATTGCCATTGCATCTTGATAATTTTGGATCATGAATCTCGCACCTCCAACAAAGCTAGATGGCAAGCATATTCTTTTGCCACGAGTTGAAGGGTCATGTTCTCCCTTAGCAAGAGCTTCACCAAACCTTTATACATTTCACATCGTAGTTGCTTTTGATGTGTCCTCATAAAAGTCAAACGTCCCGCTCGACCATTGTCCATGTATCAACTAAGTATTGTTGAAACAATCTTTCTGACCGAAAAATATTATCGACTCGACTCTCTTTGATGCATCCTATAAGCAAAGTACTCTCTCATGCTCAATTTATAGCGTTTGCCATCTCGTTGATTCGGTTTGGACATCCCCGAGAAAAATAGATTCTCGATAACCATCTTGTCCAAATAAAAATAGCAAGGGATATTGCAAGCCTAAGTAAGAAGGATGAAGCTCTGCTATCCTTCAAGCAACCCCGTCTCGAGTCTCGATAACAATATCCCTCTCTCCAATTGAATTCTCGAAATCTCCGACCAATAACAATGCAACATCATCTTTAGTTGGTAGATCATAGCATCGACCATCGCTTTACGCCTAGCAATTAGTTTCAGCCTCAAATTGGTTTCATTTTTTTCTTGCAAGGAGTCACGGACCATTCGAAATGACTTCACAAGAACATTATTCTCATCAAGAATCTTCTTCAAATCATTAACAATCTCTTCATGCAAAAGCTTAATTTGATCATCCCTATTTTGTTTCATTAAATAAGAAAATGTAACTATTAAAAAAACAAAATAATGATGCATTAAATAACACAAAAATAGTTTAGAAATTATAGACATACCCAATGCAACGAATTCTATTGTCAACTTCATGCTCCGTGTCATAAATATACAACCGAGCAAATTTAGGAGTGGTTCCCTTCGCTTGGTATCAAACCACCAATGTAATGGTAGTTCTCGACCATATAATTTGAAAACAGTGGACTATTTCCCTATTAACACCATGATCAATCTTACCTCCCATAGAAGTAAATGAGAACATCATATTATAGGATCGAATGTTTGACTTAAAAAGTCGACTTTTCTCGTAATCGCCATATAATAAATCTTTAAATAACTTCGGAAGTTCAGCATCGAGGTAATTGAACTTTTCCATGCATACAACAACCAATACTTTGGTGCCAACGTTGACTTGAAACGTTTATTCAACCTCTCCGCATACCAAAACATTGCATTGCAATGGGGACATACGTGTAAAGTGGTCACCAAAATCCATGTAAACTATATGGGAAAAGAATATTTATTAAAACTAATATAAAAAATATAATATTGAACATAATTTTCAACATAATATTATAAATAAAAATAATGTAAAACGTACCTCCAAGAAAATAATTATCATCATCCAAATTATTGAGATTAAATGGAACCGGGAAATAAATGAGCCTAAATAATTGGAAAAATTAATATTATTAAAATAATTAAAAATAATGTAATAAAATTTCTTATATAAAGATAAAGATTAGGAAAACAAATTACTCTTTCGTTTTCTACTCTTATTTGGATCACAGCTCAACTGACTTTGAAGGCTTTTCTCGAGGAGTAGAATTAAAAACAATGGACTGACGGAGGCGATATCTCGTATAAAGACATAACTTTAAATTAGAAGTGAATTTAAAAAAATTTAAAAACACAAAAAAATTACAAATGAAATTAGAAATTTGAAATATACTAATAATAATGGAAATATTTACCAATTTTGCTTTTTGACTTAGCAAGAGTAGGTGTAACAAATGAAAATTCTTCATCATTGGTCAAGTCAATTATTTCGACGACGGTGTCCCTATAAAAAAAGTAAAAAAGGGAATCAATTTTTAAGTCATTGGGAAAGATAGAAATTTAGAAATGGGAAGGAATAGTTACCCTTTACCGATATTTTGTTTTTTTAATAAATTGAGATTCATTGCGCCTTCAATTTTTGTGACTTCAAATTAAATACTTGTGAATCGAAGGGGTGTTTCTTGCGTAGTTCCATTACCATTGTTTGATATACTACTTCTTACCACATTCCCCGTCATATTAAAGATAAATGATTTTGTCATGAAGTGTTATAAATATTGACAAAAAGAATATGTACCATTACCATTAGTTATATCCGAAAATGGCATGATTTGAGAAGATTGACTAGAACTTGTTGTCGATGAAGCCACGTGCATTATATTATGTTGAACATTATTTTCTCGCAAAAAATGATATGTGAACAAAATAAAGTACAAAATAGGTACATTTTTTTTTGGCTTTAATTAATATATAAATGACACTATGAAACGAAAATTGTCTAGGCAATTTGTTTAAAAAAAAAAAAAAAAAAAAGTAGAGTAATTTATAAGACAATAATATTGTAAAGCCAAATAAAATGATTGGAATAAACACACACTTTAACTACACAATTGTTTTTCCCAAACCCACCCAAAAAATAAAAACCAACCCATTAAAGAAAAAGCCCAAATCCAAATAAACTAACCTAATTTTCCCTACGTCTGGAATAGATTTTAGAACCATCCGTAACAAACCCTAAATTTCAACGCCGACCTATACCCTTTCGTTCCCAAACCAATACTCGATGAAGGGCGTCGAATATGAGGTTCCAGTTATGGATAATCAAGGGTTGATTGATAAGATCGAGGGTGATTGTTTACGCCTGCGTCTCCTTTCTCTTCCAAAATTCAATTCCCAATAGTTCGAAGGTATAATTTCTAGGAACTACTTATCAATTTACTTTGTGATTGTAATTTTAATACTTGAATCTCGATTTAGGTCAAATATTTTTGAATCAAGGGGTTATTGTTTAAGACTCCATTTTTTTGATACAAAATTCAGCTTCTTTGATTTCGAAGGTAAAATTTCTTAGATCTACTAATAAATTTACTTTTTAATTCACTTTTTAATTGTAATTTTAAGGGTTGGGACCAAGATCGAGGGTGATTGTTTACGCCGCTTCTCCTTTTCAAGACACAATTCACATTTACGACTCCATTTTTTTTTTTGAATCAAAATTCAGCTTCTTGATTTCGAAGGTAAAATTTCTTAGATCTACTAATAAATTTACTTTTTAATTTACTTTTTAATTGTAATTTTAATACTTGAACCCGATTTAGGTCACATATTTTTAATAAAGAGTCGTCTTCAATATATTTTTATTAGTTTCATCTCGCTTTTAGGTCTAATACTTTGAATCAAGTTTGCTACTTTTTTTATAAAATATAAGAATTATTGATCGAAGACTCGCAAGAAACATTGTTATGATGTAATTTTAAAATCCTTTTTTTTTCAAATTGATTTTGTTGTCTAATGATTATAAATAATATCTTCATGACTCGTGGTGTATTCGTAAAATGAACCCCAAATTTTTGATACGAATTTATTGGGAATGTATTTGCTTTAAAATAGGAAATTTTGACAAATAAATGAAACCCTTATTTAGGATAACTAAAAGCTTACGTATGTAATGAGACTAATAAAAATAAAAATTGATAAGAGAAAAGGACAAAAGTCTAATATATATATTAAACATTAAATAGAAAAAAATACAAACCGACATAAAACAAAAAAAGAAATACGTAAAATGTAAAATAAAACTTGATTTAGTGAACAAAAGAACCACCCTCCCCACCATAAGAGCCAACAGATGCCCCACCACCACACCCACCATCACCCTTATCAAAAGGTTTCTTCTTCAAATCATTCTTTTACAAAGAGGGGGATCAAGAGAACCAAATAACTCTAGGATGTTCCTAAAGTATTCACTAAGGCTCTATGCTCTCCCCTAGATGCATTAGAAAAATTAGATGACCCGCTAGCATCGATAGCGTGCCGTAACAATGAAGTTGTGACCCATACGTCGCAACTTACGACCAAGCACAAGGCTCGAATGGGCATCTCGTAGGACATTTTAGAGCAAGAATCGTTATAGTTTGGAATACGAAGGTGCCCAAAGTGAAGCTTCTTAGTTGTTTCGTAGAATGCATGATTCTCGCTCCTCGCTGTCGAATCAATTTCTTCGAAGAGGAGCCATTTTCATCACACATTTTGCGCTCTAGAGAACAACTAAGGAAGGAATTATAGAAGGGATGGTATTCGAAGGGTAGATACATATATATACCCAAAAATGACCAAAACAACATCGATGAGTAAAGATTAATTACCAACAACCTCGTTATAGGGAAATGGTGAACATTAAAGCCAAATACATACATTAAATACACTAATAGCTACTGTAGGTAATAATGTAAAGATATCTCGTCATTAATATAAGGATTACATCTTGGAAACTTGAGTAATCATTACACATGTAGACCTAGTTGCCTTCTCAGAGTTACTAACCTATGATGCATTTATTAAATTTGCAGACTTCTATTTAATTAATAAATAACACGTAGAAATATTAATGTTCAATAATGGTAAACACCGTTTAAAATGTATAATTTGTTTAACTAACAAAAACTCTTTTAATGTATAAATAACATACACTCTTTTAATTAACTTAAGTAAATATAAATGTTTATTGTAATTATAATTAGATAGAAAAGTACTAACAAAAAAATTTAATAGCAATCTAGTATTAAAACGTAATTATTTTTTAGAAATAACTCGATTATAATGAAAAAACCGAGATAGAAAAATAAAAAATAAACTTGGAATTTGTAGTATAATCTTCATCCTCTTAAACTTCAAATGAGAACTAAACAAATAAGAGGTGAAATGATAATAGAAAATGGTAAAAATATAGTTTTTTATTTGTGAAACAAAATAAAAAATGGAAAAAATATAGGACATACCAAGATCATCATTTTCGTACTTCCTCTTCTTGCATATTATCATTGACTTTGTGATCTTCATTTCTCTTGTAATACTTAATATTGCGCTTTGTTTTTTGTAAGATAATAGAATTTTATAACTGATTGGAGTTTAGTAAAAAACTATTCCTAGACTGTGATATACACTTATATAAAGGAGTCAAGTGATTATGGGAGTGGAATTCAAAGAGTCAAGTTAACCTAGACATAAGAATTGTACTTAAAGCATTTTTTAAGCTACAATATTAGGTATAGATAATCTAGTGTAATTGAACTATTACCGATTTAACAAAAGTTAATTTTGATGTCATTTCGATTAACATAAGTGGTTTTCATTACGTAATGGCGTAAATAAAAGAATGTATTTTTAATGAATCATTATGACTTAGAATTTCCATAAATTATAATCTATTTTATACGTATATTAATTGTGGATACTATATTTGATTTAAAAAACTGTTTTAATAAACATTAATTTCTTCATAAGATGATTGGATACATGACGAAATGACATTGCAAAAACATTGTACCCGAAAAATTGATGTTTATGTTTTAATTTTTATTAGAAAACAACTTACATGAAAAGAAGGTACTTTAATAGCATCATTGAAATGTAAATCATTTGTAACTTAAATTATATGACATAAAGAGTATAGATAATATTTTTTGAGTCGTAATTGATTTTATTCTAACAAAATGTTTGATTATGCATTTTGTTTTCCAAGTACCTAGATAATTTTTGTATGGAGATCTACCATAGTGGACTTATGTTAGAGGAGAAGTAAGTTTATCTTATATACATATTCCATTGTCTTCATTCAAATTATAAGCTTTAAAATGGACAATTTGAGAATGAATTGAATCTCGTTTGCCTTAAAAACATAATCAAGGATATGATGTTCATGTATTTTAATTTGAAATGAATAAAGTAGACACATTGATTGAGAATTAAAAATGATTGAATAAGGTTGCTCGCATTTTATGTTTAGCAAACTTATTATTGTGATTTGATTTTTTAAGATTTCCTTGATTCTCGTTTAGAGGGAAACATGATTAGGATTTGATTTTAAGGAATTTTTAAGTGAAATGATTTAGTTGGTAGAAATAAGTTTAATAGGGGAAAGCATTATAATTTGAACAATAATAACATGTCGTAGTATAAAATTGATATCTAAAAAAAAACAAAAAGTAAATGTAAAAACACTTTAACCTTCAAAAAAAGGATATAAGTGAAAACAAAATGCATAAAACTCGTTATAAAATCTAAATTAAAAAAAAGAAAACCCAAAATGAATTACAAATCCACAAATTACAAATCCCCAAATCGACAAAATAACACAATTGTTCAAATGATAATGTTCCAATAAAATTCACCAAAACACTAAAGACTCGTAAAATTTTCAGTTTCTCAATCTTGATTTCCTTCTCAGAATCGAATCCCATCCTTGTTAGATGATCCACCATCACCTGTTAATGTGCTTGTCGCAGTTGTCTTCAAATGACAAAAATCTCCTCTTCAAGCCAACATTTTCTCGGGGTCTTCTCTTCATTATCACCACAAGAATCATTTATCTACATTACAAAAATGATAAAAGTAAGAAAAAATAAAATAAAATTTGAAATGAAAAATAAAATTAAATAACTTTGTCAAGTTTATTACCTCAATAACTTCATCACCAGCCTCCTTAATAGCCGCTAATACATCAATCCTCTACAAAAAGAGAACAACATTAATAAAGAAAACCATTTAAAGTACATTTGCAAAGGTTATTTCAAAACCTAATACAAACCTTTTGACCTTAATTTTTTCCTTAATATATTTATCCACCAAAGATTTCCCATGAAAGCAGGATCCGTAAGAATAATTTTGATCTTTACCACTTAAATTAACATCCCTCAAATGAACCTTGAAAATAGAAGTTTTGCCTACTATGGCAATGATTTCATCTCGGACAATGGGGTAAACAATATTCCTTTTTTCCACTTTCTCGTAATCCGAAAGAAATGAAAATAAGTGAAACTATTAGTAGATAAAATATTAAATAAATGACTTCAATTTAATAAAATGAAATTAAATTATTTTTAAAAACCTTAATATAGTGGTCCTTTAGCTCCACGGCAGATTGACCAACCAATGTTTCACAAAGATTCGTCCCATAGCATGAATTTCGCCGTCTCATCACCAGAGTGAACATTCACCTTCACTTTATATCTTGGAATGGCCTTCGTTATATTGTTGTTACAACCTTTGCAAAAATAACCGCTTTCAATGTAATCCAACTTATGCATACAAACCTTACAACTAATAAAAGACCAACATCCATCAACAAATACTTCGTAAATTTGACCTATCACCCAAAAGTATCCCTCCTTCAAAATATAAAAAGAAATGAATGAAGATACGAATTCCTTTAAACATGAACAGAAACGTAAATAAAAGAGCAAAATTATTTTAAAAAAAACCTCCTTGCATTCCAAAAGATCGCCATACCAAAACGTTAGCCAAACCACTTTCAAGTTCATCATAACTCGGAATAAGCATTAGATGACTCAATTTGACTCGATCTTATGAGAAGATCCAGATTCAACCGCAAACAAACTATGAAATTTGGAAGAGAAAATATATTAGCATATTAGCACATTAGAATATTAATATAAAAGATGAAAAGGTAAATAAAAAATAATCAATGAACAAATTTACTACCTTTTCAGCCTCAAGCAATTTCGAACAATAGGATCAACATGTAGTTTAGTAGCAAAAAATGCATTTGAGATTGAAATTTTACCTAAAATCATATAATAATAGTTAGTTATATTCACATCGTAATAATGAGGAGATAATTTATACTATAGAACAATATGGTATAGAATACATTACCATCATAACTTTTTGGTTTACACAACCGAATCAAAACAATCAAAGGAGAATCACCACATGTTTCAATGAGTCTAAACATCTCATCAAAGATAATCACCCCAAAGAGTACAGCTTTAAAGAGTTGTTCCCTGGAAAAAAAAATTTGTCAATAAAGGAACAAAAAAAATTACAAATAGTACATCAAACTCGTGAAACATATATACTTCAAATGAAATAAGTAATTACCCAATGTCCTCCAATACGACTTCTATTAACTTTTCACCTGACTTGTACGTTGGTTGTGAATATGTTTCACTTTGCTTTTTCTCGACCAATCTCCCAACAACATCTAAGAAAAGGTTAAATTTAAAAAATTAATGTAGAAAAAAAAGGAACTGGATAAAAAATAGTTAAAATAAGAAATATAAATACCTATCAAGCCACAATCATCAACATCCGTTAAAGCTAGTAACTGAAAAGACATTAGGAAAAACCTTTTTGGGAAACTAAAGCCCGTAATCGAATAAATATCAAGCATCAAGTTAAAGAAGATGATTTTCAAAGGATGTTCAAGAATGCGATACTTTCCCCGTTTTCAACCACACTGAAATTAGAAATGTAATATACTGCACATTCATTCATTTTAGGACCATATTTATGCATAAACATTTTGGAAATTGTTGCTTGAATCCTTGCACCCTGAAATATAAAAAAAAAAGTTTCATAAGATGATGTAGAAAGAAAGAGTTCTTCAACTGAGACTACATCTTTGCATATAACAAAATGTGTAACTTACCTCTGAATCCACAAGAATTAACTCGAAACTTTCAAGTATCTTCACACCTTCTCTAACTTGAACTTTGTACTTCCTAGCCACACGAACATTGATAACCCAGTCAGATCTTCCCCTACGAAGGTCTTTTAATAGTGATGCAGGAACAGACATTGTTGAATGAAGATGAATAAAGAAGAAGAGAGAGAAGTAAAAGAAGAAGATAAATGTACAAATTTGAAATGGAACTGTGTAACTATTTATATGTGATGTAAAACGATTGGACTTCAATTCTTATTTACATATTTTAATTTTTTATTGCCTGGAACTGTAAAAATAATTAAGGGACTGTAAGCAATTGTTGCCTTCTTTCATTTTTGAATTGGAGTTGTAATAAGTATATAATTATTAGGTACTGTTTTTAAGTAGAAATTATATTAAATGTTCATTAGAAATTCGAGACAGCATGCTTGTTAACTTAATGGTGAATCAGGTTAGTATTAATTACACAGTTTAGGAATACGAAGCATTTTTATTTCCATATTTAGATTTCAGTTTTCCCGCTCAAATTTCTGTTTTAGGAAAGAATCCTTATTCACTTTAGCCATTATATAGTTATAGATAGCATTAGCTAATAAGGAGAATACCAAAAGTCATATAGATTTTGGGATAGTGATGACGTGGCTTCTCCAAAATCAAGAATTTGCCTAAACTTGTCCACGTGGCGAAGCCATAACCCTCCTCGCCAACTTTAATATATATATATATAGATTTGATAGATAAGGGCAAAATAGCAGACATGGATTGCTTTAAGAATTATGTCTCATACCAAATTTATGGTCTAACAGATATCTCTTATATTAATTTTCTTGTCTGAGAGAACTCTTTGACCCAACTTCAAACAAACAAAATAATTCAAACCAACTAAAGGCAAACTTAAGGATGGCAATTTAACCGAACCTGATCCGTATCGAAGGTGATTCGATTCGAATTTTTCGGATATGGTTTCAATTTTTATGACCCGATCGGGTTCGGTACCACTCCCGACCCTACCCGAGACCCGACTCGATCCGACCCGAACACATATACATAAGTTGGAATTTATGTTTTAGCCCTTATAGTTTTAGAAAATACAAATAAGTCTATATATATAAGTAAAAGTTTAGGGTTTTTGGAGATAGAAATTGATAGAAATTAGGGCTCATCTGCGGCGCTCCTCTCTCTCTCCTCCGGCGTCGTCTCTCTCTGCGGCGCTCCTCTCTCTCTCCTCCGGCATCGTCTCTCTCTGTGGCGCTCCTTTCTCTCCCTCACTGCTCGTCTCTCTCTCTGTTGCGGCAGCGCCATTACAGTTCTTCCACTTCCTCGGTTCCTCCGGTTCTCCTTTCTCTCTCCTGCGTCGGTAATTGATTGAAGATTTGAAGGTGCCCTCTCATGATATTTATTTTCCTGTTTAGTAGGTAATGAATTAGGTGCCCTCTCAGTTTTTTCTTTCTTTAGTGGCTAAATGAATGCATACTGTTGATGTTTCTCAAATTGGCTAAGGAATATTTTGTTGATGTTTCTCAAATTGTTCACTACAAGTCTAACATATGTGAACTGAACTTAACTGAACAGAACATTCTGTAACTTCTGTTGATGTTTCTCAAATTGTCCAAGGAAGATATATGTGTTTTCTTTGTTGCATAAAGCTTGGATATGTTGATAGACTGTAGTAATTTTTGTCATAAATAGATTTTCATTTTCAGTTATGGAATCTGTTGATAGACTGTAGTAATTTCTGTAAAGAAAATGCTTTAAGGTGTTGTATTGTACTAAATTATTTTTTGAATTTGATAGATGTCTAAAGAAGTTGTTCACGTGAATCCAAATGATAGTGATGATGATTTGCATATGTATGAGGAAAGAATGAACCTATGAACCAAGATTGTGGTGGCTGTCAAAGTGTTGCAAGCAAGACTGCAGTTGATTCTAGCCCTTCTTTGAACGAGAATGATTGTTCTTCGAAAGGGAATAATAAGGGTTTAAGGTCTGAGGTTTAGAAGGAGATGACTAGAACAACAATGAATGGAAACGTTTTTGCAATTTGTAACCATTGTCATACAAAACTAGCAGGTGAAGGTAGAAAGGGTACTTCCCATTTGTGCAATTACTTAGAAAGGTGTAACGGGAGAATGAATAGAGATATTAGACAAATGGTGTTGCAAGGTAGGGAGAAAAAAAGAGATGGTACAGTGCAATATCATCCATTTGTTTTTGATAAAGATGTGTCAAGGAATGAACTTGCCAATATGATTGTCTTACACGAATATCCATTGAGCATGGTTAATCACGAGGGATTTCGTGCTTTCACAACAAGCCTTCAACCGTTGTTCGAAACTGTTTCAAGAAATACAATAAAGAGTGACATTATGAAGATATCCATTCTAAGAGAGAGAATTTGGTTGGGATGTTGGAGAGATTGGATTCTAGAGTTTCCATTACTACAGATATGTGGAGTGCAAAGCCAACCAAGAGAAGATTCATGGCAATTACTGCTCATTATGTTGATTCCGAGTAGGTTTTGCAAAGTCGCCTAGTAAGGTACGTTTTAATTTACTTGCATAAATTGTCTCTACTTGGTTTTATTATGTTTTTATTTGGCTTTAATTATTAATATTTTTATTCTTTTGAATTTAGGTTTATTTATGTTCCTCCTGCACATAGTAGTGATATCCTTACAGAATCCCTTGTTGAAGCTTTAATGGATTTAAATCTTGATAGTAAACTTTCAACAATCACCGTTGATAATGCAACTTCAAATGATTCCATGATAGAAAAGATTGTAGATAGATTAGATCCAAACACACTAATGATGAGGGGGAAATTATTCATATGTGTTGTTGTGCTCATATCTTGAACTTGATTGTGAAAGATGGTTTAGAAGTCATTAAAAGTGAGATTGAAAAGGTAAGAAATAGTGTTGTGTTTTGGATAGGGTCTCGGAGTAGAATTCAAAAGTTTGAGGATACGGCCGTCAACTATCAATTAAATAAATCAAGTGTTTGGCTCTTGATTGTCCAACTAGGTAGAATTCAACTTATATTATGCTTGAAACGGCATTGTTATATAAAGTTGTATTTCCACGATTGAAACAAAAAGAAAGATCATATATTTGTTTACCGAGTGAGGAAGATTGGAGAAAAGTGGAAAGAATCACCAAGAGATTGAAATTGTTTTATGATGTAGTGGTAAAGTTTTCGGGAACTTCTTGTCCTACGGCTAGTGATTTTTTTATAAAAGTTTGTGATATCAAATTGGCATTAAATTCTTGGGTTAATGATTCTGAAACATTTATCTCGGATATAGCAAAAATGATGCTTGAAAAGTATGATAAATATTGGGGTAAATGCCATGAGATTCTAGGTGTTGCATGTGTTTTGGATCCAAGCTTTAAGTTGAAGCTCCTCGAGTATTTTTTAACTCGTATTTATGGTGATTTGGCTTCCGCTGAGATTGATAAAATTAGGAATAGTTGTTATGATTTGTTGAATGAGTACCAAAGTAAGGAACTTTTAAATGAAAATTTTGAGTGTGGTACATCTTCTTCAAAACTTTCGGGTATTGGTGTGAATGCAATTGACCCTCTTTCGGGTTATGACATTTTCATAAGTAGCACTTCTAGTTAAATGGATGTCAAACCGGAGCTAGATTATTATTTGGAAGAAATAGTGTTGCCAAGGACTTCCAAGTTTGATATTTTGGGATGGTGGAAGACAAATGGTGTTAAATTTCAAATTCTACAAAAAATTGCTAGGGACATCCTTGCTATTCCGATTACAAGTGTTGCATCGGATTCGGCTTTTAGCACAAGTGGAAGATTGGTTAGCCCACATCGGAGTAGATTGGC
Source organism: Adenophora triphylla var. japonica (assembly GCA_022495995.1). NCBI lineage: Eukaryota > Viridiplantae > Streptophyta > Magnoliopsida > Asterales > Campanulaceae > Adenophora > Adenophora triphylla. The sequence goes on from JAFEMH010001033.1 coordinate 24,683, forward strand.
ACCTAATACCTTGTAAGCATTAATGTGCACTCAAAATTGGCTTCGAAATGAAAATAATGGTAACTATTTGAATTTGCTATCTTTTCATTTTTTGCAACTTGCTATCTTTTCATTTTTTACAACTTGCTAATTTTATTTGTATATGTAAACACTTTTTGCATGTAGGACTTTCCTTGAAGGTAGAGGATGAGCAAAACTTGACAACTTACGATGATGATGTTTGTGGGTATGACTTTGATAGTTTAAGTTTAATTATCATATATTTGTATATGTAAACACTTTTTGCATGTAGGAAGAATGTTATCACCATCTTTTATGACTGTGTTGGTAGTGGGTTATCTATCTTTATATTTTGTTAGTACTATTGAAATGAAAGGTATTAGTAGTTTAATGTGTGTTTGTGGTTTGAGGCAATAGCCTATGTAAATCTCCTTTTGGATGATGGAGATGTATGGTAAGTTATGAGGTAGTGCAACTTATGTATATCTCCTTTTGGATGATGGAGATGTATGGTTAGTTATGAGGCAAGGTAGTTTATGAAATCTACTTTTGGTTCATGGAGATATATGGTATGTACTCTCCTAGGGATGGAAACGGGGCTGATTCGGGACGGGTTCTTCATTTCCCAAATCCGTCCTTATAGTGATCTATCATAACCCGCCCCGCCGCGCCCCGTGTTATGCGTTACCCGAGCCCGCCCCGTTTAACCCGCCTCGATAGTTATTTAAGTAATTTCCTATAAAAACACTCATAATTCAAGGACATCTCTAGTAATTTCCTATATATTCGGGGCATTTAAGTAATTTCCAATAAGGTCTATAAAGGCATTTAAGTAATTTTCTATATATCCGGGGCGGGGCTGGATAAACCCGAATCCTCCAAAAATCCGACGGGTTTTCAAATTTGCATCCCAAACCCGGCCTATTAGTGACGGGTTTTTTCGGGTTCGGGGCGAATTCGAGTTTTTTGCCATCCTTATACTCTCCTGTTAGTAAGGGAGAAATATAATATGTAATTTCTACTAAGTAATGAAAATGTGTGTTAGCAAATGAATGATTTAATGTTGATTAATTTTTTTAGTTAAAAAAAATTGAACTGTGGTTTAGCTTAAAAAAAGGTGACAACTTTGGATCGGATCGGAGCTCGGGTCGGACACCTTCGAATCAGATCGGGTTCGATAAATGTTTTATAGTGTTCGGATCAGGTCGGATCCGAACCCGACCCGTTGCAATCCCTAAGCAAACTCATGCCAATTGATGAATTAGAAACTGAGCAATGTGCAAAATCCTCTTACATGTACTCCCTCTTTCCCATAACAAATGTCACATATGATTAATAAGTTGATATTTGACCAACATTTAATGCCAAATTATTTATCTTAATGGAAATTTGAAAATAGTTATGCTTAGTTTTTCTATTGACGTATTAGTAATTATTTTCAAAATAGTATGAAGATAATAAAAATTTAATGACTTTTTGATCAAAGTTCAACTTAGTTGACGATATGCGACGCTTATTCTGGAAAATAGGGAGTATCAATTAGCACCGTAAATCATTTACAGGCTACACTACATGACTCTTTACAGTATAGTTTCCTGGATACAAAAATGTTGCACAAACACCACCCAATATGTTGCGACTGGCCAGATGTGTAAATATAAACTATGGGCGAACGAGATGAAAGAGATTTCGTATAAATAAGAGTTGTCAACCACCATTGACACTGCTGAGGAAGGGAGATGTTGTCAACAAGCGGCGATCAGCAGCTGAAGAAATGCAAGGAAGACGGTCGCATTTGTGTGTGAGAAAACTAGGGTTTATGGAGCTCAATGTTGCCTCAACAACAACATGGGAATAGAGGACTATGGCGAGGTTTATGGTCATGCACAGGAAGAGGAGCATGAGGAGATGTCGGATTTTCGACATTTGAAAGCTCGACCCGGATAGACATGGCACAATGGCCAAATATGTGTGATATTGTCGTTGAGTTATGGCAGTGCGACACGAGCTTGGAGGAGGAGGAGGAGGCTCTGATGGCCTCTCGTCATACATGGGAAATGATTTGGCCAGCGAGATAGAGAGGAAAATTGTCAGAGAGAAAGGGATAGATAGAAGAGGGAGAGAATTGTAGTGAGAGAGAGAGAGCATGGGAGATGACAATACGGGGAAAGGAGGGAGGGCATGTATTTTAGGGTTTGATGGGAAAGGCAATTTCAGGTTTCAATATTTTATTAAGTTCATGAGGATTCTTAGGGGAATAAATGTTCATCACATGAACCAGAGGAAAATAATAAAAAAAGATTGTCCTCTTTAGGAAATGCTCTAGATTTGGGGGACTTGTTTGAAAATTACACAAGGAGGTAGTTAGAGTTGTCAATACGGGTTGGCGGGGCGGGGCGGGCCCAACCCGCCAAAGCCCGCCATTAAACGGGGCGGGGCGGGCTTGAAATATTTCATCCCAACCTAACCCACCTTGGGTTGGTGGGCCAGGCGGGCCATGCGAGCCAACAAATAAATAAAGTTTGGGCTTGAAATTGTGCATAACTGATAACAAAAAATAAAAAATCATAATAGTCAAACAAACACAATAATATCTCAAAAGATAACAAAAATCATAACAGTCAAACAAATACAAAAAAAGATTTATATCAATATAAACTAATTCTTTTGCTACAAACAAATACATGTAATTGATGATCCCAGAAATAAAAATTTATATCAATAAGAATGAAGATAGAGAGAGAGATACATGTGTGTGGATCAGATACAATAACGACAACGAATTATTGATTGTGATGGAGTGCACCGACAGCGATGGAAACGGCGACGTCTACTTAGGGTTTCTCCATTTTTGTTCTTTACTTCTATCGAGTCTCTCTCAATTAACGATTCACGGATTGAGTTCACATAGTCGATTTAGCTCCATAATTTTCACTTAAAAATGACGTTATTTTGTGGCAAAAAAAATATAAAAAATATAGTGGGCTGACCCACCCCGGCCAGGTCCGAATCCGTTGGCCCACTCCCATATGGGATAGACCAAATTAGCCCACTTTTATTTGGGTTGGTAGTTTTAAAACCCAAACCACCCTTATTTTATAGAGGCGGGGCGGGTTGGCCGAGGGGCCCGACCCAAATTGACGGATAGTATAGTAACTAGGGGTGTTCACGGTCCGGATTGGTTCGATTTTTGTCAAAATTTTAGAAAATCAGGACCTGATCAAATACTTCGATTCTGTAAAAATTTAGGATCAGGACCAGACCATTATATTATAGGACCGATTCTAATGGTCCAGTTCTGGTTCGGTTTCACCGGTTCTAACAATTGCAATATATATATATATATATATATATATACTCCCTCCGTCCCGCTAATATTAGCACACTTTCCTTTTTGGGCGTCCCGCTAATATCCGCACACTCCCAAAAAGGAAACTTTATATTAATAAAATATTCACCCAACCCCACTCATTCTCTCTCCTACATTATTTTAATACTCACAACACCATTATAATTTATTACACCCTTCACTCATTCTCTCTCCACTCATTCTTTTACACTCACAACATTTTATTAAAATATCATATTTCTTAATTCCGGCAAAACAAAGTGTTTGTGCTAATATTAGCTTGGGACGGAGGGAGTATATATATATATATATATATATATATATATATATATATATATATATATATATATATAGGGTCACGCTCAATGAAGAACCGTTTAAAATGAGAACCGTGAGAACCACTTGTATACACTTGTATATAGTAGATATTTAGCTACTGTATACATATACAATAGACTGTATACATATACAGTAGATACTTAGCTACTGTATACAAGTGTATACGTGTGTTTATACACTTGTATACATTAGATATTTAACTACTGTATACATATACAGTAAATTGTATATGTATACAGTAGCTAAGTATCACTTGTATACAGTAGATACTTAACTACTGTATACATATACAGTAAACTGTATATGTATACAGTAGCTAAGTATCTACTGTAAACAAGTGTATACAAGTGGTTCTCACGGTTCTCATTTTGTTATGATTCTCATTTAAGCATATACCTACCTATATATATATATATATATATATATATATATATATATATATATATATATATATATATATTTGTAAGGGAGATGATGATAGAGGAGAGAGTGTGTGGGAGAGAGAGTGTGAGAGTGAGAGAGAGGTTTTACAACTGATTTTTCTTCTATTAATTTCAAAACGTACTTACAAATGAAGAAAAGCTCTCCTTATATAGATGGAGAGAGGATACACAAATACAGACACCTGTCCATTTTGGACAACACTTTTGACTAAAGAAATAAAACAAAAACTTTTACAAAAGTAGTGGACATTATTGAAGTCGGGTGCTCATTGGATCCCATCGTCACTAACAATAATGACTACCATACAAGCTACTTTACTTTACTTTATTAAAGCAATATTCTTGCTGTCTAAAGCATGAATTATGCTGTCCCCCATTTGCCTTTCCATTATGACTGTCCTTGTCTGCCAACTTGATTATCCCTTGTCTTTATCTATCGACTTGATTTAGTGCGGTTTTCGTCATTTATCCCGTGATATTGCGGAGAAGTATCAACCTTTTCTTTAAGTCGATTAGTTTGAGCTTTTGTCTTTTAGCCCACTGCACATTATCTATAGCTGTGACCAGATTGGTCCACGCATTTCTATTTTTTCTTAATTCTTCTTTTATTTCGTCCTCAAGCTCCTTAATTTCCTTACGGAGCTGTCTTTCTTTTTTGCTTAATTGATCAAAAGCAAATTTAATAGGAGCCATATAACCTTTAGTCTTTAGCGGGGGCTTTCCCCTTTGATGCAGCTTTAGCTTGCTGAGATATTGCCTCGATTAATGAGTCCCAAATATCTTCTTGAGTTGGCTCGGGCTGAGTCTCGCCTGCCAAACAATTGAAAGAATTAATGGAGTCCATTGATCCATGGGATGAAACAGTTTTCATTGAGGCATCATCATTTGCCGCTTGAGTAGGAAATGTGGATATGAATTGGTTCTTCATGTGATCTAGAACCTTCACCATTATTTTTTCCTCAGATTACATGGGGTATTTTCTCTGAAAGTAAATTTTTAGGCTACTCATGGAGCCTGGCTGGAAGCATTGCTCTTTAGACCCTTGATTACGGTCATCCTTAATAACAGTTTAGATATTGACTGTTAATTTACTAATATCTTCCACACTCATTCTAGTCCACCATTTAAAAAAGAAGTTTCTTTGTAAAATTGGGATATCAAGATCGTCATGAGAGATGGATAGTGTCCATCTCCAAATCCATGAAATTTGAAATTTTGCAAAGAATAAAAAAGGACATTGTCCGTAAATCAATTTCTCAGTTTGCAATTGTGCAACTAGTGGACTATTATCACACCAAGGATTATATAAATCTCCAATTTCTTTTGGTAAAATTTCCAAAGAAGGACCAAATTTTGACCACCAGTTATAAAACCAATTAGGAACTGGTTTTTCCAGGATTTTTGGATTTATTGAGAAAAACCAAGAATGTTTGTTCTTGGGGTTTTGGTAATAAAATACCTTTGAAAAAGCTTGGATATAATCCCAATAATTAAAATAGGCATATTGCCCTTCAGTTATTTTCACAGCTTTATCTCCATTGGGATTTAATTCCCATTCTCTAGGGAGCAGTATTTTGTTTATATGGCATTTGTTATAGTTTATGAAATTTTCTTTACTACTGCTATTGTAGTGATGAGTAATGGTTACTGATTCAGTAACTATGAGCAATATTTTCAGATTCGGTCTTGCCTGCCCATGGAGGCCTGGATAACCTCTAGATCCAAGGTATCTGGTCTTAATTGACCAAGCATCATTTCGGGTAATTTTGAGGTCCTCATCCTCAATATATATATCACAAATTATGTGATGGGATTTTCATAGTATTCCTGCTCCTGAGTATTCTCAGCAATTGTAATATCTCTATAAGATATCATTGTATTGGGTGATGAGGTGGAAGCTATTTCTTCCTTTCTTCCTGGTGCAGAGGATTGCTGCATATTCCTTGGCCTCGAGGGGTAAATTGGCCTGATTGGTGTAGGAACATTTGGTAATTCATGATATCCTATTATAGGAACATTTGGTACTTCATTGTAATGATAAGGTATCCTTCCTCGACCACGGCCATTACCGCGACCTTTTCCCCTATCGGGGGTAGTCATTTTCCCTATAAGAATTCTCGGGTTAAATAATCAGCAAGAGAGTTATTTTCTCCTTTTATATATTGAATGTCAAATTCAAAGGCAGACAGCTGAGCTTGTCATCCTGCAAATATTTGCTTTGCCACAAGATTTTTAACATCTTTTTCAATAATAGATTTTACTGAACTGCAATCAATTCTTAGCAAAAATTTTTGATTTAATAAATCATCTTGAAATTTTGAAATACATTTAATTACAGAAAGCATTTCTTTCTTAATAGTTGAATATTTCAACTGAGTGGGATTCCATTTTCCCGATGTGAATCGAACTAAAACTTCTTTTGTTTGTTCAGGATTCACTTATTTTAAAATTCCTCCATATCCTATATCGGAAGCATTCCTCTACTATTTTAAAATAGTTTGGATTTGCCAAAGACAGGCAAGGTAAACATTTTACCTTAGATTTAATGGTTCTTACTGCATGAGAATGTTCCTCACTCCAGGATTTAGAATTCTTTTTTAATCTAGAATACAGTATAGCTGTATCCTTAGCCAAATTAGCATAATAGTCAGAAATATAATTCAGACTTCCTAAAAACCTTTGTAATTGTTTTGTATCATTTATGACATCAGGAAATTTAGAAGCAAATTCAATACTTCTATCTATAGGAATAATTTTTCCTTGATCAATATTATGACCCAAAAACCTAACTTGAGTTTGAAATAATTTCATTTTAGGGGCGGATACCACTAATCCGTTATGAATTATCAAATTCTTAAATATTTTTAAATGTTTAATATGTTGTTCAATTGTTTTAGAAAATACTAAAACGTCATCAATATACACAATTATAAATTCTGTATATGGATTGAAAATATCATTCATAATGTTCTGAAATTCAGAATGAGCATTTTTTAATCCAAAGGGCATTACATTACATTCATAGTGCCCAAATGGGACTGTAAAAGCAGTCTTGTATCTATCAGATTCACTAATTTGAATCTGCCAATATCCCGATTTCATATCGAATTTCGAAAAGATTAACGCCTCATTTAATCTATCTAATAAATCTTTTTTATTTGGAATTGGATATCTAATCCATTTTAACACTTTATTAAGTGGTTTATAATTTATTACTAATCTAGGAACACCTCGTTCCTTTTCAGCTGCGTTATTCACATAGAAAACAGTGCAGCTCCAAGGGGATTTGGATTTTCTAATTAATTTTTTCTCTAATAGAGAATTAATTTCATTTTTACATAATTCTAAATATTCTCAGTTCATTTGAGCCGTTCTAGCCTTAGTAGGTATTTGTTTTTCATCAAAATCATCGATATAAGGTAAAGAAACAAAGTGTTTCTTTCTATCTCAAAAAGCATTGGGTAAACTATTACAAATCTCATTATTAAATTGTTGATCAATTAATTTTATTAAGTGGTTTATAATTTATTACTAATCTAGGAACACCTCGTTCCTTTTCAGCTGCGTTATTCACATAGAAAGCAGTGCAGCTCCAAGGGGATTTGGATTTTCTAATTAATTTTTTCTCTAATAGAGAAATAATTTCATTTTTATATAATTCTAAATATTCTCAATTCATTTGAGCCGGTCTAGCCTTAGTAGGTATTTGTTTTTCATCAAAACCATCGATATAAGATAAAGAAACAAAGTGTTTCTTTCTATCCCAAAAAGCATTGGATAAACTATTACAAATCTCATTATTAAATTGTTGATCAATTAATTTAATTTAATTTTGAATATTACTCTTTTTGAGTTGTTCATTTATTTTCAAAATTCCTATTTCTTCTTTAAGAAAACATAATTGTTTTTCTTTATTTAAAAGGATATTCCTAACTTCATTAAGCATACGGGTTTGAGGATCTGTGATGAATTCAAATATAATTTCTTTACCATCTATTATGGTAGATATTCCTGTTTGGTCAATGTTATTTATTGGCATAATAGTATTTAGGAAAGGAGTTCCTAATATAATTTTATGGGTAAGACCTTTCACTAATATAAAAGAAGTGGGTAAACAAATATTTTGATTACAAATATACGCATCAGATAATTTGTATTTAACTCTTAATTTATCTCCTCCTGTTTGGATAAGAGATTGAGTTGTTTTTGAAAAATATTTAGTAGAAATAATTCCTTCTTGCAAACAATTCAAATCAGCACCACTATCAATAAGTGTTATTTCATTTTTTAATATAAAATCTCTTTTAATTACTAAAGTTATTCTCACAAACCATTTTTGTGAGGTAACCTGATCTAAAAGATTTAAGTACCCTTTTATCTCAGTATTACTGATAGAAGCAACATTAGTATTGCTAGTAGAAGCAACATCTTGAATTTCCTTCATTTTAAGGGATTTTGTTTCTAACAAGGTCATTCTTGTTGATAAGGCTTCATTATTGTTTTTAATCTGAGAAATTTCAGATTTTAACAAGTTTATTTCCGTTTTTAAATCATTAATAGAAACAGGGGTTTCCTTAACATTAGATTGTTGAAATCTATGTAAAACATCACTTAATTGGTAAGGTGCTTCTATTATCAAAGGTGATTCCTTTTTATCTTTAATTAAGACTTTAAGCATTTTTTCCTTTAACTCAGGATCCTTAATTGATTCTATTATTGTTAATGATTTTTCTTGATCAGCATTTAAAGCATTTAATCCATGCATATCTACTATAGATTTTCAATAACTTAATTCGTTACTTAATTCGTTACATTGACAATTATTAGGTTTATCCACCTCCTCTTCCCCCGAAGAAGATTCCTCAACTAATTCGAAATTTTTTTTCATTAGAAGATTCTACTTCTTCTTCAGAATTAACAAGCATTATCTTTTTTAATTGTGAACGTAATTGTTCATCCTCTATTTCATTAAGGGCCTTTTTAGTCCAACACTGATTAGCATAATGGCCAATCTTACCACATTTATGGCAACTTATATCAAGCTTTTTAGCTTTTCTTTTTCCATTTTTAGGCATAAATGCTTTTCCCTTTTGCTTGGGCTTAGCCTTATAATAACGCCTTTTATAATTCTTTTTATACGGATTTTCGTAATATTGTTCTTTATTTTTAAAAGATTTATTTTTCTTATACACAATTTTATGTTTTTTATTTATTTTAAATTTTTTCTCAGGAATTAATGATTTTTCCAGGTCAAAAGCAAATTGTTTACAAAATTCACCTAATTGGTGTTTTTCTGATAATATTTGTTTTTTTAATTGATTTTTTAGCTTAATGTCATTACACAAAGCTAATCCTTCATTTATGCAACCACTAATTAGTTGCCCATAGGTTAATTCAGAATAATTAATATTTATTTCATCATTTTTCACCCTTAAGGATTGCCAACATTTTCAGCAAAAAGATGAGGAAGACCATCTATAAATTTAGTTTTCCAATGGGTTGAATTAGGGTTGTTTAATTGATAAACCCTAGATAAAAACGTATCTTTGTACCATCTAAAATGGGTTAAAGATGGACATCTTAGATTTTGGAGAAGTGTTTGCAACTTTTCAGCAATTGGAGTAGTATTTCCTACAAAATATTGTAGAATAGCAAGTCACAGTGTATACACTGCATCTTCTTCTCCAGTAGTGCCAATTGCACTACCTGGTTCAGTCTTAACCAATTTTTTATGGTTCCTTATTTCTATTTTTTGAGGTTCAGTAAGATAATTATTCCACCATCCTCTTAATTGTCCTACAAAACCAGTGATTATAAACTTTGCTATGGCACTATCACTGTTGCCATGCTGTTTACACACCGTAGAATACATAATTATTCTATGTATTACATCTAATATTTGTTTATCATTCAAGCCATCAATATTCCATTCATAAATGGCTTTTCCAGAATAAGAATTCTGAAATGGCTCAGGTTCTTCAAAAAGAAGATCTTGAGGCGAAGGTCTCTTGTAATAATATTTTTCAAGAGGCTTAGGAGCATATATTGGGTTTAATTCCCTGATATTATTATTAGTGTTTAAATCAGCAAACATATTAGTCAACTGATTAATATCATTAGTTTCTTCTGAGGATTCAGATTGAATTTCAATCTCACCGTCTGTCTCAGAAGACTCATTTTGATTTGATGTTCCTTCATTAGAAAGAACACTAAGATGAAGATCTCTCAATTTTTGTTCTAAAATATGAACAAACTCATTAGTATTATCCTCCATCTTAAATCCTTTAACAAGGATTGGAGGTTGAATCATAGGAGCATCTGTTTGCACAGATGAAAATGATTCTTCTTGATTTACTTTATTTAATTGTTTTAATTGATCAATTATCAATCTTTGTTGATCCATTTGTTTGTCAATTGTATTTTTAAGAGAAGTTAACTCTCTTTCTAGTACTACAAATTGATCACCTAAACAGATCAAAAAGGTGTTTGTATAATTTTGAGATTTAATTAGAGTATTTAGTTCTTTAATTGTTACTTGAGCAGATTCAATTCTCTGCAAATTTCCATAGGCAGTAGCCTCCGTATCTTTATTTAAACAAAAGGTTTGTTCAGGTGGAAAAGGTGACTTAACCGTTTCCCCTTGCTTGGTATTTCAAGATCTTTGTGTTACTAAAATTTCATTATTTATCTCATCAATATGATGTTTTAAAAGCCATTTTACGAAAAATGTAAAATCTTGAGTTTTTTCTAAGTACTCATAATATTTATTTTTAAATTCGTTTAATTCTTCGCTTGAGTATTTATTAAAATACCACTCACGAAATTCCTTATGCTCTTCATTTTGGAATTCCTTATTAAGAATTCCTCTCATTAGACTTCCTGAAGAATAATCAATCATAGATGAAAACTCATTTCGGATTGAGTAGGAGATTGCCTACTCTTGTTTTCAACTTTATTATAAATTTTTTCTGGAATGTTATTTTGACTTATTCTTATTTCTTCTACAGAAGATTCCATTTCTTCTCTCTCTTGAGAAGTTGAGGCTCTAAAAGTCTCATTTGAAATTGTATAGAATATACTAGAGGTGAAATACCTAGCAGACATAGACCTAGGTAATTTTATAGTCATTTGAGAATTAAATTTAATTTCTACATCTCCTTCAGATGTTTGAATTATTTGATCTATCTTTTTATTTAATTTTGGTTCAGGTTCTATTTCCTGAGAAAGGGACCAAGTTGTGGGAAAGTTTATTTCATCCCATCTAATCAACCTATTAGTTGCTATATTCGAAGTTAATAAATTAGTTTGGACTACCGTAGTAGTTCCTGGAAACGAGATTTGTTTTGCTTTGGGATTTAAAGTTTGTAAGACCTTATAATAAATCCTATAGCATATGGCTATTATTTCGCTTCCTTGTTTAAAATTATAACCATTAGTATGAATGGTTAACTGCATAGCATCTAATAAATTACTATCAGATAAAGATAAAGTCAAATTAGGAGATACATCAAAATAAATCGGTCTATGGCATAGACTGGTTTCTATTAAAGCTGCTAAAGAAGGCTTGAAGTCTCTACATCTACCATCTCTAACATATGCCATAATACTAGAATTAACCCCTAATAAAGTTAAGGGTTTGAATGCAATTTGCACTAATCCTATATGGATAAATTTATAATTCCTAAAATGAATCAAATCTTTATTACTCAGCAAATTAATTGTTTGAGTATTTTCAGACATTCTAATTGTTTGCTCTATGGTTTTAATAGCAAACCTAGATCGCATATCAAACAATCCAATATTATAAATTTGATTAGAAGGAACTGATGGAATTACCCATGTGTTCAATTTATCCATATTTTTTTTGATATTCTACTAATTCTGCATTTTTTATTAATTCATCATGATGATCATTATCATCCATATGCATAAGAACAATGATGTGGTTGGCCGAATAATAGATGTCTTGCTAAATATGGCTTATTAACGTTGAAAAGTAAATGACATAAAAGTACAATATTTTTTGTCATCTTTGCAAACGAATAACTCATTCAACTATCAACCCGAAAGGATGGACGAAAAAAATTCCAAACGAATGAAGTACTCATTTAACTATCAACCCGAAGGGATAGACGTGAAAAATTCACAAAATCAAAGATGCGAAATATTTTTAGCAAAATTTTCTTTTTCCATTTTCATCATAAAAACAACCTTTTTTCATCTCGGCTTAATAGATGAAGTTTCATGAAAACACTAAAAATATTTTTCATTTTTACCATTTTTTTCATACTTAGCTTAGTCTACATCTCCGGCCAGTCACAACAATTTAGCTACACGCGCACATTATATATATAAAAGAATAATAATTACAGAATATAGAAAAACATTAATTACAGAAATAAAGTAATAATACCTTTCACCAGACCCGAATGTATATATATATATAAATATATACTCCCTCCGTCCCGGTCGAAGTGTCCTAACTTTCTATTTTGGGCGTCCCATTTAAAATGTCTCATACCCAAAAATGGAAAGTTTTTTCACTATTCCACCCACTCATTCTCTCTCCTACTTTACTTTTACACTCACAACATTCTCTCTCCTAACTATTCCTCCCACTCATTCTCTCTCCAATTTAATTTTTCATACTCACAACATTTAAACTTTTCTCTTTCTTACATCACTTTCTTTAATTCTCGTGCAATTGTCCTTTTCGAACACTTCGCCCGGGACGGAGGGAGTATATATATAGGATTTTGTTAGGATACCCATAGCAGGAGTATCCTAACAAGTGGCCCAATTTTTTTGGACAAAAAATGTCCCTCATTCCACAAAGCAAAGAATATATATGATGGGGGTTAAATTGTAATTTCAAATAACCTTTTTTTTTTTTTACAGAGAGCAGTATTCTCTCTCTCTCTCTCTCGTACGCTCTTTCTCCCCATTCCTCCTCTCGACGTACGCGGCGACAACACTCGTGCACGGGCGGGGAGGAGGTGTGTTGCCGGAGTTTGGGGAAGTGGTCGATAGGGGCGGAGAAGGTAGATCCGGAAGAGGGCGATCGGAGCGGGGAGAGGTCGTCGTCGGTGGAGCTGGAAGACGAAGGGCAAGTGATGTCGCCGGAAGACGGCGGGCAAGCTGATGCCGCCTAACTGGGAGGGGCAGAGGTCGCCGAAACTGGGGAGGCGTGAGGTCGCCGCCCGAGAAAGTAGAGAGAGAGAGAGAGAGAAAGTGACGAAGAGCTTTCTGTAAAAAAAAAAGGTTATTTGAAAATTACAATTTACCCCCCATCATATATATTTTTGCTTTGATGAATGAGGGATATTTTTGTCCAAAAATATTGGGCCACTTGTTAGGATACTCCTACTATGGGTATCCTAACAAAACTCATATATATATATATATATATATATATATATATATATATATATATATATATATTCGGTCCGATCCGGTTCCGATCCAGAATCACGTATATTTTTTTCAAAATCAGGATCAGGCCAAATAATCAATTTCATAAAAATTTAAAATCAGGACCGTATCAATACCATTTTTGATCCGGTATTTACTGATCCGATCCGGCGGTTCTGCTAGTCCAGTTCGGTTACACGATTTTTTTTGTACAACCCTCATAGTAAGGCTACTCCCAGCGGTGACCCTCCCTTGAGGGTCACCAGAAAATACAAACCACAAATGAAAAAAAAAATGGAAAGTCACCTTATTTGTTTGCCCGGGCAATTGGTCGACCCAAGGTTGGGTTAGGTTGTTTCCATACTTTTGCCACATGTCACCCAATAATTGGGTGTCATGTTTTTATATAAATATATTTTTAAAATTAATATATTTTATATAATTATATAAAAAAATAAAATGATAATTATATAAAATAATAAAATAAAAAATATATCAAGTAAATTATAAATTATGAATTTATAATTATATGAGTAATTATTTTTAATAATTATACGTGTAATTTTAGAAATATTATTACTAATATATTATTTAAAAAAAATAAAGTGATAAGTATTTTAAATAAGTTGGAGTAAAGAAAAATAAATATTTTATTAAAAGGTTAGGTTGAAATTGGATAACTGATGGAAGTATATAAAATTAAGATTGTGTATATAAAAATGAGAAAAGTTAATATTTTAATAGAGATTGGGTTGGGTCAGAGTCATTGACTGATCAGATGGGGATAGTCTAACGGCGAACTTTCAGAAACCATGAGGTTGCAAAGGCAATGAATTAGCAGTAGCTGAACATATTCTATTTTTGGAATTTCAACCGGGAAGCCGTCGAAGACCCAACGGAGAACAGGAGAACAGGAAGCCGGACCGGAAAATGGCGGAGAAATTGGCACCGGAAAAACGTCACAGCTTCTACCATGGAAGTGAGTTATTTCCCGCCTCCCATATCTATCTTATTGAATTTCATTTCTGATCAATTTAGAACGGATGGCATTTTGTTTCTATTAGGGTTTGAAGTTTCATCTTGACAATTATGCTTAAAATGAACAATTCAGGTCAAAAGGTTTTCGAATGGGATCAAACCCTAGACGAGGTGAATATGTACATCACTCTTGCTCCAGACGTCCCTAATAAGCTCTTTTACTGCAAAATTCAGTCCAAACATGTTGAAGTTGGAATTAAAGGCAGCTCTCCTTATCTCAATGTATTTATCAACATTCCCATTTTCTCTATCCTATAGCTCGTGATAAGTTTTGGTTCCCAATTGATTCATATATTCGATGTTTGCAGCACAATTTGTCTTCAGCTGTAAAGACTGATTCATCGTTTTGGACTCTAGGTATGTAAGTTATGTCTTTAGCTGACTCTTATTTGCCCGCAAAGTTATTTTTGTTAGTCATTAATTTTGGGGACGAGTGAATGATTATGGAAAACATTCATGTTTGGTCTTCAAGTGTGTTTTTTGATGGACATGACAAGAATGACAATTCTTTGGATTGTGAATGGGGCTATTATAATAGTGCGCCCTTTATTTTTACGGCAGAGGATGGTATTATGCACATAACCCTGCAGAAGAGAGAAAAGGGACAAACGTGGTCGTCACCCATAGAGGGTCAAGGTCAGCTTGATCCTCATTCGGCAGATATTGAACAGAAGCGACTCATGCTTCAGAGATTTCAGGAGGAGGTGAGCATTTTCATTTCTGGCTCACTCTATAATGCAGCAAATCTGTTTGTTGCTTTAATAGTTTTCTACTTTCAACTCTCGCCTTGTGTGCACGCTGCACATTTTCTCTCCTTACCGGGATATTCCAGCATGATGAAAATTTTCATATCGTTACTGATGATGTTTTCATCTCTTTCCTTTTGACTGTGTGTATGAGTGTTTCAATTCGTTTTTTGAGGAGTTATAGTCTAACAATGATGAGAATCATAGGCATCCGTAGAGGTTTGCTACTTTGTGGTTGGAACTCATATTGTTGATCATAACTTCATTAGGATATGAAGCCGGTGGTGTAATCATGATTTTCTATGTAGGGGAGGCATAGTGAAATTTTGTAAACAAAAAATAGCATACAAGAGTAAATATATGTATGTATGATATTATAAAAGTCAATTAAATGAAACCAAATATAGGTTCATAATGTTTTCCTAATATTGTGAAAGGATGAACTTGAATGGGAGCTTGGCGCAATGGTTGGAGTTGCTGCCGTGTGACATGGAGGTCACAGGTTTAAGCCGCGGAATCAGTCTCTTGCCTTAAATGCAAGGAAAGGCTGTCTCCGTTTAGCCTAGCGGTCACAACCCTTTCTTGATCTCACCATAGTGGGAGCTCTTTAAGCACCATGTTGTTATTTTTTGTGAAAGCAAGAACTCTAAAGAAAATCAATATTGACAGTATATACCAATAGAAATTGAATAAGTGCATAGTTCCACTTTTCTCCTTTTGGTTTGTCCCAAAATATAGACACGTATAAAATGAGGTCCAATTATAGAGTAATTTTGGGAAGTTACAAACAAGTAAAGCTACATCCTTAAAAGCTTGACTTGTTAGATGGGACTATTTTATTGGGCGGCAGAGGGAGTC
Organism: Adenophora triphylla var. japonica; assembly: GCA_022495995.1. NCBI lineage: Eukaryota > Viridiplantae > Streptophyta > Magnoliopsida > Asterales > Campanulaceae > Adenophora > Adenophora triphylla. The sequence goes on from JAFEMH010001033.1 coordinate 40,867, forward strand.
ATTTATTAACTGTTAGGTGTGAGCAAGTTGTTCACCCTAAAATTTATAGAATACTGTAATGACTTTTGACCATTAATGTAGTGACGCTCCATTGTTAAGGAAAGATATTTATATTTTCTTGGACTAAGACGAGTCCATACCTCGATCCATGTTAACCAACCGCCAAATCATTTTGTGACTGCTCAAGAATTCAAAAAGCAAATGGAAGTCTACAATCTTGCTCTTTCTTTCAAAGCCATCTGTTGTGAAATTGGTGCTCTCCGTTGCAATCAAAACAAAGAAATCAACACACCCACACGTACAAGAAAGAAACAATCACACACAAGAACACAAGAGTTGTTTACCCGGTTCATTCACCAACTCGTGAACTACGTCCGGGCACCGCCAAGCCAATATGTATTAGACACCTCTCTAATATGTTGCTACAATATGTTCTAGGCCGAAATTATGCTTATATAGTTATACAAGGAAGCCCTAACTCAGTTTAAGAAGAGATTCTATTAAATAAGGAAACAAAATCAGAACAGGACTCCACTTCCCCGACGCCAGCGCGGCCGCGCACCCCAGCAGCGCGGTCGCCCTCCTTTGCCGAGAATCCAAAAACCAATTTTGACCACCAAGCGCGGTCGCTCTCCACCCCGAGCGGCCGCTCTCCTACGCAAGCTCCTCGACGATTTCTCCACTTGCAGCTTAGGATCCAAATCCCAACAATCTCCCACCTGAGACTAAACCAACAAACACAAAATCTCCCATTAACTCCCACCACAGAGTAAAGACCTTCGAACACATTCCCCTCCTCCATATCGCTTCGACATTACCACACCTCTCCTCAAGTACTAAGCGCGAGTTGAAACCAAGCGACGTTTCAACCTCCCCGTGTTAGATCGTTCTTGCCTCCCAAACCAAACGGCTTCTACCTTGATTTCTCCCCGCAAGTCTAACTTCGCCTTCTCCCTCCGCACCCACCTTCCTCGCAATGCCTCCCCTCAAACTTGGACACACCTTGTTTCTTGCATCGACTATTCTTGGTCCGAATCCGCTCTCTGTTAGGGCCACTTGGACATCCCACCGCGTTGATCAACTTTGTGTCCTCCCCAACATACCGTTTCTTGATGTCTCCCCTTTTTACACCAACAGGCCGGTTCTTAAGCCTCTTTGCTCCCACCGAACGAACATCGACATTGTAGGTAGAATACAACATCTTCCCCTTAACCCTACGAGCCAACACCTTAGCCCCTTTTGTGACTTCCCAAGACCCACCAATGAAAGAAACACCGTATCCTTCACCGTCAAGTTGTCCCACGTAAATCACCCTCCTCCTCAAATCCGAACACGCATCACGTTGTGTAGTTGTAAAAGCAGCTCCGTTAGGTGTCTTCATCATTACATTCCCTTACCTTTGATCTTCAATGGCCGACCATCACCAAGATAGAGAACCCCAAAATCTCCTGGTTTTGTAACGCCTCATTGATTCTGCATCCCCACTAGCATGACAAGAAGCTCCGTAATCCAACACCCAATCTTCACCCGACCGCTTCCTCCCCTAGATTAATACATCACCACCATCATCCACCACGCGCGCACCACCACCTTTTCCCTGACAAATATAATCGATATGCCCCAATTCACCACAATTGTAGCACTTGACCTTTTTCCCCTTAGGCCTCCCCTATTTCTCTCCACCCTAAGTGCGGCCCATCTACTAGGGACGCATTCTCCCTTTTCTCCTTCCTTCGCAACTCCTCTCGCAGACGAGATCTCCTAACCTCCGTACACACCAATGTCAGCTGACGTACCTAATCGTCGTGACAAGAACCTCCCAACTATCGGGCAACGATTTTAGAAGAAAACAAGCTAGCACTTCATCGGAGAAAGTAATATCAACACTTTTCAATGGTCCACCATACCTTTGAAATTGCCGATATGACTTGCCGCCATGCCGCCCTCTCGACATCTTCGCATTCGCAAACCTCTTTATCAAATGCACCTTATTGATATTCGACGGCTTCTCATACATGTATCGATGCCGGCGTTTGCCAGCAACTCCACCGTTGTCTTGGCCTCCATACGTTCCGTGCAACGTCGGTTCTGCCAGTGGCACTCCTTACCGCTTCCTAACTCCTTCCGATCCAACGTCTCCCAATCTCACTTGTGACATGTCTTCGGGCTTCTCCTTCAAGCGGCTTATGAAGATCCTTACAATAAAGGTAGTCTTCAATCCTTGTCTTCCAAAACGTAAAATTCACACCGCCGAATTTCTCGATTTGGGTCTTCATCTCGACCGCTTCACCAAAATCCCCAAGAACGCGATTCAAAATTAATCAACTAATGAAAGAATTTTGAATCCACCAAACCAAAGCTACGATACCGGTTGTTGTGAAATTGGTGCTCTCCGTCGCAATCAAAACAAAGAAATCAACACACCCACACGTACAAGAAAGAAACAATCACACACAAGAACACAAGAGTTGTTTACCCGGTTCATTCACCAACTCGTGAACTACGTCCGGGGGCACCGCTAAGCCAATATGTATTAGACACCTCTCTAATATGTTGCTACAATATGTTCTAGGCCGAAATTATGCTTATATAGTTATACAAGGAAGCCCTAACTCAGTTTAAGAAGAGATTCTATTAAACAAGGAAACAAAATCAGAACAGGACTCCACTTCCCCGACGCCGGCCGCGGCCGCGCACCCTTGCCAGCCGCGGCCGCCCTCCTTTGCCGAGAATCCAAAAACCAATTTTGACCACCAAGCGCGGTCGCTCTCCACCCCGAGCGCGGCCGCTCTCCTACGCAGAAGCTCCTCGACGATTTCTCCCTTGCAGTTTAGGATCCAAATCCCAACACCATCTGCACTCTTCATTATTACTCCCTTCATTCCAAAAACCTAGTCTCATTGATAAGTCAAGCCTTTTAAGGTTATAATGTTACTTGTTTGTACCTCCTTGAAATTGCAATTTTTTTTAAAATGTGCCTACTTTTTTTGGGCAGACCAAAATAGACACTGATACTATTTATATGGGATGGAATTTTGAGCCAAATATTCTGGTAGTTTCAGAAACTCGTTAATCCAAGTTTTCGAGGCTAACAAAAATCAAGGGATTAATTCCATCCGCATCTTCCAGCCTAATCAATAAGACATATAAGGATATGAAATATGCTATATCCTATATAAAACCTTTAATCTAAATCCAAATTCCAAATAAACCCTCGGCTCCGTGTACTCTCCCCCTAGCCCGCTATTCAATCACCTCCAAATTCGGCAACAACAATCACTCTCTCCCTCTTTGATTCCGGCCAAATCACCCCAATCTACTCACCATCACAGCACCACACTGCCCATTCCCACCATAAAATAATATCTTTTGAACGATCTGATGACAAAATCCTGATGACAAAATCCTTCTGAAGCTACGTAGATCTAAAGAAAGATGCCATGAGAGATCTTGAAGCAGGTCCAGACCACCACCTAGAACTCCACATGACCGCCACTTCCAAACAGACCAAAACCTCACCGCCTTCTGAAAAAATTGGTCTTATAGTGAAAAAATGACTCTTATACTTTTGGTATAAGATTTTAATTTAGTTTTATACTTAAAAGTATAAGAATCAGTTTTAATAAGATATCTCAGAGGTTTTTTTTTTATTAAAAATTGAGAAAAAAGTGAAAAATGACTCTTATACATTTGGTATAAGATTTAATTTTGTTTTATACTTAAAATATAAGAGTAAGCTTTTAAAAAATATCATAGGTTTCTTATTTATTTTCTTATAAACTGAGACAAAAGTGAAAAAATGACTCGTATACCTTTGATATAAGAGGCGAACTAGTCTTATACGTAAGGTATAAGAGGGCGAAGGATTTATTTGAAATATTGAAAATCCGCTAGTCTTATATGTCTTATTGATTTGGCCCTAGGGTCAGAAGCCCAAAATCAATACAAATACAACTGCAAGTTTCTGAATGTTATCTTAGACCGACCGTTTATATTACCATTTTTAATTGTGAGATAGAAAGAAATGGGTTTCGTTGATTTGACACCATTAGAGATTAAGTGAGGGCCTTGAGGAGAAGTGCATAGAGTCAAAACTTTCTTGAATACCATCAAAAGTCAATAGGGAGACACTTAGTCCATGGTAGGTGTAAGGGTAGTGGGATGCGCTTGAGAACTTGGAACATTGGATCCTTGTCAGGGAGATCAGCAGAGGTGGTGGAAGTTATGAGGAGGAAGATTCACATAATGTGTCTACAGGAAACTAAGTGGGTTGGAGAGAAAGCAAAAGAAATATCGCCGTGGGGTTTTAAGCTTTAGTACTCAGGAAAGAATAAGGGTAGAAATGGAGTGGGTATCATTATTGATAAGGAGTATATTAATGATGTGGTGGAAGTGTACAGGAAGAGTGATCGAATTATGGGCATTAAACTAGTGATACGTGATGAGATTATAAATATTATTTCCTCCTATGCACCACAAGTAGGGTTTGATGCATCTATTAAACAAGTGTTTTGGAAAGATTTGGAGGAGGTAGTGCAACGAGTACTTAGTGGTGAGAAATTAGACATTGGTAGTGATCTGAACGGGCATGTGGGGTCTAGTCGAGATGGCTTTGAGAGCATACATGGAGGTTTTGGTTTTGGGGAGAGGAATGAAGCAGGAGATAGTATCCTGGATTTTGCGATGGCATATGACTTGAGTATAATGAACACTTGATTCAAGAAGAGAGAATCTCACTTGGTGTCCTATAGGAGTGGAGGTAATGCGAGTCAAATTGACTTCTTCTTAGTAAGAAATGCTTGTAGAAAGAGTTATACATATTGCAAGGTTATTCCGGGTGAGAGCACAACAACTCAACATAGACTTGTGGTACTTGATTTTCGAAGTAAGAGAATTTCGAGAAAGAGAAAATCACAGGTAGACCCTAGAATCAAGTGGTGGAGACTTCAAGGGGAGAATCAACAGAAATTTGTAGTTAAGATGGTCGATACCGGTATTTGGTCGGATAATATGGAGGATATGAAAAAGATGGGATTGAAGAAAGCTGTAGGATCAGATGGAATACCAATTGAGGTTTGGAGATGTTTCGGGGAGAGGGGAATAGAGTGGTTAACAAAGCTATTTAACAAGATATGGAGAAGTAACACAATGCCATTGGAGTGGCGGAAGAGTACTCTGATCCCTTTGTATAAGAACAAAGGTGATGTCCAAGATTGTGCCAACTATCGGGGGATCAAACTAATGAGCCATACTATGAAACTTTGGGAAAGAGTGATTGCACAAAGGCTCAGAAAAATTGTGGATATTTCGGATAACCAATTTGAGTTTATGCCGGGAAGATCGACTATGGAGGCAATATATCTTATGAGACAAATCATGTAGAAATATCGGGATCAAAAGAAAGATTTTCATTTGGTTTTCATTAATTTGGAAAAGGCGTATGATAAAGTGCCAAGAGAGGTACTTTGGTGGGCACTAGCAAAGAAGGGTGTTTCAAAGAAATATATTGATATTATCAAGGACATGTATAATGGAGTTAAGATTTCAAGGCATGCACTACTAGTGTTGGGAAGACCGAAGAGTTCTCTATAAAGATTGAAGTGCATCAAGGTTCCGCACTTAGCCCCTTTCTCTTTGCGTTGGTAATGGGCTAATTGACGAGGTCAGTCCAAGATGATATACCGAGGTGTATGTTGTACGCAGATGATATTGTGCTGATTGATGAGACAAGAGAGGGTGTTGAAAGTAAATTGGAGTTGTGGAGACATACTTTTGGAATCTCGAGGTTTTAGACTGAGCAGAAGCAATTTGGAGTGTAAGTTTAGCAGAGTTGGAAGTAGGGAGGCAGGGGCGGTCACATTTGATGGAAATATTATCCAAACTTCTGAGTTTTTTCGCTATCTTGGATCCATTATCCAAAAGGATGGAGAATTAGATGGGGATGTGGCTCATAGGATTAAAGCAGGTTGGTTGAAGTGGAAGAGTGCCACAGGGTTCCTATGTGATCGCGGCATGCCCCATAGATTAAAGGGAAAATTCTACCGCACGGCAATTAGGCCGGCACTGCTTTACGGCACCGAATGTTGGGCCGTGAAACAGTGTCACGTGCATAAGATGAATGTGACGGAGATGCGTATGCTTCGGTGGATGTGCGGTCATACAAGAAATGATTGATTGGGGAATGAGGTGATCAGAGGTAAAGTAGGAGTTGCACCCATTGAGGATAAAATGAGGGAAAATCGTCTAAGGTGGTTTGAGCATGTGAGAAGGAGATCGAGTGATCCACCGGTTGGGAGGCCGAAACAGTGGGGAAATGATAAAATGGCGAGGGGGGTAGGGGAAGGTCCAAACAAACTTGGATTAGAGTGATTGAAAATGATATGAGTTTACTTGGAGTGGATGAAAGTATGGTGTTGAAGAGGCAGGAGTGGAGGGCAAAAACCCATGTGGGGGGTTGATTTTTTTTTTTTTTTTCACGATGACATATGAGGATTCATGTTAGCCGACCCCAAATTATTTTGGGACTAAGGCTTTGTTGTTGTTGTTGTTGTTGTACTCTCTAAGTGGAACTTCCAAATGAAACTCTTTTGACATAGCAGGGAATGTATAACAACTGTTTCATCTTCTGAATCCATGATTTTTTATTTTAATCCTTTTTAATTTCATGACTTAAGGTGTCCCAAGTCATGAGTTTCTTTTGTGCCCAAATGTTTGCGCACGACTAACTTATGCAGTTGGGTCAATTGAATTGATGCTAGAGCTTTATCTTTACGGTCATTGCTCTAAAATTGGAAAAAAAAAATCATTTTCTTGGTTCATTGTTCTAATTGATTGAATCACGTGTATGGCTTTAAGATTTGTAGATTTTTAGTGCTGAGTATAGGCTAGTCATTATCAGATACTGATGTTAATAGATTGTTAGTATTTGAACTTCTACTGGTCTTCAGCTGTTCCAACTGTTCATACCCCCCCCCCCTGAAAATACGAGTAATAGTTACTCCGCTGTAGCATATGCTCGTAATTGAGTTATATTCTTCCACATCATTGACCGAGGTCCGACTACATGAGAGCATCTGTTGTAGTGGTGTTACTCTTGATAACTACCAGCATGTAAGATTCACTTTTGTATTTCAGTTGCATACTTCTAGGTTTTGCTAGTTAAACCTCTAAGAGTATTTTCTGTGCTATATTTATTTGTCTCTGAATTATTATAAATTTTAGTGCAGTTTACTAACATATACTCTTGATTCTTAACTATTTGCAGAATCCAGGATTTGACTTTTCACAGGCTCAGTTTTCTGGACAGTGCCCTGATCCGAGGACATTCATGGGTGGAATCAGGTCTGATTAACACACTTCGTTCCTCCAGCAAGCATGTACACATTAATGTTTCTCACAACATAACCATGTAGTTAATAAAGTGGTGAATTTATACCCTTCTTTTTATTGTTTTCATGTGGCCACGAGCTAATTGGCTACATGAAACAAACTTTGTATCATATTAATGCTCTGCATAGACCAAATAGCTTTTTGGGTTGCAAAAGTCTCATGTTGCCTTATTGTATCCATCAACAAATCATAACGACTTCCGTATATCATAATGATTTCAGCTAATCTTCTGCTCTTGAGTCTTCACTCTTGCATATTTTATGATCAAACGGATGTATAGGAAGGATAAGATTGGTGCACGCATAAATTGGCCCTATTAAATTACACCAATGCTACAAAGAGGGTGAGAGAAAGACCACTTTGAGCATTAGTGTTAACTGACCTGGAAGGGCCTCCTTTACATGATTACATCTAAGGCTTTGTTTTACAACCAGGAAGATCATTCTTTTGGGGTCAAATACAAAAGAATATGTTGTCTTGCTGGTTGCTTATAATATCCATAAATCTCTGCCGTTAACTAGATTTGTCTCACTCTTCAACTCTTCTCATCCAGTTAGCCAACTATTTTGATAATTTCAATGGTGGTCCTCATCTTGTTGGCAAACAATTATGATGTGTATACATCACAATTTTTATTTTTATTTTATTATTATTTTCATATTTTTTGGTTAATCTATCTGTACATTCTATTTTGATAGGTGTTGGCTACCCTTGCCTTTTGCCAACAGCTCCACCCATCCTATGGTTATTATACCCTACTTGCTTTAGGGATTAAGAAATCATAGGAGGGATTATATTACAGCAAATCATGGTCCCGGGGACTTTGGTAGTTGATTCCTACCCAGAAGTTTGGGCTTTAGCACTGGCAAATCATAGGAGGGATTATATTACAGCAAATCATGGTCCCGGGGACTTTGGTAATTGATTCCTACCCAGAAGTTTGGGCTTTAGCACTGGCAAAATATACCCTTATTCCAATGGGACAGCGGAGGTAGGATATAAACTAGAAGAAAATCTATCCTCTTTTTTTTTTTGAAGCTTTTCAGGCAAGGATAAAAAGTTTCTTCTTGTATCCAAACTAGAATGCACACTATATATGTCCTTGTCATTTAGGAAAAGTTGCCACTTACATTGTTTACTCTCCAATGTCTATGAGAGTAAAATAACTCGTAGAATTACAGATGCCTATGCTATGTGAATGGCTGGCTAACTTAGTAACAAACAATGCTTCCAGCTATTTTTTTGAAAGATTATATATTCAAATAATTACCAAACGAAGAATCTGTACATGTAGGGGAGACAGATCAAACCGATACATATTCTACCCCTTTCCACTACTCTATATTTCCTATACTAATACAAAGCGTACCCCGATTGATATGTACGTATATATAATGGTATATAAAGACAGTAATTAGTAAAGCTATATCTGCAGGTTCCCATTCTCCTCTTTTCTTTGGCTGCTTGGTTACAGATCTCCTTTGGAATACCTGAAAATATATCACAGTAACTTAGTTGGAGATACTTAAATGACAAAATAGAATAAATTGTACTGTTAGGTGAAAAAACCACCACACAGCACATAATTTTTTGGTTCCATTGGAGCTAAATAGGATCTAGGAGACCTATTTACGAGTAGTGTGGGGTACTAAAATGTAAGATTCAATTAACGGAAGCTGAATAGGATCTAGGAGACATATTTAAGAGTCGTGTGGGACTAAAGTGTAAGGTTCAATTAACGGAAGCTAAATAGAAATGGGTTAGGTTAGCACATGGGTGTTGATGAATACAGCTCATGGGCCAAAAAAAAACTACTATTTCCGTCCAAAATGAATGTCCATTTTTGTTCTTAATCAAGATGAAAAATGGATACTCATTTTGGGACGGAGGGAGTCGTAGATAAGACAGATTCGTTGAGAAATTTGTACCTGTAACCTGGAAAACTGAGGCTGGCCAAAAGAAAAGAGAGGAACACCATATAATGTTGGGTGTTGAAATGGTCTTTCTTCTTCTTTATCAGTTTTGCAATTTTACTTTTATTCTGTCGTCTTGGAGAAGCTTTTGATACCTGGGAAACCCATTCTTGCCCAAGGACACCTGCACATGATGGCACACAATCATGTTAAACATTGTTCACAACTAACTGTGTATTGAGATTCTTGATTATCCTACTCCGCAATAGTTATATGTAATTTGCGAATAATCTTCTTGGAAAGACGTGTGAATTCAGTGGATTAGAAGAATGAACTCTGACACTTTTCTAACGTGTTTCGTCAGAGCTACTTTTCTTGGAAAATATTTGTTCTCCAACAGAGAAGGAAATTGTTCCTAGAAATTTCTCAGAAGTTGCACATGTTTTGCCTTTTCTTGAAAGAAAATCAAACATGAATTCATGTGCTTGTTGAGAAGTCAAAATCACTATTAATCTTCATTAGGTTAACACACAAAATTGACATGGACCATCACAATTATCAAATTTTAGTGGGTAGAATGGCTCCTTAAAGATGATCAAACTATTGGTCATATAGTCAACTTATCAAATAAAAGAAAAAATAATGGAAACTGTCAACACTAGACCATTCTAGAATAAGATTCAAATTCCTCTCTCAAGTTAATAGTCAACTAAGACAGCAAAGAAAAAAAAATGTCTTTGATATTCTTTTGAACATCATGGGACCCAACTCAAGTTGCAGCTCCTAATTTCCTCAACCTCAATTAAGGTCAATCTTGCACCCCTTCACCTAACAATAATCTTTTTCCTTCTTTACCCTACCCTTGAAATCATGTGCCTTCTTCTCAACATATACTCCCTCCGTTTCGATTTAATGTTACTAGTTTGACTTTGTACAAAGATTAAAAAAAAAGTAAATGTTGAAAATTTTATAAGTATGAAAAGTGAATTAGAAGAAAGAAAGTTGGTAGGATATAATAAGTGGGTTGTTATTGTGAGTGAGGATAGCAAGTTAGACCATTTTAGGTCCATTTTAGTAAACTAAGAACCTTAATTTTAGTGACGGAATAAAAAGGAAAGTAAAAACCTTAAATCTGAATCGGGACAGGAGAGGGGGAGGAAGTAACATTTTATTCACTAAACCAAACAAATACTTTTGCATTTCACAATTCAAAACTAACTTATAAATACTTTTGAGTAAGTTTAGTAGAAATTTAATTATTCAATCCATTCCAAAATAAATGTTTATTTTAATTTCAAATTAGGAGGGTAAGATAGAGGAGACTTACAGTGACAGCTTCAATATCAATTTTGTAAACAAGCATCTTCCTTCTCTCTCTACAGCTGGTCCGATATGCCACCACGATATGTCCTATCGCCAACACCCATGAACACAAAAACAACGCCACCTCCATACCACGCACATAACCGCCGCCGGCGCCATTAACGTTGTCACCAGAACCTTGATTAAACACATAGGAAGCCTTCAACGACACAAACACCAACGACGATACCGAACATATAGTTGCTACTCCCAGATACGGTCCCCTCGATAACCTCGGACCATCACAGAAGCTATAAACACCTTCACAAATCAAAACAATTCCTCAGTCAATTCAAAATATTAAGAATTAATTAATTCAATTAGGTTATTAAAAGAATCTAAAATTGAACTTACAGAGGATGATGGCGGATCTGATAAGGGAAATTAAGGGAATATCGATGAGGGAGTAACGGAAATCGTAGTTACTCAAATGGGTCCAAAGGGTTTGGAGAGAGAAAGTAGTGGAAGGAGATAGAGAGGCGGAGAGTAGAGCCGACGGGAGGACGGCGTCGGCGATGATTAAGAGGACCGGCGCCGAGAACAAAAGGAGAGAAACAATCATGGTGATTAAGAAGAAGATGGTCTTGAATCCTCTCAAAATTCGCTTGCTTCTTTCTTCTTTGGAGAAACCCATCTTGATAATTTGATTAAATTATTTCAGTAACGATTGAAGAAGAAATTGGTGCGTGTTTTAGTGTGTGTAATTGAGGTGGGAAAATTGAGGGGGTGATATATTGGTGGGTTTTGAGGGAAGGAAGGAAGGAAGGAAGAAGGTTAAGGAATGGGAGTATTGACTTGGACTTGTCTTTGAAGGCTATTGTTATGACTTGGAATTTACACGGCAGGGCCGCAGGGTTTTACCAGTCAAATATAAGCTTCCCCTCTCTCTCTCCTCTTTTGATTTGTTTGTTTCTCTCTCTATACGTATAGGTTTGAGGGGGTTGTATTTATAAATAACGGAAATACTTACCTAATCAACTTCTTATTCGACAATTACAACTTTATTTTCATAGTTGATTATTTTTTTTATACCCAGGTGTCGTCGATGTTTGTGCTAACATAGTCCTATAGTCCATGAACCCACTCCAATAACATTTTTTATTTTTTAAATGACATTTATTTATCAGTTATTTATTACTAATAAATGAAATTGTTCTATCAAATATTTGATAAATATATTTATCAAGTTTTTAAAGAGTTTTTTATGCTTGTTGTTTTGGTTAAATAACTGATAATGTATTATCAGTTGTTTATAACTGATACATGCAAAAAAAAGATTAGTTTTTTTTTTTTGTAAAATTATTACTTACGTGTTTTTTTTTTGGTAAATAACATACTTCCTCCGGCACACTTCAATTGAGCCATGGCATTTTTGCACGCTTTTTAAGATTTTTTTTTTAAAAATGAGTAAAAAATTGAAAGTGGGTAGAAGATTAGAGGAGAGAATGTAAAAGTTAAAGGAAAAATTACCGCTGAGTCCTTCATCCCAAATCAAAAGAACAATTTAAACAAAAATTTGGAAATTTAATCAACTAATCCGCCATTATAATCATAATTCCATCTAGTCCTTCACCCAAACTACCCTTACCCAAAAATAAAAAACCATCCCCCTCTCTCTCTTCTCTCACTTTCTCTCTCTACCATCCCTTCCGGCGATCCTTCCCCTTTCCCTCCGGCGAACCTCCCCTCCCCTCCGGCGACCTCCCCGCCGTCTCTCTCTCTCCACCTTCTTCACTGAAAAAGCATTGTAATGTTCCAAAACCATATTTCAAGAAACGGACAAAACTCGTGTCAAAACCTTCTAGTCCCCGCTTGAAGATAATTCGGTGACGAAAGACGAACAATAAAATAGACATTACTCCATAAAGATAGCTAATTCTTAACAAATTTATAGTAGATGATTGTATTGGCAAACGAGATTCTCTCACATTTTCGGTCGATGTAGAACACGACGGCGAGTTAAGTAAGTTAAGGTTTTTCCAATTCAGGTGATCGGAGATTTTGTTGCGATTGGAGAAATGACAAGCGGGAATGGATTTAGCGATGTGGAGATGGAGTTCATTAGGCGGCACCATGTATATGTGATTAGCGAGAATCAATGCAATTCGGTTCTTGTCAAGCACATAAAAGCGATGTGGAGATGGAGTTAGTAAATTTAGCAAGTGTGAATTGTACTTGTGGACTGCAATAAACCAAGAAAACATGCTCCTAGATCAGATCAGGTGGTCTACCTTATATTAATAGTTAAATTTATTAATCTTGTTTTGATTTTTTGGTCAAGTTGATAAATTTATTAATAAAGGTCATAAAATACTAAAAACAATTGTGAACTTAATTGTAAACAACTGTGAACTTAGCAAAAATAGAGCTCATAGTGATATCATTTTGATGGTATAAATCAACTAGTTCAATTTTATTCTTATTCATAGGTAATTTTCTAATATTGACATGGGCAACATGGTTTTTATTTTTTTTTATATCAGATTACAATTGTGTGAAAATTATTACTTCTTTTTTGTGAACTTAACTAAAAACAACTGTGAACTTAACAATCATGCCAAATAATCTCATAAAATTCAAAAATAGAGGCCACATAAAATACTAATAACAACTGTAAATTTAACTAAAAATAACTGTGAACTTTACAAATATGTGAGTAAAAACAGCGGTGAATATAACAAATATGTCAAATAATCTCATAAAATTATAAAATAGAGCCATAAAAGACTAAAACAACAGTGAACTTAAGTAAAAACAAATGTGAACATAACAAATATGTCAGATAATCTCATAAAATTGCAAAAATAGAGGCCATAAAAGACAAACAACTGTTAACTTAAGAAAAAACAACAATGAACTTAAGTAAAAATAACTGTGAACATAACAAATATGTCAAACAATCTCATAAAATTGCAAAAATCGAGGCCATAAAGGACTAAAACAACTGTGAACTTAACAAAAAACAACAATGAACTTAACAAATAGGTCAAATAATCTCATAAAATTGCAAAAATAAAAGCTATAAAAGACTAAAAACAACTATGAACTTAACTAAAAGAACTGTGAACTTAACTAAAAAATCTGTGAATTAAGTAAATAATAGTCATTTTCTTGCAGAAATTATGAATTTAACTAAAACAACTATGAACTTCTCTTAATTATTATTGAAACAAATGTAAAAAACAACTGTGAACTTAACAAAAAAACAACTGTGAACTTAAGTAAAAACAACTTTGAACATAACAAATATGTCAAATAATCTCATAAAATTGCAAAAATAGTGCCATAAAGAACTAAAACAACTATGAATTTAACAAAAAATAACAGTCAACTTAAGTAAAAACAAATGTGAACATAACAAATATGTCTAATAATCTCATAAAATTGCAAAAATAGAGGCCATAAAGGTCTAAAACAACTGTGAACTTAATAAAAAACAACAGTAAACTTAATTAAAAACAATAGTGAACATAACAAATATGTCAAACAATCTCATAAAATTGCAAAAATAGAGGCTATAAAGGACTAAAACAAATGTGAACTTAACAAAAAACAACAGTGAACTTAACAAATAGGTCAAATAATCTCATAAAATTGCAAAAATAAAGGCTATAAAAAACTAAAAACAACTGTGAACTTAACTAAAAAATATGTGAATTAAGTAAATAATAGTCATTTTCATGCAGAAATTATAAATTTAGCTAAAACAACTGTAAACTTCTCTTAATTGGTATTGGAACAAATGTAATAAATAACTATGAACTTAACAAAAACATCTGTGAACTTGTAAAAACTATGAACTTCTCAAATTTGCTCCAGATTATATGTTGATGCTAAAAAAGAAAGAGAAAGAAAGAGGAGAGAGAAAATGAGATAGAGCTGAAATTTCTTCATGCACGTCCGTCCATGTCATTTAATTGAGTGGCACAAGCGTAATTTTCATCAATTTATCAAGGACAAGCGTGTCCATCCGTAAGTCAGGGACCTGATGGTCGATTTCCAAATTTCATGTCCTAACTGGTTGAATTCATTAGGATCAGGGATCAATCGATAATTACCCCAAAGTTAAAAACATTTAATTTAATAGGAGAGAGAATGAGTGGGAGGAATAGTAGTTTAATGATTGATTTTTTTGTAAATATATTATAATTATAAGGGTATAATGGATGGTTTTTTTGTAAATATATAAACATTATGAGGGTATAAATGTCCGAAACACTGTTCACTTCTTTTCATTTATGGAATTGCTCATTTGAAGTGGGACATCCCAAAAAGGAAAGTGACTCAATTGAAGTGGGAAGGAGGGAGTATTTTTTAGGGAAGTTTTAGTAAAAACTCCTTTTTTTTTATAACCCAGATTTCGGCACAAATTATTTTAAGAGTAAAATGTTGCATGGCGATAAATAAATTTGGATAGAGTGAGTTCAAAATTATAATTAACTATTAAATTATATTTAAAGAATGGGATTGAAATCGAAATATTTTGTCGTTTCTATTGCTCACATGATAAATATTTCTAATTTAAATGTAATAAATTGTGAAAGTTTTTTGAGAAAAAACCTGTTTTTTTTTTCAAAAAATAAAAGAAAGGAAAAATAGATTTTAAAAAATGTAACTTAAACTTGTTTTAAAGCAAACTCTCGATGACATATTTATAAAAATCAATTTTCTAGAATGAAATGTGTAAAAGTTATTTCGGAGTTTATAATCGACCATTTTTCCATGAGACTAGTTTTAAAGAGTGAGAATGTAGTAAGAATTATGCCTACAGTCTCCCGAGATCTTTCCATTGCCATCGAGGTGCATAAGTATACAATCACTAATTTTATTTTATTTTATATAAAATTGATGAGTTATTTGAATAATTTGTTACAACCTCTTATATTAATTGAGTTGAGTTGGTTTTGATAATTAATAGGTTGGGTTGGACAGATTGACGAATTGTTGGATAAACTGTCGGGCCTGATACGTAAACGATACTAAATTTGTTTGAAATTTATTTAAAGATTTTAGAAGATTGAATGGGAAGCCTTGAAAATGGTCCTATGATCATAAGGTCATGGAATACGAGTATTTTATCGTGAGTTCAACTTGATATCGTCAGAGCTGCAAAGGTTTGACCTTGAGCTGAGTTTGACTTTTGAGGCATCATATACATATACTGTTTGGGTTTGGGGAGTCAAGAGTGAGAAACATAAATATATTTTTAATTAACAATCATTTATTTTTGATACAACTAATTCATGTTTTAAATACTTGTACCAAATTTTAATAACTTTGTTGCACATAAGTTTAATAGGAATTGCATTTTGACTAATAATGTAGCAATTTTTGCTATTTTATTTTTGATGTTCATATTTTATGTCATTTATTTTTGATGTCATAACTTATGTCAGTATGCAACATTTTTTATGGACGTTAACAAAGTGAATGTAAAAACTAACGACCTATTTCTTTCAAATTACAACATTTTAAATATAATGTAGGGGGTTCCAACCCTTAACCTTCCCGAGAAAAGTACGTCTTTAAGCTAAATGCTCATTGGCATTATTAACGACCTACTTTGATATATATATATATATATATACTAGCCTAAGCCCGTGTCCAAGGCCACGTTTTTTGTTTTTTTTTTTAATTTTTTTTTAATTTAATTTTTTTTTTTAAATATGCCCATGTCCAAGGCCACATTTTTTTAAAACTATTTTTTTTTTTAAAAATTAATTTAATTTTTTTTTTAAGGGCGAAATGGGAAAGAAAGTGAATAGTGAGAGCAAAATGGTCATTTTCGCGAATGGAACTATTCACACCACTGTTCAAAACAATGGTGTGATTTATACTATAGATATATATAGTAACTATTATGATTGACTAATATTATTAATAGTAATAGTTAACATATATTGTAACTATAATACTATTACTTAACCTATATAATAAATTAATACTATTTATAATAATAGTTAGCATATATAGTAACTATTATAGTTAACTAATACTATTAATAGTAATAGTTAACATATATAGTAACTATTATAGTTAACTAATACTATTAATAGTAATAGTTAACATATATAGTAACTATTATAGTTAACTAATACAATTAATAGTAATAGTTAACTTATATAGTAACTATTATAGTTAACTAATACTATTAATAGTAATAGTTAACATATACTCCCTCCGTCCCAGAACAATCTTCACACTTTCCCTTTTGGGCGTCCCAAAACTTACTTCACACATTTAAAACTTACCTAAAATGGAAAGAAATCTTTACTATTCCCTCCACTCATTCTCTCTCCTACATTATTTTAATACTCACAACACCATTATAATTTACTATTCTCTCCACTCATTCTCTCTCCTATTTTATTTTCACACTCACAACACTTTCAATATAATACTCCCTCCTTAAAACCAGTGCAAACAGTGTTTGTGAAGTAAGTTCTGGGACGGAGGGAGTATAGTAACTATTATAGTTAACTAATACTATTAATAATAATAGTTAACTTATATAGTAACTATTATAGTTAACTAATACAATTAATAGTAATAGTTAACTTATAAAGTAACTATTATAGTTAACTAATACTATTAATAGTAATAGTTAACCTATATAATAACTATTATTATTAACTAATAGTATTAGCTAATAAGGAAAATATCAAAAGTCATATAGATTTTGGGATAGTGATGATGTGGTTTCCCCAAAATCAAGAGTTTGCCTAAACTTGTCCACGTGACGAAGCCATAACCCTCCTCACCAACTTTAATATATACTCCCTCTGTCCATTTACATGGTTCACACTTTCTATTTTGGGCGTCCATTTACATGGTTCACATTTTGTTTCTTTCCTAAAATGGAAACCTTAAATCACTATTCTCTCCACTCATTCTCTCTCCTACATTATTTTAATACTCACAACACCATTATAATTTACTATTCCCTCCACTCATTCTCTCTCCTATTTTATTTTCACACTCACAACACTTTCAATATAATATTTCCTCCTTAATTTACGTGAAAACAGTAACTGCGAACCAACTAAATGGACGGAGGGAGTATATATATAGATTTATATTCGTTCAAGTCCAATTTTTAGATTGAGGGTCTTCAAATTATCTGAAATCAACTTATTAATCCATAAAGAATGCATTTCAAAGTATTTGAATTTAAAATTAGGCAATCCAATAAATGTTTATTTTATTGTTAAAATGTTTCTTTAAAGGAAAGGAAAGAATAAATTCAACTTGACTCAATTTATATAAACATAAAATAAAATATGATGATTTAGAAGAAGGATTATATATATTTTTTCTTTTATTTTGAAAAATAGAAATTCATTGGGGATTGATAAAGTGCAGCTAATTTTTATTTTCATTAATGAAGTTTATTGTGTTTGATAAATTCTAAAAGATATTATAGCAAATGGCTAAGAAAAAAGCACTGTTTTTTTTTAATGTAACAAAAAACAGAAATCTTTAAAATGTGCTTTATTATTTTTTAAAATGTTATTATTAAACTATTTTTAAAAATATTATCACTGAATTTTTATATTTTTCAAAATGTGCTCACACTCTAGCAACAAATTCACTAACTAAAAATCTAATGTAATTTAGCTAGATAACCTCACATAACCATTTTGGTTAATACGATATGGAGTAAATGTTTTTTTTCTTTGAAATTAATTTGTAATATTTTCTATAAATTATATGCTAATAACATTTTACATTAATTAATTTGTAGTCTTTATCATACGTGTCAACAACGTTAACATATTGATTGAAAAAACTTAACGAACATTAGTCACATTAAGTCACGCGGCTAAATTTCTTTTGGTTGTTAGCGTATTTATGAATAGAATGAGCACTTTTGAAAATTGTGAAAGTATAGTGACAATATTTTGAAAAATATTAGTTCAGTGAGAACATTTTGAAAAATGATAAAGTTTAGTGACTAAATAAAATATGATTTTTACCTTTTTAATTTGTAAAATCATATACTCCCTCCGTCCCATAACAAGCGACGCGGTTACTGTTCTGCACGGAAATTAAGGAAAAAGTGAAAATGTTGATGTGTTGTGAGTGTAGATAGTTGAGTAGGAGAGGGAATGAGTGGAGAGAATAGTAAATTATAATGGTGTTGTGAGTATTATAATAATGTAGGAGAGAGAATGAGTGGAGGAAATAGTAAAGATTCTTTTCCATTTTAGGAAATGTGACTTATCAGTGGAACGCTCAAAATGACAAAGTGTGTCACTTGTTATGAGACGTTGTTATGAGACGGAGGGAATATGTATTGTTGATGCAGCCGCCAGCTTCTCCATGTGGAAGTTGGCCCTTTTTTTGTCCTAAATAAAGAAATGGAAATGTTACCAAATTCAATGATTCTTGTAAATCTAATCTATTTTTACACTGTTTTTTTCAGCAATTATTGAATAATTTCCATCTTCGATACGCATGATTTGGATTTACATTCTTTATGCTTCTTTTATTTCATAATAATTATGGCAATTGATTTGTTATTTTTTTTAAAAGACTAGTTAAATATTTTTTTTAAAAAAACTTATTTTACGGTAAATACTAAATACAGGGAATGAAAAATATAGGGAACGAAAAATTCCAACCCTGCCCTTGCCCTACACGAGATGTTGTGAAACGAGATGTCTCGCCGGATTTGAGCCGTCGGCCATATCTCTGGCACCGCTGATTATTTTGCTGATCCCAACGGTCAATATGAGCGTCTGAGTGATGCAAACATACCCCAGAAATTTGACGAAATGAAGCGGGAATTTGATTTTTAATATAGCCTCGCCGGATTTGCGCCGTCGGCCATATCTCCGGCACTGTTGATTATTTAGCTGATCCCAACGGTCAATATGAGCACCTGAGTGATGCGAACATACCCCAGAAATTTGACGACGATCCAACGGTTAATGAAGCGGGAATTTGATTTTTAATATAGCAAATTTATGGAGATTTTAGCCAGTTTTCGCCGCCGGCCATTTCTCTCTCTCTCCGGCAATTATTTGGAAGATCCCAACGGTCATCATGTGCGCCTAGGGTATGCGACCAAAGCCCAGAAGTTTCACGACGATCCAACGGTTAACGAAGTCGAAATTCGATTTTTACATATGCGATTTGGTTTTGATTTTTTGCTGAATTTGATTCGAATTCTGACCATTTGACCGGAATTATTTTACTTGTTTTTTTTTTTTTAATTAGTCATGTCATGGTAAATATACAGTGTCACAAAAGGAGTGATTCAGTGATAAAGTCAGATCTCACCCTCATCTCAACGAGCGCCAGTGTTCAATCCCTCTCATCAACTTTTAGCGTGGGACATCGTCAAAAAATGGTAAATTTGCACTCTTATTATTTTCTTATTAAAAAAAAAAAGTAATATTATTCCGTCTGAAATGAATGTCCAACCTTGAATTATTTTTTTGGACACATTTTGAAAAAGAGGAAGAGGAAGAAGAAGAGGAGGAAGTAATTTCACTTGTTGAGAGGAGAAGAAGAAATAATTAATGGTCAAATGCATTTTCTTTGTAAAGACCAAATGAATATTCTCTCCGTCCCACAAATATATGCACTTTTGGGAGGGTGCGGGAATTAAGGAAAAAAATGAAAAAGTAATGTGTTGTGAGTATAGATGGTTGGGTAGGAGAGAGAAAGTGGAGTAAGTGGGTAATGGTTGTGAGTAGAGAGAAGTGAGTCTCATTTCCATTTTAGAAAAGTGTAAATTATCGTGGGATGTTCAAAAGGAATAATTTTGCAAATTATTATGGGACGAAGGGAGTATGCATATTTGATTGTTGACTGGATCTCCAGGTAATGTTCAAGGGGTTGACCTTTTCAACAAAACAAGAAAGTTCAATTGTAGTTTCCTTCTATTCATCTAAGGTGTTAGTACAAAGTTCAATATTGTAAATTACCAACTCAATTTCTGAATTTTACATTTTGTTGCAACAGAAAGAGAAGGAGGGGAGGAGATGAAGCTAAAATGGTGGGGGGGAAAGAGAGGAGGATGAGAAGAGGTAAGGGGAAGGGCTGGCGGTATGGGTGTGAGGAGATGGAGATACCGTAGGTAGGAGAGGTTTTATATTTTAGATTTGCGGTTAATGGGATTTAGATTTTTTTTTTTTTTTTTTAATAATTTTTGACTTTCATCAACGGAGACATCATTTTGATTTTGAAGATCAATTATTTACATTTTTCTGGCGCAATGATCAATATGCCTCTCAAAAAGTTAGGTTCGTGACACATGACTTTAATTTCGTCAAACAATTAACACCTAATTAATTTTTACAACAATTTGCAATAAAATATAAAACTCTGGAATCAGTTGGTAAATTAACAATACTGGGAATCAACTTACAAACATAGGTAATCGATTGCCCAACTCAAAATCATAGTGTATACTTTCTCCGCCCCACTTGAAGATATTTAAATTGAGTCTTGCACTGTAACTAATGAGATTGTATAGTGAAATAAATATTGTGAGTATGAAATATGACGTAAGAGAGAGAGAGAGAGAGAGAGAGAGAGAGAGAGAGAGAGAGAGAGAGAGAGAATGTGGGATAGTAAAAATTAAATGGATAGTTAGACTATCTATAGTGGTGACAACCAACCTAACCTATTCATAATATATTACTTGTCTCTTCTCCACATACATAATCTACAACTTTAACCAAACTTTCATTTTTTATGTTTTATTGGAAACACCAACCCAATCTAAAAATTTATCTATAAAATGTACAAATTTAATTTCATCATCCAATAAAAATGCTTCAAATGTCTCACTTACTTTTACATTTGGCTTGTGACATTGGGCTGGTCAGACAACACCGGCAGGGACAATATCACCCGCCTATTATTTATTATTATTATTTGGAAAAATGTAAATATAGTATCCCAACTATATGATTTATTTGATTTTCATACGTAAACTAGTTTTCGTTGCAACCACAGTACCTCATCTGTTCTGAATGCTCGTTTAAGATATATAGGGCTAACGACATCCATTTTTTCAGTTAAATTGACATGTACAATGCATGTAGCCCATTTTATGAAGGGTAAAACAGAAAATCCAACACAAAATCAAGTTAAATAACTATCAAGGTTCTAAGTGTAAATTTGAAAAGTAAAAGGGGGGAAGACACAGAGTAATTAGTACAAATGGTAGTTATTTATATTATCATATTTGAAGCTTCTTTTATGATGCTCTTCTCTCTCTCTCTCTCTCACACACACACACATATATATACACACACACACACACACACACACACACACACACACACACACACACACACACAAACAAACGCAAACAATACAGAGAAAATTCGTCCCTTCATCTTTGCCTCCAAACATCCTCTTTCATTCGTGTCCCCTGATCTCGTCTCTCTCTCCCTCAACAGTGCCGGATGTCAGAGCTCACCGACCGCCTTCAAACTCCATCATTCCATTGCTATCTCCACTGGCCTTTCTTCTCTCTTCATGTCTCATTCTTATCCTTTCATTCAAACAAAAAAAACAAATCTAACCTTTGATGGCGTCGATGACGTGGTTGAAGAAAAAGGTGGGTGGGTGACGGAAGGGTTACAGTCAAAGATGATAGAGGAACCCTAAAGCCACTTCCCGAGTATACCGGCGGGTGAAAAGTCCTAGGTGGAGGGTCAATGAAATCATCATCATCATTAATAACCCCACTCACCTGACTCAGGCCGTGGCGATGGCGAGGGTAAACACCTGAATAAATACCCTCCTCAACCTCATTTCTAATCCTCTCCTCTGCCTCCTCCACTTGAGTAGGTCCCCAATCTGAAGTATAATCAAACATTCCATCATACTTAGTCTCGGGCTGGACCTCGGGCTCTGGCTCGTGGTGCAAGTCCATTTGTGGTTGTGGTTGTGGCTGTGCACAACGTCTAACACGACGCTGTCGAGGTTCTACCCCCTGTACGCGATCTACCGGTGCTAGAGGTGCTTCAGCCTCAAGTCATTGCTGCTCCCTAACGTTAGTGAGCGTGTGTTTAATTAACCTCCCTAGCTCAGCTTGTTGCGGCCACAACATATGCTGCTCCTCCTCATTGGTGATATGCAAACGTTGAAGGTTATGCACCTGTTTTTATATCAAAAAAATAAGTATGAGACATAAGTTAATAAATTGAAGTTTTTTTTTAAAAAAAAAAAAAAACTAGAAAAAAACATAAAAATTTTAAATACTTACCATGCCCTCTAGGAAAGGGGCAACCGACCGTAATCCATCGTCCTCTATATGAAGGGGGTTCTGCACAAACATGCACGTTATGCTCCGAAACCATATTATATATTGATCAGTGTAATGCATAACGTGAAAGCATGGTATCCCCCCCATCCAGTAAGTTTCGTCGTTGTCCCCAAAGTGCCAATGTATTGTTGATGCGGTCGATCCAAATCACAGGATTGTTTCTACGCCTATCAACTCTGTGCAAGTCCCTCCGAGTGTGGCAAGGTTTTGGGACCCCCTGCAGCATGCCAAACTGCCTCATAACACGATCCGGCAAATGCCACTATATCCTCTCAAAGCATATAAGAGGGACCCGCACCATCCATACAGCCCGTCCCTGAGTGCAGTAGGCCGTAGCTTGTCTATCTCTATAAGGCTACCACATAACCTGATCATCTGTTAGCTTGGCCAGCTGATCATGATAGCCTCACCGGTTATGGGCAGTAACCTCCTTGAGATACAATGATGATACAGTCTACCTGAAATTTCATAAAAAGAATAATTATAAGAAAAGGTTAAAAAAAACAAGCTATAAAGACGAGAAACTAACGTATGATATATGTATACCTGCATCACAGTGGCATGTGCTCTTGTGCCAGATCAGTGTTTCGCCTTCGAATTCCAGGTTTCACACGTAGCAACCGCGCCCAAGCCCAAATCTATATCAATAAAATATATATCAAATATTATAAATAATACCGATAATTTGAAATCAAACTTAAAACCAACAACATAATGCAAATTAAAATGAGATAACCATACCTGTAAAATGTTGATAAATCCACTGCACTGGCTCGTTAGAGGGTTAGTCGCACTACACAGCTCTCGATATAGAAAAGCCGGCGAAGCACTACCCCAATTGTACATCCAAACCCTCGAAATCTCTCGAATCAATGGGAGATAATACAACTTAACCTTGTTGTTCGTACGATCAGCCATCACCAAAACCCAAGGCTAGCATGCTATATGCCCGTGTGTATATATCCACAATGTCGTTAGGAGTATCATAAGCGAGGTCATGTATATGTGGAAACTGGCTCGTAATCCACCTTAGCTTTATACTACTCCCATCCATATCTCCGGGAGATGGGACAGCCCCTAAAAGATCGTGACATACCACCCGCCAGTTTAAAAGTGGTGGGATGTCAGCATCAGTAACAGCATCCCCATCAATCGGGAACCCGTAAATCATGTTGATATCCTCTATGTTAATAGTCATCTCACCAAACGGGAGGAGGAATGAATGGGTCTCCGGATGCCATCTCTCAATCTATGCCTCCAACAACCCATAATCGTACTGAATTCTCCCTATATAATGAACCCCACTATAGCCACTCTCGGCTAATCTTGACAATATCCTCAGTGCTAGTCTATCCGGCAATGTGGCACCACGACGAAATGAAAGCGAACTAGCAACCTGCTGTCCGGCCTAAATAAAATGAGCTTTATGGCTCTCATATACAATCAAAACAGAGTTATCGATAGGCCCATGATCAACGATCAACGAAGGTATCCATCCGTTTCAACAAAAGAAACCCAGTTTCAATATCAAATAAATACATACTATATAAACATAGAGAATCAATAAAATCTATATATATCAAATACTTTTAAATGAAATAACAAACATACTAACAATTGAATTCAAAAAAGCCCAAAATTGAGTTCAAAATCACAAAATTTTAAATATATGAGAATTGAGTACAAATATACCTACAATTGAGTTAAATAACAAAACTAATTGAGTTCAATTTCAATATGTACAACAACTCAAATCAAATTATACTAACAATTGAGTTCAAATCAAAGCAAAATCAACACATAATGAAGTAAAAAATTTGAATGTAAACTTACAATAACGAAATTTTGGGTATGAAAAGCTTGAATTTGATGAAAATAACAAAAAAATCTATTTCTCCTTCTTCTACTAGGCGGCGGCACTTAGTTTTTTTTTTTTAAACTGTAAACACAATGTAAGTCGCTAAGGGGCAATTTGATTTTGGAAGACTCGCTACACCATGTAGCGAGTTATGTGTACGCGTGAACTCGCTATATGGTATGGCGAGTTTGACTAAACTGTAACGATCCTAATCCTAGGCACTATTTTAGTATCATATTATATGTTTTTATTATTATTGTTGACTTTATGTGCTCATTTTATGTCTTTAATTTCTTATGTTAAGATGAGATGGTTGTGAAATAATTCTAAAGCCTTAGGATAAAATGAAAATAAGATAAAGTATCTTGGGGGAAGTATAATAAGTGATAATCAATAAAATAAATAAATTGTTATAAGTAGTGGAGGTGGGTAGTGTAAATAATTGAAGTTGTGGTATAGTTGCATTTTTCTAAATCTTGGAGGGCTTAGTGGTACATTCTTGGAAGATTGAATTTAATGAGGGGATGGGGGGCCATGCCTCTCCCTTTTTCCCTCATCACCTCCTTCATTTTGTCAAACCATTTCATACTTCCTCCATCATTTTCCCATCATCCTCCTTCATTCTCCTCTATCAAATCTCCATGAAAAACCTTCCTCCATTTCTTTCTTTTTAAAAAACACAATAAATCCAATTCTTCTCCATTTTTCAATCCGAGTGTACTTTCGTGTTCGGGGCAACGAGGGGAACACATCAAGCTAAGAAAATCCTTATTCCACCTCATATTGCTAATGTAATTTATTATGAATTTCTTCTAATAATTGCTCATTTTATGTGTTAATGAACATTTTGTGAAAAAGAAAAGGATTTTGGTATATTTGAATAATGTTAATTGAGTAAAATGGGTTATTTAAGGTTGAATTGATTTTTAGTTATGAGATGATGTTTTAAGTTGAAGTAATGAGGGTACAATGAGTGTAAGATGTTAATGACTTTAATGGAGTTAGTTTATGTGGTTATATACATATTACTTTGATTGGAAGATGTTATGAGTATATCTCAATGGGGTTGAAGGAAGTAGAAAAGGATTTGGTAGGCTTTTAATGGTGTGAGTTATTATGACTTTCCTTCAAATTAAATGTCATGAAACATTTGATGTTGTTATTGTTTATTATAATTGTTGTTTGATGCTTTGGAACCTTTCTTGGAGTATAGAAATTGTTTAATGATCTAGATATAAGATTGATGTTCATGGAGGTTGATAAAGAAGAAAGAGTATGGTTTGAATGGAGATAGAAAGGTTAATTATGAAATGGGTAGTGTAATGAGTAAAACAACTAAGTATTAAATGGGTTAAATCTATATTGTGTGATTAGGAATGATTTAGTATGATATTGGTGAAGTTAGTATACCTTTTTATGTTCACAAAACAGAGGAAACTTGGTTTGGGATCAGCTTGGTGTAGCTATTGATTAAATTGCAGTTTTGTTCTGAATTCTGGGCTCAAGTCACGAGTCATGCCTGAGGATGGGACGAGTCGTAATCAAGGTTAAGCCTAAGTCGTGCCATGCTAGGGACGCCTGAATCTGGAGGAGGTCAAATGGGCACGAGTCGTGCCCTGGCCTGTAACTCTTGACTATTTTCCAAGTTGTTTAAACTCAATTTAACTAGGATATAAATGAACCCTCTTTCACCTAGATTAAAGTAGAATACTTTGGCTACACAATGACACCTTAATTGGTTAAAATGGAATTATGAAAGTAGTTTAAATATTGTTCGGAAGATGGTTGATAAGCTTGATTCGTAACTTCTTCAAAGTGGTTCAAACTTGGGAATTAGATCTTGAACTTTTATTAAGGTTATTCAAGGTTGTGTAATGACTACGTAGGATTGGTTTATGGTACATGGTGCCCTTACTTGCTCCCATATCTTTGGTGGTTAGTTCGAATAGTGTTGAAGCTGTAGGTTACACTATTGCGTTAGCTAGAAACGTATATGTATCACATTGTGGCATTGTTATCCCAATTATGGAATTATTGATTATGTGGATACCTTGATATCCCAAGTGTGGACTATTTGGCATATTGTTATATTGTATCTCAAGTGTGGATTATCTGGCATATTGTTACATTGTATCCCAAGTGGGGATTATTTGGTTATATTGTTATCTTACTTGAATTCATATTCATTGATGGTAATATGCATAGTGTATTAAATGAATGTTGCACTATAGTATTGATTTAACATGAGTATACATTACCATGTTGTTATATTCTTATCCCTTTGGTGGATTTTATTTCAATTATCTATTATGTGCTTGAACGTGTTTATATTATATGTGATTCGGGGGTATAATGGAATTCAATCAATTATTGATTTGTTCTATAAGTGATTGAAGGTTCATCATACCTGTGACCGTCCCCTCTGTGGTCACAGAGTGGGAGTGCTAGCTTCTGTATTGAGCCAAAAGCCTTACAGTCAGCTGCGATTTTGGAGTTAGGTGGAATGCTTCTGTATTAAGCCAAAAGCTTTACAGGTAGCGGCGATATTATATGATACTCTGAATAAGGGTCATATGAGTATCTTCTTTCCTTATATGGATCTCTGGGGTATGAGTCCTATAAGCGGTGAATGTGCATGGGGGCAGTTCACCAAAGAGCGGAGTTTTACTCCCACGTTGTACGACATATTGTTCAGACGGGAAAGGTAAAATGAGGTAACGTAAGGTGTTTACCGCTTTCATAATGTGTTATGTGTAACCATGCTATGTATTGCATCTTGTTGAGCATCTTGCTGCATTCATAATAGCTTATTGAGATTTATTCTCACCCCTTTCCCTTTACTGTTTTAGATCGTGCTGAGACAGGTGACCTGAACCAGTGAGGCCGGGGATAAGAGTTGGACTTTTGCTTTTGGGGACTTGTCAGGTTATGTATATGAGTAGGTTGTCTGGAATCTTTATTAAGTATTACTCCTTTATAAAGTTGTATATAAAACTCTTTTGTAAAACAAAGTATTTGGGGGTTTACGATGTAATTTATTAGATTATGGTTTATTGAAGTCATTGTGGAAATTTCTCCAAGTGGAGATATTATCAGTTGATATTAAAGTTTGAGAATTGATTTTCTTTTAAAGGTGAAATAAAAGTTTTTTAAAAAAAATTTAAGATGGATTTTCTTAGTTTGGGCTTCCCAAGCTCGGGACACGCGTTAGGTTCCTGGTTGGGGTGCTCACATAAACCGTGTCAATTAATTAGTCAAACGGTTAAATCCTAATTTAACTAAACTTACTAAATGGTGTAGCGAGTTTCAACGGTCAAACGTTGAACTCGGTACACCATGTAGCGAGTTCTAAAAATATGATAAGTTTGGAAAATAGTTTAAATGAGTTATTTTGAGAATTATAATTTTAAAATTGAATTATTTCAGAAATAAATCAATGAATAAATAAGTATTAAGAAATTTCTTGATGTAGGCAAATAGAGGTTATGAGATGAACCGAACAAGAATGAACCAAGATTCACAAAGAAACAGTCGCAGCCACTCTTTTATTTTTATTTAATTCATAATCAAAAACTTGTCTTATACAAAAACCCTAACTTATTATTTATACTACTATAAAGAAGATTCTAGAAATCCTAAATAAATAAAATACTAAAAATAAAATTGCAAAATAAAGGCAAGAATATCCCTGAATATCAGTCCCAAAATACCCTAGCTTAATTAACTCCAAAACATCAGCAAACAGACAGGAACATAAAAAGAAAACTTGGATCTTCGAACGTGAGGCGGGCGCCTGGTGAAGCTTCATGCGGCCGCCTGGTTGGCCGAGGCTTGCTGCTGCGTTTGTCCCAAATGAGGCGTGCGCCTGGAATTAGGGGTGAGCACGGATCGGTTTGGATCGGTTTTAGGATAAAACCGACACCAAACCAATAACTATCGGTTTTATGTAAATCGAAACCATTAACTTCGGTTTCTTAATGGTTCGGTGTATTCGGTTTCGGTGTGATATCGGCTTGGTTTGGTGTCTTAATGGATTGTTGGGCTTTAATGGGCCTTGTTTGGGCATCAAGTTCTTTTGTTGGGCTTTGTTGGGCCAAGCATATGAACCAGCCCATATAAATGAGATTTTGACATTCAACAACACAAAAAAAAAAAAAAAAACAACACACATAAAAATAATATTCATCCATCCATTCATATGTAATACTCCCTCCGTCCCGCTAATATTAGCACACTTTCCTTTTTGGGCGTCCCGCTAATATCCGCACACTCCCAAAAAGGAAACTTTATATTAATAAAATATTCACCCAACCCCACTCATTCTCTCTCCTACATTATTTTAATACTCACAACACCATTATAATTTATTACACACTCCACTCATTCTCTCTCCACTCATTCTTTTACACTCACAACATTTTATTAAAATATCATATTCCTTAATTCCCGCGCAAACAGTGTTTGTGCTAATACTAATGGGACGGAGGGAGTACATATTAAGCTTAAAAGTATGATGTTTGAAATGATAATCAAAATATTAAAAAGTTAAATTCATCAATTGTGAATGTGGAAAAATGAAAATAAAAGGAAGAAAAGAAATATATATAGTATAGATAAAACGACGTAGTTTTGGCTTATCGGTTCGGTTCGGTTTCTTATCGGTTTTTAAACTTTTAAAACCTAAACCAAACCGAAAATTTCGGTTTCTAAACTTTTAAAACCTAAACCAAACCAAATGGATCGGTTTCGATTTTATCGGATTCGGTTTTTCGGTGTTAATGGTGTTAACGGTGTTAACGGTTTTTTTTGCTCACCCCTACCTGGAATTGAATGAGGCGGCCGCCTGAACCTCAGTTGCTGGCATACCATGTTGCTCTGCATCATTCTTCCCTTCTTGAGAAAGACTCGACCACGAGTCAATACCCTTAATAGGATCACTACGATAACCTGGATGATCTGAACTTCATTTGCAAATGGAACGACATGTCCTTGACGAACCCGCAATGTCAATGCCTTCGTGACAACATCCATCCAATCGCTCCATTGTGTTGAGACGAAATACTCAATAATCAATTTTTGAATAATGCATCGAACAGAAGAACGGGGAACATACATGTTAAACGGATCTGTGTACCCAAAATCAATGGTAACCGCTTCAAACTTCCACACCAAGGTTGCCCCTTGATTATCAAATATTTTCTCTGACTCCTTATCAGCAGGTGAGTTATTGTCATAAACAGGACCGATTGTCGATACTTGAGAATTGTCACAATGACACATATCATATCTAGGTGGTTTGGACCAATCAACAAAATTTTCTTCTCTTGAAGATTCGACCAAAGAACCTTTTTTAAAACCAATAGTATCCATCCAAGAATCAATCGACTCTTCAGGATATGTATCAAACCGAGGGAGTTTTGACCAATCGACAAGATTTTCATGACTTGAAGATTCGACAAAAATACCCTCGTTAAACCCAACAGTATCAACCCAAAACACAAAGGAATCAGTAGGGTTTGCCTTACCTTCGACATCCGAAGTTTCGATCTTCATATCGACTTCCCTCGAATGGTTAGTTGCATACCTATCATGATTTCTGGTCAAGGAATCGACACCATTGTGATACTCCTCACCCTCGGAAGAAATATCCGAATCAGAACCCATAATCGGCGGTGTCCCCCACGATTTCTGCGATTCCGAACTTGGAGTGGAAGTACCTGAACCTGTCTTCTCAGATCGCCGATCTCGATATCGCGTATATCACGCTCGCGGTGATGATCGTCTTTCGGAGGATCCGCTGCACGGCCCCTTCCACGAACACCCATTCCTCCACGAACTCCACGCCCTCGTTCGGCCATCAAATCGTCCAGACAACTGATACCAAATGATGTAGGGAACAGAGGTTATGAGATGAACCGAACAAGAATGAACCAAGATTCACAAAGAAACAGCCGCAGCCACTCTTTTCTTTTATTTAATTCATAATCAAAAACTTGTCTTATACAAAAACCCTAACTTATTATTTATACTACTATAAAGAAGATTCTAGAAATCTTAAATAAATAAAATCCTAAAAATAAAATAGCAAAATAAAGGCAAGAATATCCCCGAATATCAGTCCCAAAATACCCTAGCTTAATTAACTCCAAAACATCAGCAAACAGACAGGAACAGAAAAAGGAAACTTGGATCTTCGAACGTGAGGCGGGCGCCTGGTGAAGCTTCATGCGGCCGCCTGGTTGGCCGAGGCTTGCTGCTACGTTTGTCCCAAATGAGGCGTGCGCCTGGAATTGAATGAGGCGGCCGCCTGAACCTCAGTTGCTGACATACCATGTTGCTCTGCATCATTTCTATTTTAGTAGTGTTTCTTTTTAAATAAATGGAAAGCCCAAAATAATTTTTTTGCATTTTCGAGTGAAAAAGAGTCGGGTATGAAAAAGGGGAAGTCCAAGGAAGAATCCCAATCTGAAAACCTATGGTGCTTTGGGGGTAATGATCAGATAAATCAAAGATGAAGAAAGAAGGTGAAAAAATTGAGATAGCAGGGAAGAAAGAGATTACTAAAATAAATGTTGCATTTATTTGACTTGATAATATTTTAATGAATATGTTTTATACATAAATGTCCATTTAAAGTAAGGAATTCAATACTATCCTCCCTCCGTCCCATAACAAGCGACACAGTTACTGTTTCACACGAAAATTAAGGAAAAAGTGAAAAAATTGATGTGTTGTGAGTGTAAATAGTTGAGTAGGAGAGAAAATGAGTGGAGAGAATAGTAAATTATAATGGTGTTGTGAGTATTATAATAATGTAGGAGTGAGAATGAGTGGAGGAAATAGTAAAGACTCTTTCCATTTTAGGAAGTGTGACTTATCAGTGGGACGCCCAAAATGGCAAAGTGTGTCGCTTGTTATGGGACGGAGGGATTATATCTTTGTTAATTAACATTTTAAACTAATTTATATGTCCATCTTATGCTGAGTAAACTCATGCATAAGTTTTACTCATCTGATCATTCAGTATATCGGAACATATCTTTAAAATATCATTTTTGTTCCATTTCAAAATTAAATTTTAATTATTTCTTTTAATTGAACAATCATTTTGGACAAATATATTAGCTATATAAATTTTAAGATAAAATAAAAGTTACACTTTTGACAATAATTACTTTAACATGCTTACTGCATGCGCAATAATAGACTTATTTATGTGGCATAATCATGATAAAATTATACTCCCTCTATCCAAAAAAAAGTTTTTGCTTTAACTTTGCACGAGAATTAAGAAAAAAAATAAATGGTACGAGTATAACAAGTAAAACATGAGAGAGAAAATTTGGTAGAATTTTTTTTGTTGTTAGAACGAAAGGAATATAATTTTTTTGATTTATAACATGATTATTTCATGCTAATCCTAACATACTTTCTCTGTTTCGTAATTGATCTTTCTATTATTTTTGTTATTATTTTGAACAATAACTTTAAATTAATTTAATTATTCTAATGAATAACTAATAATATTATTGATAATAATTTATCAATAACAAATTTAAAATTTTTAATAGGTAACAAATTAATTTAAAATTAATGTTCAAAGTTCAATCATTAAAAGAAAGGTGGAAAGATTATTTCGAAATCCAATTCAAGATTTAGAGGTTGCATTTTTCATCCCTAGACATGATCATGACAACAATTGCCTTAATTAGTAGACATATTCTTGCAAGTGCTCATGAATATCATATCAATTACTCCGTACTCTCTCCGTCCTCCGTAACTGTGGATCTACTTTTTGAGCACGAGAATTAAGGAAAAGTAGGAGAGAAAAATAGGTAGAGGAGGTGTTTGTGAGTATGAAAAATTAAATAGGAGAGAGAATAAGTGGAAAGAATAGTTAGGAGAAAAAATATTGTGAGTGTAAAAATAAAGTAGGAGAGAGAATGTGTGGGTAAAATAGTAAAAATTCTTTGCCATTTTGGATAATTCACACTCACGTGAAACGGACAAAAAAGAAAATAAATTCACAGTTACGTAAAATGGAGGGAGTATACACCACACAATTTGCCTCTTTATTTGAGTAAAGAAAAAAACTCTAGTTTGTTTCTCTTTCAAGCCATATTTTACTTCGTTTTATATTATAACAAAAGTCAACCTTCATTATCCAGATAAAAGTCAATGCCTAAGCTAAGGCAACACCTTAAGCAACCTTAGCTTGATTTCATATTTCGTAGTAACTACGCAAAGGAGACAAAAGAAAGTTACAAAATTTTACTCAAATAATGAGTTAACGATATTTTATTGGTTACATTGATAATGAACTCGCTGCACTTTAATTAAAACACCAATAAAATCATTACACATAATATTTTGTAAACAAATTTTTGTTACTATTTTGTACTCATAGTATAATTCTTCATCAGCACTCTATGATCTTTAACAACATTTGTTTTGCTCCACTTTCCTAGTATTATTTAATGTGCATTTTTTTTCAGACCGCCATTTTTTAAAAATAGGTTCACACACCTATTTAAAAAAAAATATTCTGTTAGTGCTTTTGTTTATTACATGAAATTGATTTAATTTTGATGATTATTTTTAATTTTCATCGACTTTAATTTCAGTATAGATTTGCCACTACAAAATACCCGAAACGTAAATTTATTTTTAATTCTAATGGTTCACATGCAGTTTTGGATTATAATAGATATCGTCTATTTATTTTTAATTTTAATTTTAATGGTTCAGATTGACAAAATTTATTGTATTATTTCAGATATGTAATTACTTGTGGCCAATCTCGTTCATTTTTTGCTTGCAGAATCAACGCTTCTGCCCCTATCATTAATTTTATTTATATATTTTGGTGTAGGGGTACTAGTATAATAAATTAAAAATTCGATTAAAGTCATGCTTTAGATTATTACAAGAAAATTGTGACATTTACCATGACAAAATACCTTGTGGGACCCAAAGGTTTTATTTTATTTAAAATTAAAGTTAATTATGTCATTGCTTCTGTAATTAGCTCCTTTTTAGTGGTAGCCGACGTATGGCAAGGGGAAGGGGCCGCCTTTAACCCGTGTTCGAGTCAAGAAAATGTTTAGCAATTTTAAATATGTAGTACTAATTAGTACATGCTCGTGTTCAAGATCACGTAATTTTTTTATTTTTTATTTTTTTAAATTTTTTTTTAAATTTAAAAAAAAATTAAATTAATTTTTTTTTTTTTTAGGGCAAAATGAAAAAGGAACAAAATAGTAAAGGAAAAATGGAAATTTCGACGATTGAAACTGTTCATTCCACTGTTCACAATGGGGGTCTCATTTATACTATAGATTCTTAAATTTATCAAAATAAATAAGTTTTAAAATGAATGATAAATGTTCATTTGGGATGAAGATAGTATATTAATTCATCTGGTGCGGTTATAAGTGTCTATTTAATCTTTAATCTTTTAATATCTCTCAAAATAAATAAATACGTATTATTTAATATAATGTTAGCATAATATAAGCAATGCAAAAACAAGTCAGTTTAGAAAAATATTGGCAAATCAATTAAAACACTTGTATTACTATATTATGAAACTAAAACAAGTCATATTGAAATATTTTAACAATTTATTCTCGTTTTTATCACTAATCTTAATAAGATTTAGTTGTTCGGCCTTATCTCTGCAATTTTCGATTTTTTTTTTAAAATATAGCTTTTTAAAATTTTATATATCAAAATAACATTTTCAAAAACTTAAGTACCAAAGTAGCACTTTTGACTTGAAATCCGGAATTGGTAATTCCGGATTATGAAATCCGGAATTACCAATTCCGGATTTGATTTTTTTTTTTTGTTTTTCAAAATTGAATTTTGGAAAATAATAATTCCGTAAATAGGGGCGATCGCGCCCTAAAATAGAAACGATCGCTCAAGTGTACTCCGGAGGTACCAATTCCGGATTCTATTTTTTTTTTTTTTCAAAATTGAATTTTGGAAAATAATAATTCCGTAAATAGGGGGCGATCGCGCCCTAAAATAGAGCGATCGCTCAAGTGTACTCCGGAGGTACCAATTCCGGATTCTATTTTAATTTTTTTTTTTCAAAAAAGAAATAAAGCAAATAAAAAATATATTACGAAAATAGGAGAGGGCGATCGCTCTACTTAAGGGCGATCGCTCCTTAGACGCGTATCTTCAAAATCAGCCTTTGTCAATTCGGATTTGCTTTAATTTGAATCCATTTGCCATTTCCAGGATTCAAATTTTGAATTCCTCCCTGGCTTTAACTACGATTGTTCATGGAATGGAAGAAAGGAAGAAGAAGGAGGGAGTGCAGAGAGTGAGATAGAGAAAGAAAGAATTAAGGAGAAGAGAAGAAGTTTAAAGAGTTGTGAGAGAAAGTGTTAGCTTGGTACTTAAAAATGGTTAGTTATATTTCTTATTTTAATTTGTTTTGAGTTGTTAATTTTAGCTATATAAATTTTTTTAAGAATTTTTATTTGTGCATTTTTTATATTTTGTTGTTAAAATGATTTATGTACTTAATTTTTGATTGTCAATGAATTAAACATTAAGTCCCATTTAAATTTAATTAC
Source organism: Adenophora triphylla var. japonica (assembly GCA_022495995.1). Lineage (NCBI taxonomy): Eukaryota > Viridiplantae > Streptophyta > Magnoliopsida > Asterales > Campanulaceae > Adenophora > Adenophora triphylla. The sequence goes on from JAFEMH010001033.1 coordinate 76,273, forward strand.
TATTAAATTTTTTTATTTCAGATGAATGAACATGTACAACAACAATTTATTGATCATGGGCCAATCGATCCTCATGTATTGACTTCTCAGGATACACATAGATCTAAATATATTTGGGAGGGACAAGAGTTACCCAATTTAAGACCTAGGCGTGGTCCAGTACTTCCACCTAGAGTTGATTGGAGGATAGAAGAGAAGCTTATAAATACTGGATTTTATGGAGTGTATTTATTAGGGCATATACAATATGATTGGCATTTGATTGAGGCTTTGATTGAAAGATGGCGTCCAGAGACCCACACTTTTCACTTACTGTAGGGAGATGACCGTCACCTTAGAGGATATTGGCATGTTGTGTGGTCTTCCTGTAGACGGAATGGCGGTGACTAGTTCGAAACTAGTAGGAGTGCTTTGGCGTGGGTTGAGATTGTTGAGGAGTTATTTGGGGTTGCACCCTCATTGCGAGACATCAAAAGAGGTGGAATGATATCAATGAGATGGGTTCTAGGACACTTCCCTCATTTTGAACGGCTTCCCAATAATGCGTCAGAGCATATGATTGAGACATATACTCGAGCATACATTTTCTTATTATTGGGTCATACATTATGCCCGTCTCGTCGATAACCTAGTGAAGTTGATGTACCTCGCACTTCTTAGGGATATAAATAATATTGGTGCATGCAGGTTGGGGTAGTGGAGCGTTGGCCTTCTTGTATAGGGAGATGTGTGTAGCATCTCAACACGATTCGAAAGGGTGTGGTGGCTTCTTAACCATTGTACGGGTATGTCTATTATATATGATTACATTATGCTAGTGGACTTAGCCTTGTTTTGTACGTAATGATAATTTTTTATAGCTTTGGGCATGGGAGAGGTTGTTGTGTACACAACCTAGGAGACATGAAGAAATAACACTTCTTGAATTGCAACCGAGTGGGTTACGGTATATTTCAATTACTTCATTTTGTAAACGATCTGTTTTGTAATATATCGCTTTTTTACTCATTATTTTTTATGTCAATTGTTCCATATGTAGGTGGAAGGGTCCATTGTCGTATACTTCTCGTGATCGCCCATAACACCTCGAGGCTATCGAGACCGGTTGTCATATTTAGAGAATGATCGGGTTGTGTGGCGGCCATACAACGGTGTGCCAGTTCAATTTCTGCCTTCAGGGCCAAGCTATATGGAGGGCGAAGGTGCCCCTCATCTGCTTTGAGAGGGTTGAATGACACTTTCCAGATCGCGTAATGCGACAATTTGGGATGGTTCAAGGTGTGCCTGATGACTGCGACACCAGTTTGGACTTGCATCGGATTAGTCGGCAAGGTCGGTCAGGCGTTAACTGGATGCAACAACATGATCAGCACATAGCAAGGTGGAATGAACGGGTTAGGGTAAAAAACGTGGGACAATATGATCTACATTCCAATAGGCCTCGTCATGGATTGGATGAAAAGAGCAACTCCACGTCTTGTAGTACGAGGTAAGGCTGTAAAAAGGATGAATATAACTCATACCATCGACACTTTGCGATTTGAAACACGCAAGCACATGCGAACAAGGGTAATGATATTGCATCCATTTGCCACAAGTGCATGTTCGATCACGCAATCTCACAACTTGAATGTGTCCACCTTTGTCACCACGTACCCTGGTCGTCACACTATAAACACCCACAGACGTAGTGTTAAACCTTGTGACGTGATGAAACCCAGCCTTATCCAAGTTGTATAGGTATCTTCGATGGATTCTCTCACTGAATTGTAGCGTGGCATTTGGTGGTGGGATGCCATTAGGATCTCCCCCTAAAGCACTAATTGCTTTAGTGAGTCTATCTTGAAAGTATGCCACACACCTATAGAATGAGGTCTCAACAATGCTGAAATTGGCATTCCCAGAGCTCCTTTCATAACGCCATTAAAAACTTCCGACAAATTAGTAGTCTTAATGCCGTACCTATATCCACCATCGTGAGCCATTGTCCACTTTCTAGCATCCAAGTTCTCAAACCATTTATATGCCTCGGGGTTGATGATACGAATTTGCCTCGAGATAGCATTTAAGCTTTCTATCTTGGGTGGTGCTAACGGCACGCCAAAAAGATCTTTCAATCCAACGCCCTTGTGAGCTTTAAGAAAATTAGCTCGCAAGTGCAACATGCACCATCTTTAGATCACATTTCGTGGCCAGCTGGCAATGTCTCCAACCGTGCAAAGGATGCCCTTATGCCGATCAGATATCAAGCAAACTTCACGACCCTTAACAATATGTTTGCATAGAAGATGCGAGAAACCAACACCGGTTTCGATAGTCCTCTTTTTCAACAATAGCGAATGCGAGAGGAAGTAGACTATCATTTGCGTCGACACCCATGGCAATAAGAATAACCCCTATATCTTTCATGCGGAATGTGCCATCAACGAAATAACAGGACGACAATGAGTGAATGCTTCCACACAAGTGCCAAATGCCCAAAACACACGATCAGACATACCTAAAGCACCGGGAGGAGGAGGATCAGAATGCTCCACAATGGTTCCAGGGTTCCACTTTTGGATGGCAGCTAACAAACGTGGCAGTCTTATGTAAGATTCTTCCCAGTCTCCATATGCCTCTGCAATAGCTTTTTGTTTGCCACACCATGCCTTTCTATATGAAACTTTCTTCTCATGGGCTTTTTTATTTCCGCCTTCACTAGTGCAATCTTCAACTCGGGATCGGCCTTAACCGGTTCAAAACTTCATGCCCTATGAACTTAGCATCCATGTTTCGATGATTTTGGCTAATTTCAGTTGCCAAACAAGAATGAGGACCCTTGTATTTGGTAATTTCCCAATACCCGGCATTCTTCAAACTCACATTCACATAAAAATTGCACGGAAAATCTTTCATCAAACACTCAATAGTCCACTTTCGGGTTGTGCTTCGTTTTACCTTGAAGCGCAGATTTTTCTTAATATGAAACAACTTCATTTTATACTGCACATCTGTCTTCTTTGAAAAGCGAATACCTTTGGCAATGTCCTGATGTTCTACATTCCATTCAGCAAAGTCATATTGGTTATCATCATATATCTCCGATCCTTCTCCAATATCACGATAAAATTGATACCCGACTCTGTCATGCACATGATGTTGTGGTTCTTCTTAAGCAACCAAATGTAACGCCAAATCTTCTCCCTCATTCTCGCTAACATCGGTAGGACTACTGCAATCATCATATCCATCGTCACGATCTTCATTTAGAAGCAACTCAATATTTTCTTCATAATCTGAATCATTATCATCATCATTATACAATTCCTCACCCTCACCCCCTCCCTCTTCCTCGCTCTCTTCCTCCCCCTCTTCCTCTTCCTCTTCCTCTCCCTCTTCCTCTTCCACATATGTTTGTGTACTTGTTCCAGCATCCCTCTGACTATAGCAGCTTAAAGAACCCATCTGGAAGGTATCCATGTCATTAACATAATGGCTCCTCATAGGTTTCAAACTCCTCAACATTCACATTATCAACTAAATTTATCTTAACATACAATTGTAAGCTACTCAACCCACCAAACTGAGCAGAAACATCAAACATGACTTCCATACCCATATCATTGTCGATTACAAATGGAATGTAGTTTGCAATCCCGGGAGCAACAAGATGAGGATATCTACATATAACTTGCAAGGTGAACAACGGCTCGATCTACCCCAATTTTCTTAGCTAACTTTTTAATCAACTTCTTGTAACTCCACCGAGTTTTAGCCCTAAGTGCACATTTTGGTCCCCTTTCAAAATGTTCACCTTCAAACGGGTGTTCATCATTTCCTTCCCAATAACACATGAAAACAAGTGGAACTCCAGCCATATTTATTCCTAAAAATTGAAAAATAAATTATAAAAAATCTAATTTAACAATATCACTACATTCACAAAAAAATTTAAATAAATACTAAATTTAAATTTCGAACAAAATATAAGAGGATTAAATGTACCTTCTTAATCACCTCTTCTTCTTGAACTTCTTAATCAACTTCTTGAATTTTCAATATTTTTTGAAAAAAATTAACCTACTTTCTTCTTCTTCTTTCTTCTTTTCTCCTTCTTCTCCAATGAATTTTTAAAATGCCGCATTTCTTCTTTGCGATTTGAGGAAGATGGGTTTTATAAAGCAAATCCGGAATTAGCATTTCCGAGATTTGAATTTTTAAAAAAACATTACTTAATTCAATTGCATTTATTTCTTTTTGGAAAAAAAATTTAAAATAGAATCCGGAATTGGTACCTCCGGAGTACACTTGAGCGATCGCTCTATTTTAGGGCGCGATCGCCCCCTATTTACGGAATTATTATTTTCCAAAATTCAATTTTGAAAAACAAAAAAAAAATTAAAATAGAATCCGGAATTGGTACCTCCGGAGTACACTTGAGCGATCGCTCTATTTTAGGGCGCGATCGCCCCCTATTTACGGAATTATTATTTTCCAAAATTCAATTTTGAAAAACAAAAAAAAAAAACAAAATCAAATCCGGAATTGGTAATTCCGGATTTCATAATCCGGAATTACCAATTCCGGATTTCAAGTCAAAAGTGCTACTTTGGTACTTAAGTTTTTGAAAATGTTATTTTGATATATAAAATTTTAAAAAGCTATATTTTAAAAAAAAATCGCAATTTTCGTTCTTGATACACTTCTATGACGACATAAAATCTCTACTCTGTTTTCTTTCTTGGTTGACTCTCTTCTTCTTCTTTTTGGTGAATAATTTTGAAAATTTAATAAATTTATCATAAATTTTTTGAAAATAAAAATATCTTTTTTTCTTGGACATATAAAACGAGAAATAAAAACTTCTTTATTTTTGAATATTAAAAAAGGAAAAATGACAATTTAGAGCCTGAAGTAACAGACCCCCACGTTATTATTATTTTTTGCTAAAATAGGGCTTCAAATGATTTTTTTTTTTTTGCCACTTTGAGGCTTTTTGACGAAAATCGTTAGGAATCTTGTTAAACTTCCATTTGTCATGCACGTGATCAAGATTAGTTAGTTTGAATTTGATTTAACTATCAAGGGGTTTAATAAAAATTTCTAAATTTAAAGGGTTGAAAAACTAAGTTTATTTTTGAAATATTAAATAATCTTTTTTTGTAATAATTAAATAATCAAACTTTAAATTTATTATATATTTATCCTCTATATTTATTTATTCATTTTGAGCAAAATATCATCCATATTTATTAAAAAAGGAAGAAGACAATATATTAGCAACGTTTAAAAAATATTAAAAAAATATATTTTTTTTTGAAATACAGTAAATGGAAAAAATATTAGACTTTAATTAAAAATATTAAATAATTAAATTAAGAATAATTATATATAAAAATAAATAGTTAATAATTAATAATAAATTCAGACATTAAATACTAGTTTAATATACATTTTAAATTTGATAGTTTTAAAAAATAGAAAAATATCTTACAAGTAAAAATAATCTTAACCCTAAATCTTAGAAAACCTAGCAAAGACTTAATTAAAAAAAAAAAAAAAAGTGAAAACCCAGCAACCAAGAGTCGTCCCTTTCCTCCCGTTTGAAAAACTGCCATGAACACCAAAAAATAAAATACTTTCTGCTTCTACGTTATTTGCCTCCACCCCACCTGTCATCCTTCCACATCTTACGTAGCGGAAGCTTAGATAGATGATTGATTACGGGTAGAAATTAATCAATACGCGAATCAATCCTTCAATAGCAGTCGAAATTAATCAAGACTACAAATTGGAAAAAGAAAACGATTGTATTCAAAACGGCATAAACTGCCTCTCAAAACCCTAACATAAAGTATATAAAGTCTGCGAGAAAACCCTACTGCAAAGAAACCCTAAAACTGCGAAATTACAAAAAGGTTCAAAACAATAAAAATGAATAAAAAACTTTAGAAGGCCGTTTGAGGCCTTTAAAAGCGTTTTTCGGCCTTTTTCATGCCTGCTCATGGGGCATAGCCCGATGAATCTTGTTCCTCTCGAAAAGACGGTCGTTTTGATATGTTGTGCGTCCCGTAACTCCTCTGGAATCAAAAGTTACGCCTGTTACGGTCTAACACATCTAAAAACTCGAACGTCAACTCTTCGACTGCATCAACATCCTAACTAATTGTCGACACTTAACGACAGTTGAACAAGATTTCTAACGATTTTCATTAAAAAAATTCAAATACGCAAACAAATTCATTTGGAGCTCTGTTTTGGAAAAGAAAAAAAAAGTTGCAACACTCTGTATCTATAGTATAAATCAAAGGGGTCTTTGCTACAGTAGAGTGAATAGTTTCAATGGCCGAAATGACCATTTTACCCTCACTATTTTGTCCCTTTCCCATTTTGCCCTTTAAATTTTTTTTTTTTTTTTAAATTAAAAAAAAATTAAAAAAAAAATTACGTGGCCTTGGACACGGGCATCTATAGTATAAATCAAAGGGGTCTTTGCTACAGTAGTAGAGTGAATAGTTCCAATGGCCGAAATGACCATTTTGCCCTCACTATTTTGTCCCTTTCCCATTTTATAATTTTTTATTTTTTAAAATTAAAAAAATTAAAAAAAATTAAAAATTACGAACACAGCGTAATCTTTAGTATTTTATATATTTCAAGCCCTAAATTATCATATTTTCTATTAAAAATGAAATGATAAACTTAGATCAACACTTGCTTGCCTTAGTGTCATTATCAAAGAGGATTAATGAAGATAAATCAAGTGACATAAGGTGATCCTTTTCGTATTAATAAAGGGATAACAAAGTTACAAAGGGGTGCGTCCAAATTGACGGACATGCTGACGTGTATCCATTCCTTCTTCTTGTACACGCATTAAACGCGAAGTGTTCCATACCATTTGTGTGTTTAGGGACACCAAAACAAGACGTGGGCCCAACTGTGTCCTCATTCGGTTTATTTGGATGGTGATACTGATCGGCCTGAATGAACCTGATCGTACTAGTACTAACTTTCCATATTATTACAAATTAGTGCATTAAACATTATTAAACGCACGATCATAAAATTTAGACAAATAACATAAATTAAATTAAAAGACTTACTATTAGTATATAGGATGATTTAGAATTTTTTTTTTTAAATAAAAGGTATTCAACAAAAATATATAATGACATTGAAATTTTTTTTCATTCTATTAATTGGTTTATTGTTGAAAGGAGAAATAATAAATAATGAGAATATTGTTATTTTAATCTTGAAGTTGGTATAATAACTATGTTTCTTACAACTTGTAAAAAAATTTAAAAGTGACAAATATTTCAAAACAGAGGAAGTATACTATATAATTATTAAATTTTAAAAAAATTTATAAGAACTAATAATAATTTTAAATTAATTGTTTCCTCCAGACATACTATACATATTGGATTGAGACAAACTAAAGTGAAATGTATATTGCTATATGGAAATTACATCAAGCTTTCAGATACAAAACATCAAATACTTATATCCGTCTATATTTCATAAATATGTTTACATATAAAAGACCCATTTCCTCGTATCTTGCATTCATAATCCTCTATGTCCAACGTGATGGGTCTATGTCGACACTCATGTCCAAAAATCATAGTAGAATTGGTGTTTTTTTTCTTAATTTTTTTACAAACTTGTAACTTGTATTCGTGCTCTAATTAAATGGATTGACGGACATGAAGCATAATGGAGTAGTCGGGGTAATGGGATATTAATCCCACATCTTTAGAAAGTAGGAATTGAAGTGTTAGGAAATGGAATAGCATATATTGAGAGATCTTAGCATTTGAAAATCAATAGGGATATTAATCTCACATCGTCTAGGAATTAAAATGCTAGAAAATTGAGTAGTATATATTGAGAGGTCTTAGCATTTGAATCCCAATAGGGATATTAATTTCACATCGTCTAATAATTGAAATGCTAGAAAATGGAGTAGTATACATTGAGAGGCCTTAGCATTTGAAAACCAAATGGGGTATTAATCTCACATCGTCTAGGAATTGAAATGCTAGAAAATGGAGTAGTATATAAGGGGTGTGTTTAGTAAATGTCATTAGAGGAAATTGACCTAGCCTTTGTTTAGTCTAGGTTCTAGTTTGAGCGGAAAAATGGGGAGGGGGGGGGGGGGAGTTGAAGTGCTTTGCACTTCAGCCTTTATATAGTTATAGATTGCATATATTTTTAAAATGAAATTCTTTATTACTTTTATTTTAATTATTTTAATGAGACTCATATTTAATACTCACATTAACAATTCAATTATTATTTTCTATCCCACATTCTCTTTACTACCTGACTTTTCATATTTACAACACATACTCCATTACACTGGAAAGTTCAAGATTTTTCAAAAAATTGTTCCAACCGAAAATTCAAAATTCTATAATGGATTTTTTTTTATTATTTCTTTATTTATAAGCTCCACATGTAATACTTACAACAATTATTCACTAACTATTTTCTATCTCAATTTTTCTCTCATACCCAACTATATATATTTACAACATATCACTCTTTTTTCTTAATTTTTTAAATCCATTTATTTTTTAAAATTTTCGAGTGAAATAAAGAAAATACTCTCTTTCTTTCGTGGGCTGCTAAGAAAGGACCATCACACGTTGTATGATTCGAAAAATGTCCATTCCCGAAAATATCATAAATTTAGAATTAGATTCCTCTTTATGAATTACTAGTAAAAGCCCGTATCCAAGGACACGTGATATTTTTTTAATTAAAAGTGAGGACAAAATGGGAAAGAAACAACTTAGTGAGGATAAAATGAAAAAAAAACTTTTGACACTATTCATACAACTATTCAACTCACTTCCCTCATTTATACTATAGATTGAGACATGGCTACATCTCAATGACTCGATCCTACTAGGGAAATGAGTCATGGTTTGAAATTAACTACCAAAGGCACTTGTCATGAACCCCCCGTGATTGCGTCTATAGGTTACTATTGTTGCATTCTCAATAATCTTTTTTTTTTTCAAGAGAATGAATTTTCTGAATTCTAATATAATACAGTGTTCAAATTTTACTTGAGAGAGAGAGTGTACGTTTGAATACCCCAATTTCATAGCTTGAAATTGAAATTGGGGCCTCCAAAATCAATTTCATTGTTTGAAAACATAACTAAAATTTAGAATTGAAATTGTGTTGAAATTCTAAATCACTCAATTTCACAAAACTAATTCCATCTTAAATCCTAATAATTTAAATTCTCAATTTTGATCAATTAATAACAACTCACATTCTTTTTACCACCACCACAACAACTTTCAATCACCACCATTTGTGCCACCTCCCGCAGCCGCCAACACCTCCGGCAACCGCCGGCAACCGCCACCGCCGCCTATAGCCACCATTGCCGCCTCCAACACCTCCGACCACTGTCGCTGCCTCCGGCCACCATTTGTACCACCTCCCGCGATCGCCAACACCTCCGGCCACCGCCGCCTACAGCCACCATTGCCACCGCCTCCGGCCACTCTTCGCCACCAACTATCTCCGCCGGCTGCCATCTACCGCCGCTGTTAACCACCACCACTATATACTATTTATTTTAAAAAATATAAAAATTTTATACTTTTGTTGTTAGCAAGGTTTGAACTCTTGTTATTTATAATAACTAACAACCATATACCAGTAGACTAAACTAAATACTTGACTTATTATTGAACTTTTATTTTAAGTATAATGTATAATTACAATTGAATTCTACAAATTACCAAACAATGAAAATGCTATGATTTTGAAAACAAATTCTAAATTATTTAAATTTTATAGAATTTGAATATTTATTGAATTCAAAATTAATGCATCCAAACAGATCCTGAAACAATATTTGTGTGTCTCCGGTCATTGCTTTCAAAAAAAAATATCTCACATCCCTGATTGAAAAATCCAATTTCTTTTTTTTTTTTTAAATGTCCAAATTGAATATCTATTTTTTTGAAAGTTACTAAATCCTTCCTAATCATATATCAATCAAGTGCTAATTCACACTTAAAACTCAATAATGCAAAATAGTAAAATCATTAAGGGGTTTTGCTAGTTATGCAAAATTGCTCAAGTTTAACCTTTTACCAACATCACTTAAAGTAATTTTTGAACATTTATTTAAAAACGGAGAGAGTAAATTTATTATATAATCCTCCTTTTGGGTACCAAACGAAAATAGCCTCACGGGCTTAACGACTCCATAAGGCTAAATTTTATTGAGAAATGCAGCACCGGAACGAAAATAGCCTGACGGATTTTACGACTCCGAAGAAGTTTGAAGTTTGAATTTGTAAAGCACAAAAATATGATGTGATAAAGATATCGGCTACTTAAGACAGATCATAGCAAAAGAAACCATTGGGGGGTGGTAATACAAATTGAAGCCACATCTTTCTTCGGATAATACACAAAAAAATATATATAAAAAAAAAAAATTGACAATAATTTGATCAACTAGTAGTGACAGTTGTTGTAATACTGAAGAACAGAGTGAGTAAAGAAGTTGGTCTTACAAGGGTAGCTCTCCACTGTCCAAAATGGTGACTTTTCTTTTCGGCTCCCCGTTTTGGCTCCCTTCTTTTTCAATTTTGTAGACCACTTCCATCCCAGAAAGCACCTTCCCGAACACAACATGTAGTCCATCCAACCTTCAAATGAAGAAAACAACATCAGATCTTAGAACATAAGTTAAAGCAGGCAATATATGTAACTAAAAGCAAATAATCCTAATTTAAATCCATGATTTGATGCTATTGCTGCTGTTGAGATGATAATTCATTCGCCAATCTTGTCTATATATTTTTTTGTTCTTTTGGTAATGATGGCCAAATACATCAAATTTACAATCTCGCTTTAATAAAATTAACATTCGTCCTAAATTTTTAAACCAGTGGAAAGATGAGTAAGCTTACCAGCTAGTTGTTACAGTCGTAATGAAAAATTGTGAACCATTGGAGTCAGGTCCAGAGTTTGCCATAGATAGGAATCCTGTTTTAACAAAAGCGAATAAAACAACATTGAATTAGCACCTTATAACCCTCAAGTTACTACCAAGCGAGTCCAGATCTTCTGTACCACTTCTTTTCCCGTAAGTTGTACCACAATTAATCCAACACGTTAAATGTTTGGATGACAACATCATGATGGCATCCCTAATGATTGTGAGCCGCTGGATCACTAGTGATACACAAAATTTGGTCTCCTAGCAAGCAGTTGATGTTTCGAGTAAGTATCCATATGTATTTATGGAAGATGATATCTTACCAGGATCAGTGTGCTTTAGTTTAAAGTTCTCATCAGCAAACTTATCACCATAGATAGACTCTCCTCCTCGGCCATCACCGCGTGTGAAATCACCACCCTGAATCATAAAACTGGGTATGATCCTATGAAATGTGCTCCCTTTGTAATGGAGAGGCTTCCCACTGCTTCCAGTTCCTTTCTCTCCTGCAAGGAAGAGGATTGCTATACATGATATCGACACCATAAAAGCTGTCTTCCTAACATGACTTAATTCACTCCTGTGTTGCCATTAACCTATCATGACTGTGATACCTTCATTTGGAAAATAAGCAACGCATGCATAGATTTGTTCTTAACTGTAATCCCTAATGCATTGGACTTAACAATTGTCGGAAATAAGGTTACCCTCTTTTAGTACCCTCAATTTGGACAGATTAATTATTGTAACCTGCAAACATGTACTCCCTCCGTCCCTAAATGAATGCACATTTTCAAGAAATTTTTTGTCCCAAAATGTATGTCTTTTGTAAAAGACTTTGTTCCTAAATGCTTTTTTTTACCAAAAACAAAAAAAAAAACCACTAGCCATTTTATACTTGCAAAACTAAATGTTTGGAAAGTGGATATCAAGAATATTTATGCATCTTTACCATTTAAATGTATAAAAAGTAAACATTTTCAGAATGTTCCCTAAATAAAATTTGGACATTCATTTATGGACGGAGGGAGTAGAACATAAGGGAATAACACCTCAACATCATTAGTATTTAATGATTCGTCATCAATTCTTAGCGACAGACACTTCACTTCATTCCCAAAAAATCATCTGGTCAATTTTAGATATCTTTAATCTGCTTTCACCTATTTTCTCATCGAATTGATTTAGTTCACTCGAAGGTAAATCAAAGTTTTCACCCCAGGCATCTCAGGTTGACATAAGAGAAGCTGAAAAAGATATTTGGCCTGGATAGAGAATAATAATCAATCAGAACAGGTAGCTTAGGAGCGGTTTTGGATTTGATGGGATTAGTACTCCCTCCGTCCCTAAATGAATGTCTAACTTTTGAATTTTTTTGTCCCAAAATGAACGTCCAGATTTTAAAATTATTTGTCCCAAAATTAATGTCCAATTTCGAGGAAGTTACTAATTCCTCCATCATACAACAAGTTCTAATTCTCACTTAGACTTATGATGCAATATGGTGAGATCATTAAGAATTTTTATGTAATTATGTTACTGAAAATGGTTAGTTTAACCTTTTAGCAAATGTCCCTCAAATTGAGATTTGGACATACATTTAGGGCGGAGGGAGTATGAGATAATTGGTAAGAAAGATGGATGCATGCCAGGTTAGGTTCAAATCTCATTCATAACTAATGCATTCTCGTGTTTATAATCAGGGACGACAACATCAAACAGCCTTCTAAAACCAAAAATTACAGGCTCTGATACCATGAAATTTTATATTGTTATTGTGCATAAATGAAAGTATCTCAACACTATTCAGCATATATGTACAATCTAAGAAAGGAGCAAGAGTTACTTGGCTACCCGTGCAAAGAGCTCGAAAGTTTTCTGCAAAACATAAAGGAATCCAAATGTAAATCTTGAATGCTTAACATAGTAAGCACCGTAGTTAAATCAATTAAAAGATGATTTTTTTCATTAGTGCTTGACTAGATTACCTGCTGTAATTGGCACTGTTTTCCCAAAGAGACCCATGACTATACGACCTGAAACCAATGAGTACAGAGTTAATGAAATGAGTGATATATTATCTACTGATAATCAGATAGTCCAATTTTGTTCTCATCCCACTTGAAGAAACCCTTAAAAGACCAGCAGTGAGTGGAGGATCTTCTAGCAGGACCCCAACTTACTTGGCTAACTGATAATTTGTCGTTTAATTTGCTTTGCATTTGAAATTGTCAATGGCTTAAGAAAAGAGAAAACAAAACGAGTGTTGTCAATAGTATTGCAAACACCAAGAACAACACTGTTTACACCAATCCAAAAGATGAAAATAATTGAGATATTTTAAAGCATCAGAAATAAAATAAACACAAGAGAATAGATTTATCTCAAATTATATAAATATGACTTGAGGGTGCCCGGATGGCAAGATCTTTCTTATAAATAAACTTTCGTTACAAGGCCGAAAAGATCCCTAATGATTTTCAATCAATAGCTCAATGGAACAACTATTCTAGAACACACTCTTTATAAGAACTCACTGGTGTTGGACAGAGTATTACCAACACATGGGACAACACTGTGTGACTGTATTCTATCTTGTACAAATCTCAATTTATGGATTTGGTGAATTGTAGTTGTAAGATGCTTGCATTTATATAGGCTTCTAGAACTTGTAGCCTACTCAATCTCGCTAGAAATCAACCACAAGAGAGAAGTGGAACCACCTTTCCACTTTTAGCTCCACACTCCATATTTGTAGGGAGACTTGGTCTTCGCTTGCTTCATTGCTTGTACATTGAAGTTTCTTCCGCCTTTTATACGCTATCTTAGGTCCCTCCATGTAAATAATCCTCTAACAACTTTACTTGGTCTCCACTTTTACACATAAATGAGGATTTATGTGTAATTTCCTTTTCTTCCTCATTTGTCAAGCCTTAAACAACCCTTTAGACATGTTCAAACACATTTCTAACAAACCAATAGCAGAAATGAAAACAATTAACTATCACTATGTAATTTATAAATAACATTTAGTAACTACCCTCATTTTAAACTGCCAGCACGTTGGCAACACATGAGTCAACACTTGAGGCAAAATTGGTGTGGCAACACAGGAGACAACACAAATGGCAACACTGATGTTAACAATTACAATCTCCCCCTTAGTTACACATTTATTTACAAAATACAAAGTGATATTCATGCATAAGAATGTTAGTTATTTAATTCCAAATTATATCTCCCCCTTAATATTAAACTCCCCCTTAACCCTAAATTTAAAACAAACCAAACCAAGGATTATTATAAACTAACAAAAAAAAAAAAAATCCCCATAAAAATATCCAACAAACAGCCAAATTAAACCAAAACATTTGTTTAAGCAACAACCAAATAAATAAAAATTCTTTTAGATATCAAATCGAGGAAAAAACATTAACCCCATTAACCTCTAGCTTCGGTGGTTGGATCAGTTTGAGGATCAGCCCTTGCACCTTTTGTTCCACCTTCAGTTCCCTCAGCTCCAACACCAATTGTGCCAGCATCGTCAGTAGAAACATCATGTTGTCTTCGATCTTCCACTATTTTGAAAGAAATCAAGTATACCATTTGCTCGATGTCTGCTCTCATTTCCAACCACCCTTGTATCTGAGAATCAATGTGCTTCATCTGCCTGTGGAAAAATTTAGTACAACAGAAGCATTAATCATTATTGGTGGAGTGTTGCCTTGATTGTTGCCTTCACTCGGAACAACACTTGGAACTGGAGCAGCAGTAGGACTAGAGGTAGCAGCTGAAACCCAAAGGTGATCTTAATGAAATGCTTACTGATCTTGTCGTACACAGGGTTCTTAGTAAAGTAATCAGCATTACATAGGGTTAGGGATTGGAAGGTAAGAATATTGAAGTTGAGAGATGGAAAGAGGTATACGGAGATCTTCTTCTTCTTTGCCCAAGCAGCCAAGTGGGTGAATACCACTCTCCCAAAATTTACCCTCTGTCTATTCCCCAGCTTATACAACAAAGTGGCTTGCTATAGGGTGATTGTGTTCTCATTGACGGTTGAAAGCCAATTAGTTATACAAAGTTTGTGAAGAACACATAATAGAGAGGTAAGGTGGGCTGCCCTATAATGATCACTCCATACATTCATTCTTCCACCAGTAAGGTAGTTGGCTAGTAGTTCATCAAAGTAATTCTCTAACCAAGATTCATCATCAGAAGTGGATGACTTAACTTTGCTTGCTTTGTAGTTCTCATCCGATCCTTCTTTAGAATACACCTCAAGTCAAGTGAGGCACTTGATTTTTCATCTATAATTTCAACTGGGTTGAAGCTGCACCTCTTGGCCCTGACAAAGTCTTGAGTCTCTCTTATTGACGCCGGTCAGAAGATTGAGCCCTAGAAGGAGCATCAACTGATTTTCTCTTCCTTGTCTTCTTAGGAAGAGCTAAGGTGAGCTCCAGAGAATGTGAACTCTCGTGGATGACCATCGAAACAGGAGTGAGAGAAGGATTTGACACAACCAATTCAAAGGTTAGTGTTGCGGAAAGTGTTGCCGCAGGTGATGTCTACATGGGAATGGCAACACAACACTTGAAGCAACACCGGAATGGGCTAAGGGAGAAATGTCCCTGGGTGAAGCAGTTTGAAAGTTTTTTGAAGGGCTGGCCAAGGCAAAATTTTGGGAAGAAGGAAGCTAAATATGGAAGGTTTCTTTAGAGAGAGAGACGAAAAGAAGAGTGAGAAGCGGAGAAGAGAGAATGACGGTGGAAGGTGGAGTAATTAAGGAATAGAGGGAGAGAAAATAGGGATTGATTTGACATGATTTGAAACTATCCATATTTATCTCTTAATTTTAAAATCCTTTTATTAATAAAATTAGTAACAAACTCTAAATAAAAAGGTAAAAATAACCCTATCCCAACTTCTCACAACATGAAATTCGGCCACATTGAATTATTTTATTTTTTTTTTTATAAATAAAATCAACTAAAAGTAATTACAGAAAAATTCAAAAATTTTAGATTTTCATATTTGAAAATCAAGTTCAAATCAATTTGAACTTCAAAATAATATAAAATTCTTAAGTACTTTTAGCTAGGGAAAGTTTAAAGATATTTGTTAAAACCTTTTGATTTCACAAACTCTAAATCTATAAAAACAGACTTTTTGAAATTCAAAATTTAATTAATAAAAATCCTAAAATAAAAAGAAGAAATAAAAAATAAATGTAGCACATACTAATGTGTTGCTAGCAATGTTAGGTAACAACACAAGTTAACACAATTGAATAAGCTCCCCTTGATATTTATCAATATAAATTAACCTTTAATCTTCAATACTTGGGCAATATAAACAAACTTTACACTCATTTTATATACAAGGAAGCATCGTAGTAGCGAAATCCGTGCCCCGAGTTTTTATTAAAGTGTAAAGCAATATATATCGAGTTTTATACTTTTCAAGTAGGGTACACTGTAGCAGCGAGCTCCATGTCCCTAATACTAAGTATAAAACTAATATATTGTACTCCCGTTTGGCAAGGAAGCATCGTCGGAGCGAACGTTGTGCCCCGACTCCCGAGTTACTTTAGGAGTATTTCAAACAATATTTGCCTATTTAAATATCAACATAATTAGTGACTTTGTCACTTTAAGCACGAAGGGGAATTTATCAACATGTTAACATAAGTATACACCCATACTAGAACAAAAATGTCAGCATGTGCCACCCATTGGGATCAAAAAGAATTTTTTAATTATTAGTACATAGTGTTGCTATCTGTGTTGGCAACACTTCGAGACAGCAGATTACACAAAACACAAACCAAGAGATCTTTACAAGCTTAAAAATCTCTCATAGTCAAGAGCTTTAGTCAAAATATTTGCAAGTTGATATTTGGTATCAATATGCTCTATTTGGATTAAATCATTTTCAATTAAATCTCTTAAAAAATGGTGGCGGATATCATTGTGTTTAGTGCGAAAGTGTTGTACCGGGTTTTTGAAAATATTTATTCCACTCAAATTGTCACAGTACATGGTCAAGATATTGCTATCAAGACCATAGTCATCAAGCATATGTTTTAATCATATTAATTGTGAATAACTCCCGGCTGCTACAGTCGAAAGAGAAACACAATTTTGCTTCCGACTATACCATGACACTAGGCTATTACCTAAGAAAAAACAACCCCCATTGGTACTTTTTCAATCATTCATACCTCCTGCCCAATCTGAGTCACTAAAACCAAGTTGGTATTAGTGTCTTTAGTAAACCAAAATCCTAAGTCACTAGTTCCGGATACATATTTAATGATTTTCTTAACAACGTTTAGGTGATAAATTTTAGGATTAGATTGATATCTAGCACACGCCTACGCTGAACATAATGTCGGGACGATCGGGAGTAAGATAAAGAAAGATAAAGAAGACTACTTATCATGGATCGATAAAGAATTGGATCAACGTCCTCCCCTTATTGGTCCTTGCCCACCTTAAGTGTCGACCCCATAGATATTTTTGAACTATTGGCACTCTCCAATCCGAAATTTTTTACCAAACTTTTTACATACATTCTATGAGAAACAAAAATCCCATCATTTGACTGTTTTACCTGCAATCCCAAGAAAAAATTCAGTTCACCTATCATGCTCATTTCAAAAGTTGATGTTATAGCCTCCACAAAATTTTGCAAACATATTTTAGATGTGGACCCATAAACTATGTCATCAACATAGATTTGAGCAATGACAAGTTCTTTTCCATGTCTTAAAATAAACAATGTCATATCGGCTTCGTCTCTAACAAATCCATATTCAGTTAGGAAACTTATTAAACGCCCATACCATGCACGTGGAGCTTGTTTTAAGCCATATAAGGCTTTCTCAAGTTTATATACATGATTTGGGTGGAATGGGTCTTCAAACCCCTTAGGTTGGTCAACATAAATCTCTTTATCTAGGTGCTCATTCAAGAAAGTCGCTTTAACATCCATTTGGTGTAATGTGATTTTAATGTAACAAGCTATAGCTAAAAGAAGTCTTATTAACTCAATTCTAGCCATAGGTGCAAATGTCTCGTCATATTCGATTCCTTCCACTTGTGTATAGCCTTGAGCCACAAAACGAGCTTTGTTACGAACAATATTACCCAATTCATCAGATTTGTTTTTTAAAATCCATTTAGTTCCAATTATATTAGTATGTAATGGATGAGGAATCAAATACCAAACATTGTTTCGGGTAAATTGTTCAAACTCTTCTTGAATAGCTTGACTCCAAAAATTATCTTTTAAGCTTCAACCACATTTTTAGGCTCAAGAACAGAAACAAAACAGGAGTGTTTTACCGATATGTGATAGACATACACATATACCTTACCATTTCTCTATAGTTGACCGGCTCCTTGTTTCTTGTACGAATTCCCTCATTAACCTCCCCAACAACCTGATTAGTGGGATGGTTATTCCTAATTCTTGTTGGGGGGGTCTCTCCTGGCCTGATAATACACCACATCATTTTCTTGTTCTAAGACATTATTTACGGCCCTTGTTCTGGAATCATGTGTTGTCTCAGGTATTGCCGTATCAGAGGCAACACTGGGGGCAACACCTGAATTTGTAGCTGCATCACGTGAAGCAGCTTTTGTCTCAGCAGCTTCTTCCAAAAACAGCAGAGACATATCTTCAGCTGGTTCACCTGTAACACTCAAAAAGTCGTTAAAAACAATATTAACCGATTCTTGAATAGTTTTTAATCTTAAGTTATATACTCAGTAAGCACGACTGTTTTGAGAGTGTCCACAAGATAGCTTTGTCACTCTTTAAATCAAGTTTTCCTATGTAGTCCCGATCATTTAAAACTGAAATTGTCAATGGTTTAAGAAAGGAGAAAAACAAAACGAGTGTTGTCAATAGTATTGCCAACAATGGTTTAAGAAAGGAGAAAAACAAAACGAGTGTTGTCAATAGTATTGCCAACACTAATAACAACACTGTTCACATCAATCCAAAAGACGAAAATAATTGAGATATTTTAAAGTAGCGGAAATAAAATAAACACAAGATTATTGATTTTTCTCATGTTATATAAATATAACTTGAGGGTGCCCGGATGGCAAGATATTTCTTATAAAATAAACTTTTGTTACAAGGCCGAAAAGCTCCCTAATGTTTTTCAATCAATAGCTCAATGGAACGACTATTCTAGAACACACTATTTATAAGAACTCTCTATCTTACACACAGAAACACTCTAGGAATGAGAGATATTCACTATAAATCACTGCTGTTGGACAGAGTGTTGCCAACACATGGGACAACACTGTGAGACTGTGTACTATCTTGTGCAAATCTCAATTTATGGATTGGGTGAGTTGTAGTTGTAAGATGCTTGCACTTATATAGGCTTCTAGAACTTGAAGCCTACTCAATCTGGCTAGAAATCAGCCATGAGAGAGAAGTGGAACTACCTTTCCACTTTTAGTTCCACCTTCCATGTTTGTAAGGAGACTTGGTCTTCCCTTGCTTCATTGATTTTACATCCAAGCTTCTTCGGCCTTATACATGTTATCTTCATTCCCTCCATATAGATAAGCCTCTAACAACTTTACTTGGTCTCCACTTTTACACATAAATGAGGATTTATGTGTAAATTCTTTTCCTTACCATTTGTCACGCCTTAAACAGCCTTTAGGACCTGTTCAAACCATTTCTAACAAACCAATAGCAGACATGAAAACAATTAACTATCATTTTGTAATTTATGAATAACATGTAGTAACTATCCTCACTTTAAACTGCCAGCACGATGGCAACACATGAAGCAACACTAGTGACAACACTGGTGTGGCAACACAGGATACAACACTAATGGCAACACTGGTGTTAACACTAACAAAAACATAACCCAAACACCCAAATACGTGAAAATAGTGTACGGTAGTTTTCTTTCCATTTAAAATCTCATAGGGTGTCATGGTAGTACCGAGTCTTAAGAAAACTATATTTGAAGTGTGACATGCCGTGTTTAATGCCTCGACCCAAAATCCTTTAGATTTTTTTTCTAGAAATTAGCATAACACGGACAATTTCTAACAAGATCCTATTTTTCCTTTCGGCAACACCATTTTGTTGTGGTGTTTTGGGTGCCGAAAACTCATGG
This sequence comes from Adenophora triphylla var. japonica, assembly GCA_022495995.1. Taxonomy (NCBI): domain Eukaryota; kingdom Viridiplantae; phylum Streptophyta; class Magnoliopsida; order Asterales; family Campanulaceae; genus Adenophora; species Adenophora triphylla. The sequence continues at coordinate 96,405 of JAFEMH010001033.1, forward strand.
TGTATTCCCTTTTACTACAAAATGTAGAGAAGGAAATGCTATCAAATTTCTTACCATGATCTGATTTTATTCGAAAAATAGGTGAACAAAACATGTTTTTTATTTTGGAGTATAAGTTTTAAATTTATCAAAAGTGTCAGATTTTTCTCTTAAAAAATAGACTCAAGTAAACCTAGAAAAATCATTCACTGTTACATAAAAATACTTCTTACCTCCCATGCTTTATACCTCAATTGGACCCATAGTTGCGAAAGGCTAGCGCCTCTCTCGCCCGCCTCGCCGTTTTGGCGCCTTTAGGGGTCGACCGCCTTTTGGTTTTATGGCGGGCTATTGTGCGTCTTTTAGGCCAGGATAGGCGTTTCTTGGTTATGGTGAGAGGCGTGAGAAGTCCGCCTTTGTCAAAATGCATAATAAGCGTATGTAGTGTTAAACTAGGTCATTTTGTAATTTTAGGTTCAATAATTTAACTTACCAATTGCGTTGTTTTGGGATAATATGGAGTAAAGATAGCTTGTGGCGTATATGAGAAAGAAAGATATCCATAATTTCTCTCGGACGATCAAAAGAAAATAAGTGTGATAAATAACAAATTAGAAGGACGACAAAGAAGTGGGACAAAAACACTACAAATAGCTTGCTTTATTCAAATTTTTAAAGGGAGACTTGCAAATTTTAACATGTTTACTAATTTAATTTGTTTTTTCGCTTTACTTTGGGTCTCCTTTGTCATTTGAAGTTTTAACTATATCTTATGTTCATCACTAGGTATGAAATTATACATTTGAAATTATATATTCGAACTCACCTATTCCACGCTTTTAAACGACTTATTGTTTACTGATTTGAACATAAAATATGTTTTTGTCTTAGAATTCTCACTTTTGGGTGTTTTAGTTATGTTAAGTTGCTATTACATGTGAAATTGTGACCTTCATTTAATGAAAAATTCTTTTTTTTAACATATTTAAACTTTGTTTAATATATTTTACATATATATTATTTTACTATTCTTTTTGTTATATTTTACCGCCTTGCTCGCCTTTCGGCCGCCTTTCATTCGCCTCGCCATTCGCCTTTTCTAGGAACTTCTCGCCCGCCTCTCGCATTTCGCCTTTAACAACTATGATTGGACCCATTAAGTACATGTGCAAAAGCTGAAAACAATGTGTTGTTCCTGAGTGTTGTTCATTGTGTTGTCCAACACTGTGAGCAACACGAGTCTGTTTACCTTTTTGGCAGTCACCACACACCATATTATTCTTGAGATAGAGATTGGGAACACCTTTAACAACACTAAGGCTCAGTTTGTTTGCAGTAAAATGTTTTTCGAAAAATATTTTCCCCATTTTTCGAGTGTTGTCAATAGTATTGCCAACACTAAAAACAACATTGTTCACACCAATCCAAAACACGAAAATAATTGAGATATTTTAAAGCAGCGGAAATAAAATAAACACAAGAGAATAGATTTTTCTCAATATAACTTGAGGGTGCCCGGATGGCAAGACTTTTTTTTATAAAATAAACTTTCGTTAAAAGGCCGAAAAGTTCCCTAATGCTTTTCAATCAATAGCTCAATGGAACGACTATTCAATAACACACTCTTTATAAGAACTCTCTATCATACACAAAGAAACACTCTAGGAACGAGAGGTATTCACTATAACTCACTGGTGTTGGACAGAGTGTTGCCAACACATGGGACAACACTGTGAGAATGTGTTCTATCTTGTGCAAATCTCAATTTATGGATTTGGTGAATTGTAGTTATAAGATGCTTGCACTTATATAGGCTTCTAGAACTTGGACCCTACTCAATCTCGATAGAAATCAGCCATGAGAGAGAAGTGGAACCAACTTTCCACTATTAGCTCTACCTTCCATGTTTGTAGGGAGACTTGATCTTCCCTTGCTTCATTGCTTGTACATCCAAGCTTCTTAAGTCTTATACACGTTAATAAGTCTCTAACAACTTTACTTGGTCTCTACTTTTACCAAGGTTCTAAAAAGCGCTAGGCGGATGCTAGGCGGCGGAGCCGGGCCTAGCGCCTAGGCGGGGACTAGTCGGGGCCTAGGCGGGTTTTAGAACTAGGCGTTGGACAGGGGCCTAGCGTCTAGGCGGGGTCTTTTAGAACACTGACTTTTACACATAAATGAGGATTTATATGTAACTTCCTTTTCTTCCTCGTTTGTCACGCCTTGAACAACCTTTAAAACCTGTTCAAACACATTTCTAACAAACCAATAGCAGAAATGAAAACAATTAACTATCATTTTGTAATTTATAAATAACATGTAGTAACTATCCCATTTTAAACTGTCACGATAGCAACACCAGTGACAACACAGCTAACAACATTGATCATATATGTGTGTGTGCGTGTTCGGTTTTGCATGGCATATGTTTTAATCCCATCATTTTTCATTTGATCCGTGAAATTATATAATTATGATATGCATACGTGTTGGGATAGAGGACCAACCGGGTTAGACTTTGGAGTAAAAAGGGAGAAAATCGTCGGGGTTTCTGTCGTCATGGGCGACCGCCCAGGTGGTGTTGGCGGCCACACGCGTCTGTGATAGGTATGTCGTGGTTATTCATCTTCATGGGCGACCATGCCCTTGGTGGTGAAGAAGCGGCATGCCGCGCTGACGTAAGGTTTTGGCTCGGAGGATTTTTGGCTTGGGCGACCGCCCATGTGTCGGGGTGGAAAAATTCTGGGCCCGTTTTTTAGGCGTTTTTCGGGTTTTCTTGTCCATCTAGGGTTAGGTTTTATTCCCTAACACATATTTAAGCAATGTTCCGCCCCTAGACTCATTGTAACATCATATTTACATATTATAGTGCAAGATCCTGACTTGGTAGTGCCTCCAGACGTAGCCAAACATTGGTGAACTGGGTAAACAATTCCGGTATTCTTTTTTGTGCTTTATTTCTTGTGTTTTGTTTGTGTGCCCTAATCGTTCTTGTAGGTTTGCTTGGCAGTGGAGGGCTATATTCACAACAACTGGTATCAGAGCTCCTGGTTCCAAGATCAAAGGTGTTGTCAAGCAATCAAGAATGGGCAAAGACAAACAGGCGGTTGAGAAATTCGATGGGTCTGACTACGAATATTGGAGGATGCAGATTGAGGATCTTTTGTACAACAAGGATCTCTATAAGCCTCTGAAGGGTGTCAAACCGGAAGAAGAAGATAAGGAAGAATGGGAACTCATGGATCGGATAGCCCTAGGGGTGGTCGGATCTACTTTGTCAAAGTGGATTGCAAAGACTACCAAGAAGGCGACAACCACCAAGGAGCTGTTGGATTATCTTACTGAGAGATTTGAAACTCCATCTGCTGCAAATAAGGTTGATTTGATACGCAAGATGGGTAGTAAATGCAAGAGGGAGGATCCTTGGCTAAACACATCGATGAGTTTATGGATGTTATAGACTCATTGACTGCGGTGGAGATCAAGTTCGATGATGAGGTTCATGTGTGCTTGTTGCTAGCATCTTTACCAGCAAGTTGGAGCGGAACGGTGACAGCGATCAATGCTTCAGCAGGTAAGAAGAAATTGAAGTATGATGATGTTAAAGACTTTCTTTTGGGCGAAGAAAATCGCATGAAGAAGTTGGGGACATCGAGTGCTTCGGGATCGGCTTTAGCTACTACTAGCAAGGGGAAGCCGGGTACTAGCAAACAAGGGAGAACCGAATCTAGGGAGAACGTGGTGAGTGGTAAGGGCAAAGCTGTGCGGACGAAGATAAACCAAAGGTTGCAAAGGGATCGGTTGATCTTATCATTGTAAGGAGTTGGGGCACTACAGAGGGATTGTCCCAATCGTGGGGCAATTCGGTGAATGTGACGGTCGAAAGGTGACGATGTGCGGGTTACGAGTGTTAGTAGTGCACTAGAATCATGGGTGATGGATTCGGGGGCATCATTCCACTCTTGCGGGCATAAAGAAGAGATGGAGAATTACACTTCCGGTGATTTCGGTAAGGTCTATATGGCGGATGGCGAGCCTTTGAAAATCAAGGGGAAGGGGGATGTCAGAATAGGAGCATCGGACGGGAAGGTCTTACATCTGAACGGGGTCAGACACATTCCGGGTTTGAAAAAGAACCTGTTATCAGTTGGGTAGTTGGACGAAGAAGGTTACAAGGTAACATTCGGCTGCAGGAACTGGGTTATTACCAAGGAGGATTGTGAGATCGCTCGGGGTAATAAGGAGGGAACATTGTATTTGGCGAATAACACCAAGGATAGTATCGCGGTGGCAGCAGCCAAGGGTGATACGGATTTGTGGCACTGTCGATTGGGTCACATGAGTGAGACGGGGATGAAAGTACTTTGCTCAAAGGGACTACTACGGGTTTGAAGGCGGTCAGCGTGGGGATCTGCGAAGATTGTATGTTTAGCGAACAGGGGAGAAATAATTTCTCGAGGACGGAGTAGGGGTTTGAGGGAAGCAAAGTTAGAACTTGTTCACACCGATTTGTGGGGACCATCTCCAGTAACTTCTGCTTGGTGGTGCGTCATATTACATGACTTTTATTGATGATTCTACAAGGAAGGTCAGGGTTTATTTCTTGAAGGGGAAAGACGAAGCTTTCGAGGTGTTCAAGAGTGGAGGGCCTTGGTGGAGAATCGAGACGGGACTTAAGCTTAAGTGCTTAAGATCGAGATAATGGTGGGGAGTATGAGCTCGGTGAGTTTAGGGAATATTGTCTTTGCGAATGGTATTCGTATGGAGAAGACTCCAGCGTACACCACAACTTCAACGGGGTTGCAGAGAGGATGAACAGGACATTGAACGAGCGGGCTAAAAGTATGAGATTGAAGTGTGGACTTAGAAGACGTTTTGGGCATATGCGGTTGACAGGCGGCTTTCTTGATCAATCGGGGACCATCGGTACCATTGGGAATGGAATTCCGAGAGGAAGCTTGGAGTGGCAAGCAGTAAATATGTCCTTTCTTCGCATGTTTAGATTGCGTTTCATATGTTCATATAGACTCTATTGATAGAACTAAGTTGGATGCAAAATACAGCCAAATGTACGTTTATTGGGTATGGCGGGGATGACTTCGGGTATAAGTTTTGGGATGACCAAAACCATAAAATTATTCGTAGTCGAGATGTGGTATTCAATGAACAGTATTGTACTGAGGACGAGAAAGGGGGCATCGATGACACTAGTTCGGAACCGGAGGTTGTAGAGGTGGATATTCCGGACTCGGGTGGGAGCGGAACGGTTCATGTGGACCATGGTCGGGAGGTCACTGAAGATGAACCACGTACTCCGGAGCCGGATATTCCGCTGCGTAGATCCAGCGGGTTGCGTGGATCGCACGACAGTATACTCCTTCCAATTATTATTTCTTTGTTGACGAGATAATGGAAAACCGGAATGTTATGCGGAGGTTGTTCGTAGTGCAGCTTTGTAATAAGTGGAAAGTCTGCGATGGATGATGAGATGGACTCATTGAAGGCAGCAAAAACTTGAGAGTTAGGCCCGAACTACCTAAGGGAAGAAGGCACTGCATAACAAGTGGGTTTACGGGATCAAGGAGGAAGCGAGACGGCGATAGCGTTACAAGGCAAGATTGGTTGTAAAGGGTTTCGGCAAAAGTATGGTATTGACTACACCGAGGTATTCACTCCGGTTGTGAAGATGACCACTATCGAATGGTTACGGGGATAGTAGTGGCGGACAACTTGTTGCTTGAACAGATGGATGTGAAGACGGCCTTTCTTCGTGGAATTTGGAGGAAGAAATTTACATGGTACGACGAGAGGGTTACTTGTCTAAGGGTAGCGAGGAGCTAGTTTGCGGGATTGACTAAGAGCTTGTATGGCCTTAAACAAGCTCCTAGCGATGGTACGTAAAGTTTGATGGGTTCATGCACGACATTGATTTTATCTGATGTGAGGCGGGTCATTGTTGCTACTTCAAGAACACGGACAATGGGTACATAATTTTGCTATTATATGTGGACGACATGCTAATAGCGGAGCTCTAGCAGTAGAGAGGTAAACGAATTGAAGGCTCGGTTAGTCGAACGGTTCGAGATGAAGGACTTCGGAGAGGCCAGAAAAATCTTGGGCATGCGGATTGACCGGGATAGGGAGTCGGGTAAGTTGGTTCTTTCACAAGCAGAATACGTTGAGAAAGTCTTGACAAGATTTTGTATTGGCAAGATTTTGTATGGAAGAGGCGAAGCCAACAGGGACACCATTGGGTTTGCACTTCAAGCTATCCGAGAAAGACTCGCCTATGGGCAAGGAGGAGCGTGACAAGATGGAGAGAACTCCATATGCTTCAGCAGTGGGGAGTCTCATGTATGCGATAATGTGTACAAGGCCGGACATTACGCGTGGTGGGAGTAGTCCCGAGCCGGTTAAGCGGGCAATCTGGAAAGCAACATTGGGAAGCGGTTAAATGGATCTGCGTTACTTAAAGAATGCTACTGGTAAGGCTCTATGTTTCTCAAGCAAGGAGGTCGAGTTAGCGGGTTATGTTGATGCGGACTTGGCATCAAGCGATCTTGACAAGAGGAGAAGTACTACGGGTTATGTGTTCACATTGGGTGGTACGGCAATCTCCTGGGCTTCTAAATTGCAGAAGATCGTGGCTCGGTCAGCTTGCGAAGCGAGAATATGTGGCGATGACGAAGCAAGTAAAGAGATGGTATGGCCGAGAACTTCTTGGGTGAACTTGGGAAGACGCGAAGTGGTAACGTTCTGCAAATGACAAATGTAGAGTGCAATACATATCGCTAGGAATCCGGCGTTTCATTCGAGGACGAAGCACATTGAACTGAGGTTTCACTACATCAGGCATCTCTTGGAGGAGAAGATCTTAAGGCTAGAGAAGATATTGGGATCGGAGAACCCAGCTGACATGTTGACAAAGGTTGTAAACCTTGAGAAGTTGAAGCTGTGCAAAGCTTCAATTGGGCTTGGAGAATAGGAGAGGAGGATGGCACTACCATGATCGAGGTGAGCACTAGAAGGACACCAAGGATGAGTTGAAGAACGGATACGGGGCTTGTATATGTGGTTGATCTCTAGGTGGGAGATTGTTGGGATAGAGGACCAACCGGGTTAGACTTCGGAGTAAAAAGGGAGAAAATAATCGGGGTTTCTGTCGTCATGGGCGACCGCCCAGGTGGTGTTGGGCGACCGCTCACATGCACGGTAGGTATGTCGTGGTTATTCATCTTCATGGGCGACTGCGCAGCTGGTGAAGGGCAACCGCGCACATGGACAGAAGGTTTTGGCTCGGAGGATTTTTGGCTTGGGCGACCGCCCATGTGTCGGGGTGGAAAAATTTTGGGCTCGTTTTTTAGGCCTTTTTCGGGTTCCCTTGTCCATCTAGGGTTAGGTTTTATTCCCTAACACATATTTAAGCAATGTTCCGCCCCTAGACTCATTGTAACATCATATTTACATATTATAGTGCAAGATCCTGGCTTGGTAGTGCCCCCAGACGTAGCCAAACATTGGTGAACTGGGTAAACAATTTCGGTGTTCTTTTTGTGCTTTATTTCTTGTGTTTTGTTTGTGTGCCCTAATCGTTCTTGTAGATTTGCTTGGTAGTGGAGGGCTATATTCACAACAACACGTAGTTTCCATTAGGGTTAATGGCAAACTGCACTTCCAATCCTTGAAGCGTGCATATGTAATTTCCACTAGGGTTGATGGAAAACTGACTGCCAATCCTTGAAACGGCAGCCTCCATTGAGTAGGCTACCCTTAATGCGATGTACTAGAATTAAAGAATGAACAGATAAAGGTAGAAATCATCATGAGGAATAATCTGTAGGGAAAACTAAGTAGCAGACATCCAAAAACATGTTTTCCAGCCACTAAAAGCCTCCACAGTAAAACTAAAGTGAGAGAATCAGTAGTTCCAACTTCAATAGGTTTTGTGTGAGGGAAACAAGGCATACTAATTACAAATATAAACATCTTCTCCCAAGTAGATGAGATGCGATAGGTTTTTCTGTCATTCGATATTAACATAAAACAAACAATACATACCCATAGGTTTTCCACCAATCTCAACATCGAAATAGACTTTCCGTGTAATTTCTTCCAAATTCCCCTCAAGTGGTTTTACCTAGGGAACACAAAAAATCTCAGTAAGTTATCAAATGCATAGCTCAGTGACTGAATTATCACGAGTCAGCATGCCACGTCACTAAATTTAACGGTGAAATTGACGGAAGGATGACATAATCCAAAAAACGATAGGTTAAGGATGAAAAGGTAAAAAAAAATGGTTTAAGGATGAAAAGGTAAAACTTAAACTAGTTGAGGGGCGAAAAAGATATTTTTCTCGAATTATCAAAAATAACTGGTTTAAGAACTAGAAAATGATGACAATACAAAGAGTTGACAAAAAATGAACTGCGCCATCTTCTTGCACCAACGCCAAATTGACGGAAAATGGAGCTCCAGCAACGACGCCATCTTCCACGCCATTTTAGCGTTGCCCCTTATTTGCGCCAAATTTGGCGCACCAAAATCCTTTGCGCCATCCTAATTTTATTTCTTTTTTTTTTTTTAATTACCCAAGAAATCTGGAAGTAGAAGGGGAAGGGGAAGTGGAAGGAGATAACCTTGATTTTGATGGTGGCGTTGGCGATGGCGATGGCGGCGGCGGAGAACAATTTTAATCGCCGTCTCTTTTTCTCACAGTTTCTCTCTCTTGCGTTTTTCTCTTGAGTTTTTGAGGTTAAATTGAGGAGAAAAGTGATATTTATTATTTATATTTTAGAATTTGTATTATTAATTTTTTAAATAAAATTACAAAACTTTGATTATCTATTTTAATTTTCTGTTGAAATTGTATTTTTAAGCATTTTGTTTTAATTATCTATTTTAATGTTTCTTTTAATAAATTTTTATTTTTATCTTCAATTTATTTATTTATAGTTATTAATTGTCTAATTTAAGTTTTATGCCATACTATTTAATATAATGTAATTTGAATAATATTAAATAAGATTAATGAAAAAATCTTTTAATTAAATGAAATAACAAGCATATACTGAAAAGATTTTTATTTGGTGCAAAATTTGGAGTAAGCTGCTGGAGATGGTGTGAGATATTTGGAGTTGAAATTGCACCAATTTGGTGTTTTGGAGTAAAATTTGGAGTAAACTGCCGGAGATGGTCTAAGCCGAGTAACAAACAATAACGCAATAGATGAGTAGAATGTAAGATGATAGAAAACGAAGCAAGTCACTTGAATAGCAAGAATAATATTTCGAAGGAGGGTAGGGGTGGTTATGTGTGATTAATGTACAGAAACACTGAGCTCACTCAAGTTAACTTTGTGCTGCATTCCAGATTCCTCAATCAGTTTATTCATTATAAAAAACAAAAGTTGATTAATCGCAAGGAAAAAGAAAAGTATAACAGGCAAGACTTATTAGATGCTGATTACTCCCAAAAATAACGTCCAAATTTGCTTCTGACCCAAAATAATACCCAAATTCGCTCCACGGAGCTCTTTCAAGAGCCAATTTGAAATTTTTTTTAGTCATTTCATTTTGGGACGAGTGAGTAGTAATTAGATCGAAATACTGTAGAGGGGAGGGGGTAAAGTTTGAATTTTTTAAAGCGTTACCTCATCATTGAGCTCAGAATTTACAAGTTTGACTTCGGGTGCATCGCTCAGTCGATTCTGGATACAATTTTTTAAAAAAAATAGAGAGAAAAATAAAGAGTTGATTGAATTGAAAATGAAAAGAGAGAAAGGATTTGGGGGGATTACCATACCAGAATAAGAATTAGGGTTCCGAAGAGGATTAGAACCCATACTGTTACGATCGGAATTATCTTGTTTGGGCTCCCCATCTCCTTCACCGCACTCAAGCCTTGGACTCTCCGATTTATCACTAGCTACTTACCCTCACCTTCTTGAAAAGAACGAGATGAGCTAGTTAATTCGGATCAAATCCTTGGTTGAGATTGAATCGAAATTGGTTGAGATTGAATCGAAATAAATTATACTGTTTACTCCCTCCGTCCCGACAGAAGCGTCGCCATTTTAGGGGTGACACGTAAATTAAGGAAAAGTGTGGGAAGAAAAAATGTTGTGAGTGTAATTTGAAAATAGGAGAGAGAATTAGTGGAGGAAATAGTGAATTTAAAAAGTGTTGTGAGTGTAGAGGAGAGAGAATTAGTGAAGGGAATAGTGGATGGGTAATAGAATATTAATAAAATATTTCTTTTTTAGGAAAGGGTGACGCTTTAAACGGGACACCCTTTTGGGTAAAAAGTGACGCTTCGGGTGGGACGGAGGGAGTATATCGTTTGGTTTGGTTTGGTTTTTAAATAGGGTTAATGACAATTTAGGGCTGTAGTATAGGGGCATTATCACATTGGGGCCCGAAGTCCAAAAACTATCAATTTAGGGCCTTAATTTACAATTTTGATCAAATTTAGGCTTTTTGACGGAAATCGTTAAAAAAGGCCGTTAACTGACCCTGTGTGATGCACGTGACATTTTTTGAGGGTATTTTGGTCATTTCATAAACTTCAAGCCCTAAATTGACAGTTGCCCTATAAAATAATAAATAAATTTTTTTTTAACAAAAAATAATTAATAAATTTAAAATATTGAAAAAAATAAAGATAATAGTTAATATGATTTAAAATAATTTAAGATATTAACTATTATCCTTTTTTCTAAAAAATTAATAATTATTTTAGATTGGATAATTTATAAAATATATAAATAAATATAGATTAAATAAAATATTCCTACAGAAAAATGCTTGAATTGTTGGAGTAAGCAAGGGAAATGCTTGAATTGTGGAGAAATGGGGCACTACAGAAAAAAATTGTCCTGTATTTCGTCAGAGGTTAGCTTCGGGTGCCGGTCAAAGGGGTCAAAGAGGTGGTATCAAAAGAGATAAGGAAGGGAAACCAAAAGAGAAGGTCCAAGGTCAAGTATGTGTTTTGGGTCCGAGAGAGATGGATTCCCCAGAGGTCACTAGAGGTATATTCCCTGTCTCAGAAGTTAGGGGTCATATTTTATAGATCCTGTTTCATATCATTATGTGTGGCACAGCGTTTTGCTTTTATGTGGTATACATTGTTTGAGATTTTGTTTTATTGTTAGAGGATTCTGCTCTTATGAGAGAATACCTCGAACCTTCTTTGGTTTACCACGATGGTGATGTGGTTATGGCTGAGCATGTATTGCCAGTTGAATTGGTATAATTATTAATTTATGATTTTGAGATATACTTGACCGGGAGGGTTAAGTAGTTGTTGTATAATGGTAGACTATCATAATAAGTGAGTCTCCTTTTCCATGCCTAAATTGCTTATATTGGTATTTGATATAGGTAAACCTCAATGTGAAATTCTTGTTATATATGGGTATTTAAGGTGAAAATTTTGAATTAAGATGTGAAGGGTAATTGGTATATGTTAGACTTGCGTAGGAAGTCTTTTCAAAATTTTTATGTGCTAGTTGTGAGTAAATGGTAAATGTGCTCCCGTCGGTATATTTCATGTGTTGATTCTGAGTATGATAAGCAAAATTTTAAACCCTTATCTTGATGACTTTAGGGTAATTAGAATTGAGGATCTCTTTGTTAAATAAAGTTCTGGAGAAAAAAAAAAATCATTTGAGAATTGGGTTAATGATTCCTTGGGAGGAGTCCCTGCATGCAAGTTTGACTAGTATGAGTTGGCTCGAGAGGATTTCAAATTTTGGGTTCTATAGTCTTAAACGCGAATGTTACCATGGATCTTGTGAGGATTGAGTCTGTGATCTTTGAGTTGGCAAGTGCTACCGAAGAAATTTAAGGAATTCTTAAGAATTGTAAAGTCGTTGCTTTAGTTGACTCTAAAGGATGTATAAATGGTGTAGGATGCAATGAGGATGAATCTTATTGTTAGTGATGGAGAATAGGTTGGCTTTGGACCCAATCCTTACCATACCTAGTGGATGTGAGAATCTTGTGAAATTTTAAGTGTACATTAAAGGAAGATCAGGGTGTAGTGTTATGCAAAATGGGAAAGTGATAGCGTATGTTTCGAAGAAGTTAACTTAGATAGAGCGGAATTTTCCTATCCTTTATCGGGAGTGGTTACAATTGTTGGTGTGATTTAAGTGAAATCTTATCTTTTGAAGCTCCCTTTTTGGGGTTAGTTACCGATCCTAAGAGTTGAAGGATTTAGTTAGTCGAAAGGAAGAGATTTGAAGACTATCCAAATTCTGGAAGAATAGGTTGTGTTTGTGTGACGGATTTCCCTTCAACTTGAGAAGTTTAATTTACCTTAGCGAGTTGCGTATAATAGCAGTTATCATTCTAGCATTGAGATAAAACCGTATGAGGCGTGGTTCAGGAAGAGAATATCGATCTCCAATTTGTTGGGGTGAGGTTGGTGAAGCAAGACCTAAGGTAATTTAGCGCCAAAGTTTGTTAATCCGTTTGAAGTTTTTAGAAAAGGTAGGTGATTTGACTTATAGACCGACTTGGAGCAGCTTATAGAGTAATTGAAGTTTAAATGTAATATCTGTAAGTGCTCCAATTTGAGCTTGTTAGAATTTTCGTTAGAAAATTAACGAAAGTTATAACATTTCTAACAATTCCTAACTATCCTAACATTTCTAACAAAGTGAGGGTAAAATGGGCATTGTTATTTAAGGTTAAACCTTAAAAAGAATCTCAAAAAGCAAAACAAAAGAAGAAAACCAAAAATGGCAATGGCTGGAAACACAAAAACTGGCTGTTAATTTGAATTTTGAAAAAGATTATTCTTCTTGTCCAAAGCTGAAGCTGCATTTAATGAACAGTGCACGCTGCCTGGACCTGTCCGCGCGGATGAGATTGTCAATTTCAGAGGGCTATAAATTGAGCCCTCCAGTCACAAAAATAAGGAGGGAAGAACACAATTGCACCGAACCTCTGGCGAAATATAGAGAGAAAACAGTGAGAATTCTTCAAGAATTGTCACCTTTTTCTCTCCAATCTTTCCCAACTCATACTCATCCACTCACTCTCATATTCAAGCCCTAAACACTCATACACTCAAGCCAAACACTCAAGAACACAAGGAAGATTGGTAAACCCTCCTCTTCCTAACCCTAAATCTCATCCATGCATGCATCTTCAAACTACAAAATGTAGTTCTTTCATCTTCTTTCTCTAGATCTAAGAAGATCACCATGGAAGACCATCTCCATGGATGATCTTCTACAAAGATCAACATTATTTTCAAAGCTTTTCTTGCTTACTTGCAAAAATGCACTTTCAAAAACCTAAAAAACCATTTTCAAGCACTAAATCTTGATTTCAAAGGGTAAAATCCCCCTCCCCAAGCAAATGAAATGCTTAGTCCTAATGTACCCCAAGGATGGTTTGGTATAGTTGATTCACCACTAAAATGTCTAGTGATCACTAACCAAAACCTAGGGAAATGGGGACAAGCATGGATGCAAAACCCCCCTTAAAATCATATTTTCTTTCTTGAGAAGTTGCTGTCCAGTAGCAATTTTCTCAGACCTCAGTCCATGGTCTTAATTTTTGGACACAGATGAACTTGGAATTTGGTGTTGACTACAAAATACTTTTTGTATCCAACATCCATAGCTTTCCAGACATATTTTTACCTTATTTTTTGGGTGAGTAAAACTCCTCTTTTCAAATTTTCTTTCAGAGGCTAGTTCATCAGCTTCTGGGAATCCAGATCTCATATCTGAGGTTTCCAGAAGGTTTTGACCCCTCAAATCTTCTCCAAAATGGAAAATTCCTTCGCACAAACTTTATTTAAGGTGTCTAGAACAACTTTCATTCTCTGAGTTTATCCAGATTATGAAGTTTTAAGACCCTTGAATCCCTTTCAAAATCAAAGGTCCACTGCCTTTTTCATTCTGGCAGAAATGGCTCTCAACTTCAAAAGGTCTTTTGAGTACCAAATCTCAACCCAAAAATCTTCCAAAAAATCATGGGATCAGTTTAAAGTCTTAAAAAGATATCCCAATTTTTACTTTTCTGAGTTTCAACTTATTTTGGCCAAAACACACACACACACACACACACAAATGATTTTCAGCTTGGAAGACTCGTTTACGAGGCGCGTCGGGTGCACACTAACGTCCTTCCCGACGCGTAACATGACCTCCGAACCTAAATCTCTGATCTCGGGCTTTTTTCAAAGTTTTGGCCCTCAAAATTAAAATGGCGTGGCGACTCCGTTTTTTCCGGTTTTATTTGGTTTTTCAAAGAAACGCAAAAATCGAATTTTTCCCGCGAAATGGCAACATCATCACAGTGGCGACTCCAAACTAAGCTTTTTAATAAAAAATGGTATTCGGTATATTGGTGGAAACCACTAAATTTCCCGTTATCGCCTCCTAACACGAGTCGGGGATAAATTGTGGTCTAACAATCCCACGTACCGGTATCACCGTTTTCAAAAAAAAAAAGCTTTTGAGGGTCAAGCTTCCGTCCCGGCTTTGAAAATCATTTTTGTGTGTGTGTTGATTTTTTTGCACAGTTTTCATGTTGTTTTGGCCGCCTCGGAGAAAGTCAAAATTTTGACTGTCGGAATAATGTCCCTAACTGTCGGAATTTTCGTGCTTATGTGCTCATCAAAAAAAAAAGGGATTTTCAAAAAAAAAGAAAATTTCCAAAAAAAAAATCATGCATCATATTTTTTTAAGACACATAAAAAAATCTCTATTTTACTCAGAAAAAGAATATAGACTGCTTGCACACTACGCGCACGTGACCGTACACTGCACACTACGTCCTTAACCCGGGGAAATCCTTGTCGCGGTCCGTTTGGTCTTATTACGCCTCTCGGATGAGCACAGGACTACCCAAACATCCCATGGAGCCTCGTGTCGACCATGCACTTGTCCGTGACACACTTTGTCCGAGACCCGGTTGGTTTTTAGTCTGGTCTGTGTCATGCCCTGTCCGTGTATAGACTTTTCCTTTCAAGCCTTTGTCGGCATACCGCCTCAATATCTTTCGGGTCCCTAATCGCCGAAGTTCTCCGTTTTCCGCCGCGACTTTGACCAAGATATTGGCCGGCGCCTTGACTTCGGCTCACCGGCACAAATTATACACTCGACTCCCAAGACGACACTGAGTCATCAAGGATTAATGATTATTCCATGCCTAATTACGGCTTAACTGACGACAAGTCAAGATCAATCGTGGACGCTTATCAGTCCAAATCATGCCGACTTTTTGTCGAGCCCTCGGACATGATCTTGACTTTCGACGTCAGCTTTGTCCGTAATTTACATCGAATGCTCGTTAAGACTCGATTACCCGCCAGACTTTTAGGATCGTTTTTTCGGTCGGTGGGACCCGCTTGCCCTATAGGACCCTCGCCCGGGCCATCCACCTGGGAGGTCGAAATACAGGTGGAATACGAGGGGCTTATAGACGTAGTGACGGGGCCCACTGATCCAGGAATCAGAGTAGTTTGCGAAAAAGAAGAGCAATCTTTTCCAACCGATTAGGTTAATAAAACATGTTTTAAGTAAACGTGAACAAATAACTGCATGTTGCATGAGCCAAAAGCCCAAACACCTACCCTCCTTCCATTCCCAGACATCTGAACCTTCGTGTCCTTTCCCCCGCAGCTCCGCACAAAGCTTGGTTTCGGGCACCGGGTCACCGTTTGATCAGTTGGGAAGAGTCAAGCGCATCGTCGCTTCACCGTTTGCTCCGACTCCGGGTTTGAGAATGTCCGCATCGGCCGTAATCATGGGGATAACGTCGCTCCGTCCTCCAAAATCCCTCTAACAGACCAGTATTGGATCCAGTTGGTAGAACAAATGAGACTTCGACATGAGGCTCAAATTGATGACCTACTGGGGGTAGTCGCAAGTCATGGTTTGACTATCAGTCTCAATTCCGATGGCACTTTTACCGCAAAGAAGGAAGAGGGTTCTCCTCCTCTTCTTAATAGCCCCGGATACATCAAGATGCTACCCCAAGATTCCTATGTTTCCACCGCGGGACTCCTGCCCGCCGACTTATAGGGCAGCTGGCCCCCAAACAGCGGTCGGGGACGAAAGAGTTCGGTATACTGTCGTTGTCCCCTCTCAAAGTGATGATCCCACAAATGTCGGCCTGAGTGATGAAAATCGGGACGGTTGAAGAAATATGGTCAGCCATCAAAGCCCTGGAAGAACGCCAGGAACGGGCGGCAGCTGGATGGAAGAGGCCACACGCCACTTCGGGACCTTAACAATATCCCGGCTGACCGGGCTACCTTGAAAGACAAACATGTGCCGTTCCCGGGACCTCAATATCTCTCATTATCCGACGAGTCCAATCACTCGCTACCAGATGAGTCCGGCAGCAGATCCCCCGGACCAGTTCCACTCAAAGTCATTCCAAGACCGCTCAACCTGAGGTCCCAAATCCGCCACCACCGTAGAACACATTTGGTGGGATATTTGTGGCTGTCCGATTGCCTTGAAAGGGACTATCGGGACTGGATACACGAGGACCGTCCTCCTAAGAAAAAGAAAATTTCCTCCCAAGCAAAAATTGAAGGAGAGATTCGAGGCGGTGATAACAGTGTGGGAACGCTCGGAGAGCCATCTCTGGGAATTTGATTATTATGTACTCTACTCCGGTCAGTCTTCCCCAAAGCAAAAAGGGGTGAAAGAACAGAAAAGCCTTGCAACGACAGAATTGAGACCTTCTGATACCAGAGTACCTGCACGGAAATCCAACCCCCTGGGGGTCACCCAAGGTTCAGTTTGTCCAGCTCCCGAATGTACACCGATGAAGAAAACCGACGCCGGTCTGGCGCTCCCACTCAATCAACATGTTGACTAGAGAGTGGCAACCGCCACAAAAGGCATCAGTATAACCCAGGGGCTTCGGCAAAGACTCTGCCTCGCAAGAAAAAGGCACGAAGTGGCCGGCTTGATGACTCTCCATCCCGAGACAAGGACCAAATCTATGATCCTCACCTATATGGGAGTATGATCACCTTCTGCGATGAAGATTTGCCAAGAGATGTCTCCAACACAATGAAGCTTTGTACATCACTATTCGGCTCAACACCATGTCACTCCCTGGGGTATTAGTGGACAATGGATCATCGGTAAATGTCCTTCCCTCAGCGTGATGAGGGCCCTCCGCATAAATGAAAGGCGCGTGATCCCGTCTCCCGGGATGTCAAAGCCTACGACGGTTCGTCTCGTCCCATTCTGGGACGGTGACTCTGGAACTGCTGTACGAAACCCAAATGGTGCCCGCAAAGTTCCATGTAATGGATATCCCCTCCGAGTTGGCGGCCCTGCTAGAGGCGCCCTTGGTTGCATCACATGAAAGCCATAGCCTCCACTCTCCACCAATGCGTCAAATTCATCAACCGGCAGGGAGACCTTGAAGTCATAAGGGTGGCAGCTCCTCATAGGGAACGAAAGCTGAAACAATAGCCAAGAACACCCACAGTCAAACACCGGGCTACATCCTTCAAGAGGCAAGTCTCGCCGGCATCCTTTGGAATCTAGCGATGCCAACTATGTCGACACACTCAAGCAAGCGGACTCCGAAGAAGTTCGATTCATCAAATTTAATTGCTATTTCCAACACTTGGAGTCGTCCTGGAAGGAAGCAGCTGAACGCCGCCATGATCTGAGCACACAAGTCCCCGGTCCTCAATCACAGATTTGTCAGTATTCTGCAAACCCATTCTTTGGCCTCGCGGGCGAGGAGATTTTCATGATAAAAGTCAGCGAAACACCGACGGACTCGGCTCGAATCTATGAACGTCGTATGGGACGTCCTCCTTGCTGAGCTACCTGCCAAGCCTTTCCGCTCGAGTATGGGACATGAGATTTTTCTAGCAGCTCACCGAGACGCAATGCGTCCTTACATCTGGATTGAGCGGTCAGCTTGTGACGAAACGGAAGTCCCCAGAATTGAGGAAGATCCCTACATCCACATGCTCAGCTTTCAGATGCCAAACACAGTTGATTCTGGTTCAGACAAAGAGATGATAGCAACGACTGAAGAGGGAGCACAGAGACCATGCCTTTCCCGGGTTTTGAAGCCACCAACAGCGATGCCTTTAAAGAATTGGGAAACTCTCTCGGGCCCGTCCGCGACCAAAGAGGAAATGATCACCAAGCTTGGATTGGTCCCCCGTCCTTTCGTGTCAACCTTTGTAAAATCCTCCGAGTCTCTCATTGTTGAGTTCGAGTCTCTCGAGTCGTCCGATGGCCTTACGCCTGAAGACTACGAATCTGTAGCGAACGTTGTATTCCCCTTCGTCTTCAATGAAATGATGAACCTTTCTGAGTATCCCTTAATTGCCACTTTAACTAATGATGAATTAACTAATAATCTAAAAACAGTTAATAACGATTCACTAGATGAAGAAGCAGACACATTAAATGAACAATATATCAAAGAAATCTTTAAGCAGGTTGTCCGAAAGAGGAAAATCGAGCCCAAACCGCCGAAGAGATTTTGACAAGTGTGAATTTGGGAAGCTGCGGAAGAGCCTAAAGAGACGCAGATTGGTAGTTTCTTCGAAGGGCTGAAAGGGTTGCCCTAATCGAGTGCTAAAAGAATTCGTGGATGTGTTCGCATGGTCCTATAAAGATATGCAGGCCTCGATCCTTCCATAGTTGAGCACCGAATACCGCTCGACCCAGAAGTCAAGCCAGTGAAGCAGAAGCTAAGAAGAATTAAGCCCGAATGGTCCCTACAAGTGAAAGAGGAAATAGAAAAGATGCTCGGGCAGGTTCATCAAGGTCATTGAATACCCAACATGGCTTTTCAACATAGTGACGGTGACCAAGGCCAACGGAAAGATCCTATGCTGTGTAGACTTCAAAGACTTGAACAAAGCCAGTCCAAAAGACGATTTCCCCTACAAACATCGACATTTTGGTAGATTCCACGGCCAACCACGAAGTCAAATCTTTCGTCGATGGTTTTGCCGGCTACAACCAAATCAAAATGGCAGAAGAAGATCAAGCCAAAACAGCCTTCACAACCCCTTGGGGCACATACTGCTACACGGTCATGCCATTCGGACTAAAGAATGCTGGGGCTACGTACCAGAGGGCAGCTCCAGCTCTGTTCCATGACATGATCCACAAAGAAATTGAGGTCTATGTGGACGACATGATAATACATTCCAGAGGATCAGATGGCCAGCACTTTGTTGATTTGAGAAAATTCTTCGGCCGCCTCCGAGACCACAGCATGAGACTGAATCCAGCCAAGTGCACTTTCGGTGTAAGACGAGGCAAGGTACTAGGATATATGGTGACAGACGGGGAATCAAAGTAGATCCCCAGAAAATCAAGGCGATAGTTGAAATGAAGCCACCACGGACACTGATAGAAGTGAAATCCTTCATGGGAAGGCTGCAATACATAAGCCGCTTTGTAAATCAGCTGACCTCGATCTGCGAGCCAATCTTCAAGTTGATGAAAAAGAATGCCTACACAGAATGGACCCCAGAATGTCAGCTTGCCTTTGAACAGATTAAGGCATACCTTGTGAATCCCCCGATTCTCTGCCCACCACATCGGCAAAAGCCACTCTTGCTATATCTAACTGTCACGGATACAGCAATTGGGGCTATGCTAGCTCAAGAGAAAAAGATTCCAAAGTCGAAAACGCCATCTATTTCGTAAGCGGGAAGCTCCAAGGAAGCGAACTCAATTACTCTGCTTGCGAGAAGACTTGCGCAGGTTTGGTCTGGGTAGTGGGAAAGTTGAAACACTACATACAGTCACCCGATACATCTTGTTTCAAGGATAGACCCCATCAAATATCTGTTCGACAAGCCTTCCATCTCCATGAGATTGGCAAAATGGTCGTTCTTTTTGGCCGAATATGACATCGCTTATGTTTCAAGGAAATCCGTAAAAGGACGCATAATGGCAGAACATCTGGCCGATTTCCCAAGTGATGAGTCCCGAGGACCTGAACCTCAATTTCCCGATGATGGAATCTTCGCTCTAGAAGGAGAAAATCGCTGGCAACTCTTCTTCGACGGGGCGTCAAACAAAAGGGGGAACGGGATAGGAATGCTTCTGGTCGATCCTACTGACGAACACACCCCCATAGCAGTAAGGCTGAACTTCGAAGTCACCAACAACGCCGCTGAATATGAAGCTTGCATAGCTGGGTTGGAAGCCGCCCTTGAAAGAAATATCAAGGAATTGGAGGTGTACGGTGACTCTGCCCTCATCATCAATCAAGTCTCTAACAAATGGAAGACCGTGGATCCGGGTTTGCAGAAGTATCATGCTTACATGGAAGAGTTAGTAACTCAATTCAAAGAAATCAGCTTTCATTACCTGCCAAGAGACCGAAACAGGTTCGCAGATGCTCTGGCTACACTAGCCTCTCTTGTCGAGATACCTGAAGGAAAGTCTGTTAAACCATTCAGAGTCGGGAGAAGAGAAAACCCCGCCTATTGCTTCGAAATTGAAGCGGAAGCCGAACTGATCAATGATCCCTGGTACACTCAGATTTATCAGTACCTGAAGGATGGCGAGGCCTCTTTCAAAAACGAAGATGGGGAATATAAAGAAGGAATCAAAGCAAAAAGTCTCTCAGCCCTGAAGCGGCTCGCCTCCCATTATGTTCTTTTGGGAAACATGTTATACAAAAAACGTTATCAAGGCCCCCTCCTGCGATGTATCAGCAAACAAGAGGCTACCGAACTCATGAAAGAAATACATGGTGGTACCTGCGGCCCTCACATGAATGCTCGAGCTCTGATGCAAATCATACTGAGAATGGGGTATTTTTGGATCTCCATGGAAGCCGACTGCATCCAGTTTGTCAAAAGCTGCGACAAATGTCAGCGATACTCAAATCTTAATCACTTGCCTCCTCACGAGTTATACTGCATGACAACCCCTTGGCCTTTCGTCACTTGGGGAATTGATGTCATAGGCAAAATCACACCATCGGGCAGTAACGGCCACGAGTTCGTCCTGGTAGCCGTGGATTATTTCACCAAGTGGGTTGAAGCCAAGTCCTACAAAATCCTCAATTCAAAGAAAGTCGCCCTCTTCATCAAAGAAAACATCATGTGCAGATACGGGTTGCCGGCCGAAATCATTTCAGATAATGGATCCCACTTCGAAGGGGAATGTGAAAAACTGCTGGCGGAATTCCGAATAACCCGTCACAAGTCATCATCTCCTGCAGGCCCCAAACCAACGGAGCCGTCGAGAGCAAACAAGACTCTGGAAAATATCATCCGAAAAATGGCTGTCCAAGGCAGAGATTGGCCCGAGAAGTTACACCTGGCACTCTGGGGCTACAGAACATCAGTCAGAACGGCAACTGGGGAAACACCTTTTGCCCTCACATACGGAATGGAAGCCGTACTCCCAATCGAGCTGGAAATCCCCTCGCTCCGTATACTGCTGGAAAGCCAGATCAACGAGGTCGAATGGCTCCAGAGTCGCCATGATGAATTGGCCCTACTAGACGAACGCCGATTGAAGGCCATGGAACACATCCGGGCCTACCAAGGAAGAATGGCTAGAGCCTTCGACAAGAAAGTAAAGCATCGGGAGATCCGAGAAGGTGATCTCGTTCTAAAAGAAAAGCCCCCAGTCCGTATCAACCCTCTCGGCAAATGGGAGCCTGTATGGGTCGGGCCATATGTCGTCCAGAAGATCTTCTCCGGAGGAGCCATGCAACTCGCAGACCTCGACGGGAATCCCTTTGTACACCCAGTGAATGGTGACAAGCTGCGCAGATACTACGCGTAAAAAAAAAAAACAAAAAGAAAACAAAAAAAAACAAAGAAAAACAACAAAAAAAAAGAGTGCTAAAAAGAGTAATACCCAACTAGGTTAGAAACCCGAAAAGGGCGGCCTAGGTAAAAAACAGGGTTGCACCAAAAAAAAAACAAAAAACAAAAACAAAACAAAAAGTGCTAAAAGAGTAATACCCAACTAGGTTAGAAACCCGAAAAGGGCGGCCTAGGTAAAAAACAGGGTTGCACCAAAAAAAAAAAACAACAAAAAAAAAGAGTGCTAAAAAGAGTAATACCCAACTAGGTTAGAAACCCGAAAAGGGCGGCCTAGGTAAAAAACAGGGTTGCACCAAAAAAAAAACAAAAAAAAAACAAAAAAGAGTTCACCAGGTTGAACTACGAAGACCTGAGCTCCTCAAAATGAGGGGAACGTAGGCAGCCGGAAACGGTTCGGTCTAAAGCACAAATAAAAGCCATACTTTGGCATCAATACAATTGATCAGACCATGAAAGCGTCTCGAAAAACTCTAAAGCAATTCAAATATTCATTACAAGTTAAAAGCTCTTTGATGAGTCTAAGCCCGATTCATTCCTACAACTGGCAACCTGCTAAAAGAAAACTAAGATACATAATCAAACTAATGTGTCTGTCATGGCAAGAAAGGGATACTTGGAAACCTCAGAGTCACTCCAAGCCACTCGTACTGGCCTCTCCCTTCTTCTTCCCCCTCCGAGTCTTTCTCTTCTGAACCGGAAAAATGTCGGTATTCCTCCTACCAAGCTCTGGTATAGGGACAGGGTCTATCAAACCAGCCTCTGTCAGGGCCTTAGTAGCCCTAGCGTCATCCCTCATCTCCTGTAACCTAGCTGGTAGCATAGGAGCCCTCCTCTCCTGTCTCTTGACGTAAGCCTCATAATCAGTCACAGCGTCTCCGCTCCTGTCATGAGGGTTGGCCCTCGCCTCGGCCCTCCTCCTCTCAGAAACAGTCAGGACCTCCGCACCCACAATGGCCTCACGCCGTCTGAAAATAGCCACCTGAGTCTCTCCCAGATGCCCCTCGTACCAATCCAGGTACCAAGTGGTCAAGAACACCGGTCTCGGACGCCTGAGAATAACCCGAGAAGGAAAGGCGTCATACCTCCATACTCGGGAAAGAAATGGAAACACCGAGGGATCATCCATGGAAACAGGAGCCACCACCCTGGTGGCTACATCATCAAAGCCCTCCAAAGGAACTTGCTCCAAGCCAAACTGCCTAAGGACCAGAGCCGGAATGTAGAAACTGGACTGAGAAAGCCCCGGAAGCATAACCACATGGGACCCGTCCTGAAGCACTCTGCGAGTCTCCACCCGCCAATGAGGCACCAACCATCTGATATCTTCAGTCTGGCGACCCGCCATCCAACGCTCCCACGAGCCCTGATCATCAAAATCTACATCAACACCTCTCCTGGCAAAAGTCCAAGGCCTGATCATATCAGAGGTTTCCCGAAGAACCCCCAAACGCTCCATCAGCCACAGGGTCAAGAGAAACGGGCTGCCCCCGTGCATGTACCGCCGTCCGGTAGCTAATCTGTCGAGAGCATGAAAAGTCTCCCCAAGAATCAAAGGAACGACATCTCTGCCCAGGCGACAGTGAACGACAACATCCAGCAAAGACCGATGGCAAATCCCAAAGGAGTAGACCATGAACAGGGTGCCAAACATACAAAGTGCAAAGGCATCCCAATAGGCATCATCCACCAAGCCTAGGCCCCTAAATCTGTCGGGAAGACCGGAAATATCGAGATGATCGGAACCGCGGATCATACCTTGCGCTTCCTCCGGGGAAAGATGAAGGAGGACGCACAATCTGTCAGCAAAAGAAGCCCCTCCGGGTAAAGGGACCGCTATCTCTTCCACCTCCGGACCTCCAAGCAAGGCCCGAAATTCTTCAACAGTCGGAACAATCTCGTTGAAGGAAAGGCAAAAGACATGCCTTCTAGTATCCCAAAACGAAGAAGAAGCTCTTAAGAGGTCATAATCCGGAACCAATTCTTTGAGAGACCACAAGCACCTCACCTTGTACCGTTCTTCAAAGAAAGACCTTCTCTCATGCATAATTTCCCGGGACCAATCCTTGAACTTGTTGAAAAATGACATTTGGGATTCTTGGGATAACTTTGAGGGAGCTCTTCTAAGGTTTTCCATGGTTTTTTCTCTCTTCCTCCCCGAAAATGGCTGTTTGGACTGGAGGTTGAAGAAGATATTTGAATTTGAAATAAAGCAAAGCCAGATTTAAAGCAAAATCAAAGGACAGTGTCAGACGCAGGTCCCCTCCGCGCGGACATGTTTGTTTTCATCAGAAAAATCTGCAACAGTTCCAAGCTGCTACACCAAAAGAGGAATATTCTGTCCCGGTTGCTCGAAACCAGTGCAAAAAAAAAAAACCTCCCCAAACCAGTCCAAACACTAACACCCTTGCAAAAAAAAAAAAAACAAGGCTCATGCAACATTGCATTCACACTGCATTACATAATAATCCTAAATAATTACATTCCAAAAAAAAAAGCATTAATAATCCTAAATTATTACAAAAAATGTGCATCTGTCTAAACAAGTACAATCTCAAAAAAAAAAAATCCCAAAAGATAATCAATCAGAATCCCCAGCGCCTGACGTCTGTCCCCGGTCCCTCTTGCGGCTCGGGCCCGCCTCGTCAGGAGCCCTGAAAGTCTCGGGCTCAGAATCGTCCTCATCTCCAGAAAGAGGCTCGTCGGGACCAACCGGCACACTCTGATAGGGTAAACCCAGATCCCTGAAGAAATCGAATCCGAAGGTGAAGGCGTCCGACTCCTGAACATACGGAGACGACCCACCATGCCGCCAGACGTGTCCCTGCCCGTACGGATCCCCAAGAATGACGTGATCCGAAGGCAGTGCCGCGCGGTGATCAATGAGAGGAGAAAGAGGGGTCTCGGAAGAAGTCTCCGAGGGAATAGGAGAAGCCTCCCGTCGGACGGAGTGCGCCGTGGTCTCCTCGCCCTAGCCTGAGGTGCCCCGCAAGCAACCATCCTCCGTATGAATCTCTTAGCCCCGATCACTTGCTTCGTCAGCTTCTCGACGACCACCTCCGTAAACTGCACAAAAGCAAAAGTGTCAAGGAAAGAAATAATGCTAAAGATGATGAAGCGAAAGAAAGAAAGGAAGAGGCAGAAACGTAAAAAGCCATACCTTCATACCCGGACGAGGCCGGAAAGCTCGTGGAAGTCGCTCGGGCTGAGGGATCTGCACCCTCAATCGGACCCCGTCCTGGATATAGGAAAAATCCGTCCGAGGGTACCGCGGGATCCCAAGCCCCTCCCTATCCAAAACCTGAGGCATCCTCAGCCTCCTCAAGACGAACGTCGCATACGGCTCAATCGCCACGAAGTCCGAGAAGTGCTGACCTGCTCGGTAATCATCCCAGGTCACGGACCGATCGCTCGGGTGCATCATATCGGCGGGAGGCTCCACCGGTGTCCTCAAAGGCGAGTTCACGCCATGCTGGCGCGTCACCCTCTCTCCCAGATAATATGCATCGCAGGTCAGACCCCTCAAAATCCTCCGACCCCGTCCGGATCTCAGCGCCCTTGATGCGCTACCTCAAAGCGATCCCGGGGAAGAATATCATCCCCTCATCTGTCTCGGCCTCCGTCGAAGGAAGGCAATCCGCGTACACGAGAGTCGTACGCCCCCTGGGCTTATCTTTTCCGGGCATGCTTGGACCAAGGCTGCATGGCCAGGATACGCCCGACGTACGCCTCGGGCTGCCTCCACACCGTGACGTGGAAGAACTCCAGCGCCACACTGCGAAGGCAAAGATCGAATCAATCCAGGTGCAAAAAAAAAAAAAAGAAGTGCGTGCTCAAAGGAAAAAGGAAAGCCAAAAGAGAGCTTATACCTCCAGAGCAAACTCGAAGCGGTCTGAGGAACTCACGGCCTTAGGTGTATCTATCAAGAGCGAAATACGGCTCGGCCCGGCCGGCCTCCCCCAGAAATATCTCCGACCGTCTTCATGTCCTCCAAGGACCTCGGCAAGGCAAAGCTGCCGTCCCTCGGCATGTCCAAAGAGCGTGCTCGAGAAAGCAAACCACGGGAAGGACCTAGCAATGCGCTCGACGCTAAACCTATCCTCCCCGGCCTCGTAACTCGCGATGGTCTCCACAATCTTCACCGTAGACCACGGCATACTCCATCCCCATCCCCTTTTTGGGAATAGGGAAAATCCAAGGTCCTGCAGAGGTCCGCGTCCGTAGCCATCTCTCCACTCAATGCTTTGCGTCCATTAAAGGGCAGGACCGTGATCGCGGCATAGTCGAAGGCGTAACAGTCGCCTCGCCCCAGAAGAAGTGGAATGTGTGGGTCGCATCCCACCAGTGCTGCGCCAGAGCAAACATCAAGCCCTTGCTCTTAGGGAACTTGACCAGTCCCCTCAAGCACTCGACGAACTCCCAGAGCCCCGTCTCGACAACGATCTGTCTCGGACTCGGCAAAGCTCCTCGGCCCGCATTCGGAAGCCGGTCCCACAAGTCAATCACAGACTCCACCGATCCTCGAGTCTTCATTTTGTTCAGCTGCTCCGTCACAAAACGGTGTCCGCCCTGTAAAAAAAAAAGGAGAGAGAAAATGTCAAAAAAAAAAAAATTGCATTTGCATTTACAAAAAAAAAAAAAAGAAAGCATACACATTAAAAAAAAATTCGACAGCATAACAGCATACAATGAGCATAGCCCCATTTTTCTCGCATGAAAGAAAACAATTTTCAGCAAGTCCCAATGCATTCATCAAAAAAAAAAAAAGGAGATGCATTCCTACGCGAGTAAAAACTCCGTCCCATTTTCAAAAAAAAAATGCATACATGCATATCATCCATCTTACATGCAACGGGAGGAAAAATCCGTCCTACTTTTCAAAAAAAAATCCTAAACATGCATACATCTCATATTGGCAAAATGCCCATTCTTTCCAAACAAAATGCATGCATTGCATCATCATTCATCAATATCAAAATTCAATTTCAAAAAAAAAATCATTATCATCAAGAACATGCAATATTCAATTTCAAAAAAAAATCACAATTCTTCGAATTTTCACAGGTAATTTTCGAATCAAAAAAAAAAAAATGTGGCAAAAATGCCAATTCTTTTTCCCAAGCAAAATGCACATTTTGGGTTATTCATATACTCATTACAACATGCAAAGCATCAAAATCAAGATTCAAAGCCAAGAACATCAATCATTCGAATTTTCAAAAAAAAAATCACCCAAAATTTTCAAACAAGAAATCAACAAAGGGATCAAAGGGTTTCAAAGTATACCGTTCGGAGATGCGGATCCGAAGCCCAATGTTGCCAAGCATCGGGATAATGCTCCTCCGTAACCGATTGCGAGAGGTTGTAATGCCTCCTCATCCGGACAAGCTCCAATCGCCTCTCCGCTATGGGACCACGTCCTTGGCCTTGAAAAGCGCCTTCCCCGTGTTCCATTGCTTGAAAAATTGAAGAAAACGGACGAATTTTGAAGCTTCTAGGGCCGAAAATGGCTGTTCTCCTCGTTTCTGTCTCCCTCTCTCTCGGCAATTCAAAAATTGGACTGAGGAAGAAGAAGGGCGTTGGCCCTAATTAATACCCCTGGCTTTCCATTCCTGCCCGCGCGGATGGGATTGTCAGGTCAAAATGACCCTTTGCCCCTTAAAATTCCGGGACTGCAATTCGGTCCCAACTTGACAAAGTTAACCAAAGTTAACCAAAGTCGGCCCCTTGTCAAGAAAATCTTCCCGGCGATCAAACGTAAGACCGAGTGCCCCGAGAAAGATAACGAGATCCCGTATCTTTCATCAAAATTACCCCTAATCAAACGTAAGGCCGAGTGCCGAGAAAGATAACGAGATCCCGTATCTTTCATCAAAATTACCCGGCGATCAAACGTAAGCCAGAGTGCCCCAGAGAAAGATAACGAGATCCCGTATCTTTCATCAAAATTACCCCGGCAGTCAAACGTAAGACCGAGGTGACCCGAGAAAGATAACGAGATCCCGTATCTTTCATCAAAATTACCCCGGCAGATCAAACGTAAGACCGAGTGCCCCGAGAAAGATAACGGATCCGTATCTTTCATCAAAATCACCCCGACAGTCGAAACGTAAGGCCGAGTGCCTGAGAAAGATAACGAGATCCCGTATCTTTCATCAAAATTACCCCGTGATCAAACGTAAGGCGAGTGACCTGAGAAAGATAACGAGATCCCGTATCTTTCATCAAAATTACCCCGTGATCGAAACGTAAGACCGAGTGCCCCGAGAAAGATAACGAGATCCCGTATCTTTCATCAAAATCTTCCCGGCGATCGCCAAACGTAAGACCGAGTGCCCCGAGAAAGATAACGGATCCCGTATCTTTCATCAAAATCACCCGTGATCAAACGTAAGACCAAGGTGCCCCGAGAAAGATAACGGATCCGTATCTTTCATCAAAATCACCCCTATAGCCAAACGTAAGGCCAAGGTGCCCCAGAAAGATAACGAGATCCCGTATCTTTCATCAAAATTACCCGCGAGTCAAACGTAAGACCGAGTGACCCGAAAGATAACGGATCCCGTATCTTTCATCAAAATCTTCCCGGCAGTCAAACGTAAGGCCAGTGCCCCGAGAAAGATAACGAGATCCCGTATCTTTCATCAAAATAACGAGATCCCGTATCTTTCATCAAAATCTTCCCTGAGCCAAACGTAAGACCGAGTGCCCGAGAAAGATAACGAGATCCCGTATCTTTCATCAAAATTACCCCCTCAAACGTAAGACCGAGTGCCACGAGAAAGATAACGAGATCCCGTATCTTTCATCAAAATCACCCCGACAGCCAAACGTAAGCACCGAGTGCCCCGAGAAAGATAACGAGATCCCGTATCTTTCGTCAAAATCTTCCCGGCGATCAAACGTAAGGCCAAGTGCCCCTGAGAAAGATAACGAGATCCCGTATCTTTCATCAAAATTGCCCGGCTATCGAAACGTAAGAGGTGCCCCGAGAAAGATAACGAGATCCCGTATCTTTCATCAAAATTACCCCGTGATCAAACGTAAGGCACAAGGTGCCACCCGAGAAAGATAACGAGATCCCGTATCTTTCATCAAAATCTTCCCGGCGATCGAACGTAAGGCCGAGTGCCCAGAAAGATAACGAGATCCCGTATCTTTCATCAAAATCACCCCGTGATCAAACGTAAGGCCAGAGTGCCCCGAAAGATAACGAGATCCCGTATCTTTCATCAAAATCACCCGGCTAGCCAAACGTAAGGCCGAGTGCCCCGAGAAAGATAACGGATCCGTATCTTTCATCAAAATCTTCCCGGCGATCAAACGTAAGACCAAGGTGCCCGAGAAAGATAACGGATCCCGTATCTTTCATCAAAATCACCCCGTGATCAAACGTAAGGATCGAGGTGCACCGAGAAAGATAACGAGATCCCGTATCTTTCATCAAAATTACCCCGGCCAAACGTAAGAGGCCAGAGTGCCCCGAGAAAGATAACGGATCCCGTATCTTTCATCAAAATCACTCCGTGATCGAAGCGTAAGGCCGAGTGCCGAGAAAGATAACGAGATCCCGTATCTTTCATCAAAATCTTCCGGCCGATCGAAGCGTAAGGCGAGTGCCAGGAAGATAACGAGATCCCGTATCTTTCATCAAAATTACCCCGATCGAAACGTAAGACCAAGTGCCGAGAAAGATAACGAGATCCCGTATCTTTCATCAAATTACCCCTAGCTCAAACGTAAGCACGAGTGACCCGAGAAAGATAACGAGATCCCGTATCTTTCATCAAAATTACCCCAAACGATCGAACGTAAGGCCAGAGTGCCCAGAAAGATAACGAGATCCCGTATCTTTCATCAAAATCTTCCCTACAAACGAAGCGTAAGACCAAGGTGCCCCGAGAAAGATAACGAGATCCCGTATCTTTCATCAAAACTACCCCGGCCCAGTAAAAACGTAAGGCAAGAGTGCCCGAGAAAGATAACGAGATCCCGTATCTTTCATCAAAATTGCCCGGCGATCAAACGTAAGACCGAGTGACTGAGAAAGATAACGAGATCCCGTATCTTTCATCAAAATTACCCCGGTCAAACGTAAGACCGAGTGCCCCGAGAAAGATAACGAGATCCCGTATCTTTCATCAAAATCTTCCCGGCGATCGAACATAAGACCGAGTGCCCCGAGAAAGATAACGGATCCCGTATCTTTCATCAAAATCACCCCTAATCAAACGTAAGGCCAAAGTGACCCGAGAAAGATAACGAGATCCCGTATCTTTCATCAAAATTACCGGCTATCCAAACGTAAGGCCAAGTGCCACTGAGAAAGATAACGAGATCCCGTATCTTTCATCAAAATCTTCCCTATAGCCAAACGTAAGGCCAAGGTGCCCGAGAAAGATAACGAGATCCCGTATCTTTCATCAAAATTACCCCGGCCAAACGTAAGACCGAGTGCCTGAGAAAGATAACGAGATCCCGTATCTTTCATCAAAATCACCCCGATCAAACGTAGCACCGAGTGCCCCGAGAAAGATAACGAGATCCCGTATCTTTCGTCAAAATCTTCCACGGATCAAACGTAAGACCGAGTGCCCCGAGAAAGATAACGAGATCCCGTATCTTTCATCAAATTGCCGGCGATCGAAGCGTAAGGCATCGAAGTGCCGAGAAAGATAACGAGATCCCGTATCTTTCATCAAAATTACCCCGGCGATCAAACGTAAGACCGAGTGCCCCGAGAAAGATAACGAGATCCCGTATCTTTCATCAAAATCTTCCCCAAGCCAAACGTAAGACCGAGTGCCCGAGAAAGATAACGAGATCCCGTATCTTTCATCAAAATCTTCCCCTAAGCCGAAACGTAAGACCGAGTGCCCGAGAAAGATAACGAGATCCCGTATCTTTCATCAAAATCATCAGCCAATGATCAAACGTAAGATCGATTTCCCAGACGAATACGTCGATTTTCCTCAAAGAAGGCTAACGAAATCCCCAAAGAAAGTTAACGGAATCCCAAAAGCCAACGGAATCTCGAGTAGAACTTGAACTACGAAAGGGCTTGATTCCCACTAGGGATACGTAGTAGCCCGTCATTAGGTCCACTCTCGACCAAAACGGCCACCCTCTCCTTCTGCAGCTGGCAAGGTCCACCGAAAGGCCATTTCCAATTAAGGTCCGAGGCACCTAAAACGCCATCTCCAAGGTCCGAGGCACCTAAAACGCCATCTCCAAGGTTCGAGGCACCTAAAACGCCATCTCCGAGGTTCGAGGCACCTAAAACGCCATCTCCAAGGTCCGAGGCACCTAAAACGCCATCTCCAAGGTTCGAGGCACCTAAAACGCCATCTCCGAGGTTCGAGGCACCTAAAACGCCATCTCCGAGGTTTGAGGCACCTAAGACGCTATCACTAGAAAAACGATAAATCACAAAAATCCTCACGGAGCGATACCCGTCGACCGAAAATGGTCATTCCTATCCTCAGACGGGCGGATAGCCATCGACCGAAAATGGTCATCTCCTATCCCTGCCAGAAGTTTCTTTCCGGCAAACGATCGTAGAACTCGCTCATCGGGTTCGAGGCACCTAAAACGCCATCATCGCCAGGGTCAAATACCCGAACTACGGATCGCTTGATTCCCATTCGGGATACGTAGGTAGCTATCGGCCAGGTTCACCACCCGATCACTCGATCATCACGCCAAATATGGAGCCTTACTCTTATCGACGACCCCGCTTCCTTCGAAAGCGCCGTCGCCGAGGGCTACCGTAAGTGCTCCAATTTGAGCTTGTTAGAATTTTCGTTAGAAAATTAACGAAAGTTATAACATTTCTAACAATTCCTAACTATCCTAACATTTCTAACAAAGTGAGGGTAAAATGGGCATTGTTATTTAAGGTTAAACCTTAAAAAGAATCTCAAAAAGCAAAACAAAAGAAGAAAACCAAAAATGGCAATGGCTGGAAACACAAAAAACTGGCTGTTAATTTGAATTTTGAAAAAGATTATTCTTCTTGTCCAAAGTTTGCCGCATTTAATGAACGATGCCGCACTGGACACTGTCCGCGCGGATGAGATTGTCAATTTCGAGGGCTATAAATTGAGCCCTCCGATACAAAAATAAGGAGGGAAGAACACAACCGCACCGAACCTGCGCGAAATATAGAGAGAAAACAGTGAGAATTCTTCAAGAATTGTCACCTTTTTCTCTCCAATCTTTCCCAACTCATACTCATCCACTCACTCTCATATTCAAGCCCTAAACACTCATACACTCAAGCCAAACACTCAAGAACACAAGGAAGATTGGTAAACCCTCCTCTTCCTAACCCTAAATCTCATCCATGCATGCATCTTCAAACTACAAAATGTAGTTCTTTCATCTTCTTTCTCTAGATCTAAGAAGATCACCATGGAAGACCATCTCCATGGATGATCTTCTACAAAGATCAACATTATTTTCAAAGCTTTTCTTGCTTACTTGCAAAAATGCACTTTCAAAAACCTAAAAAACCATTTTCAAGCACTAAATCTTGATTTCAAAGGGTAAAATCCCCCTCCCCAAGCAAATGAAATGCTTAGTCCTAATGTACCCCAAGGATGGTTTGGTATAGTTGATTCACCACTAAAATGTCTAGTGATCACTAACCAAAACCTAGGGAAATGGGGACAAGCATGGATGCAAAACCCCCCTTAAAATCATATTTTCTTTCTTGAGAAATTGCTGTCCAGTAGCACTTTTCTCAGACCTCAGTCCATGGTCTTAATTTTTGGACACAGATGAACTTGGAATTTGGTGTTGACTACAAAATACTTTTTGTAGCCAACATCCAGAGCTTTCCAGACATATTTTTACCTTATTTTTTGGGTGAGTAAAACTCCTATTTTCAAATTTTCTTTCAGAGGCTAGTTCATCAGCTTCTGGGAATCCAGATCTCATATCTGAGGTTTCCAGAAGGTTTTGACCCCTCAAATCTTCTCCAAAATGGAAAATTCCTTCGCACAAACTTTATTTAAGGTGTCTAGAACAACTTTCATTCTCTGAGTTTATCCAGATTATGAAGTTTTAAGACCCTTGAATCCCTTTCAAAATCAAAGGTCCACTGCCTTTTTCATTCTGGCAGAAATGGCTCTCAACTTCAAAAGGTCTTTTGAGTACCAAATCTCAACCCAAAAATCTTCCAAAAAATCATGGGATCAGTTTAAAGTCTTAAAAAGATATCCCAATTTTTACTTTTCTGAGTTTCAACTTATTTTGGCCAAAACACACACACACACACACACACAAATGATTTTCAGCTTGGAAGACTCGTTTTACGAGGCGCGTCGGGTGCACACTAACGTCCTTCCCGACGCGTAACATGACCTCCGAACCTAAATCTCTGATCTCGGGCTTTTTTCAAAGTTTTGGCCCTCAAAATTAAAATGGCGTGGCGACTCCGTTTTTTTTTCCCGGTTTTATTTGGTTTTTCAAAGAAACGCAAAAATCGAATTTTTCCCGCGAAATGGCAACATCATCACAATATCGTAATGTATTTGACGACATAAGCTGTAATACTTTTTATTTAATTATACTTTCTTTGAGGTCGTGAAAATTCGAGTTGGTGATAATTGTATGGTACTCTTGGAATATTAAGTTGTAATATCGTGTTATTAATGGAGTTAGAAATCTTGGAAAAGAATCATAACATTGAAGAGACTAATTGGGAAGTGAAGTCCTAGAGTATTCGGGTTTATGAAAATGTATAGTAGAATCATGCCATTGAGAATCTAATTGAAAATATTAAGTTAGAATGTGTGAAAGGTAACCTTTGCTATTTGAACCTTAGGGTAAGTGACAATCAAATTCGGGACGAATTTTCTTTAAGGGGGAGTGAGTGTAACGACCCTAACCCTAGGCACCTATTTTAGCATCATATTAATTGCTTTTAATATTATTATTAATATTATGTGTTCATTTTATATATTTGATTTCTTATATTAGGATGAGATGATTGGGAAATTAAATAAAGCATCTTGGGAGAAGTATAATAATAGAAATGGACAAAATAAATAAAATGTGGGTAGTTAGATTTATTTTTGTGGAAAAGTGGAAAGCCTTTAATTTGACTTGGGGGGGCAATTTTCTCATTCATCCTACCTCCTCCAAGTGTCAACTCCCCTCACCCCTCCTTCCTCCTAGTCAAGACCTCCCCCACTTTCCCCATCCTTCTCATTCATCTTCTCCACCAAAATATCCATGGAAGCTTTTCCATGGAAGCTTTCCTTTCCAAGCTCCTAGGGCATTCATTTCTTCTCCATTTGGCAATCCGATCGTACTTTTGTGATCAAGGCATCTAGGGGAGTTTATCAAGCTCAAGAAATCCTTAATCCATCTCCTATTCCAAAGTGAGTTGTTAGGATTTCCCTTCTTATGAATGTTCATGAACTCTTATTTGTTGTTCTTATTATGATGATAATTGTGTAAATGCTTTGGAAGCCTATTTGAAGTTGGGAGATTTGGTAAATGGCAAAGAAGGATACTCTTGTTCTTAGAAATTGATTTAGAGTGTAAGAAATGGGTGGAGTTAGTTTTAGAGAATTAAACTTGAAATGGGTTAGTGAAATGGGTGGAGTTAAATTTAGAAAATGAAAACATGAAATGGGTGGGAAGTTAATTGGTAAATAATCTAGGCCTATATGATCTTGGATTTAGATGATTTAAGTTGAAGTACGTAAGGTTAAACAATCCCTTTTAGTGTTCATGAGATTAAGAAAGATTAAAGAGGAAATAAACTATGTAAAAGTTGGAAATTCGAATGTCTTTGAAAAGGGCCATGGGCGGTCGCCCGCCCGAGCGGCCGCCCACGTAGCGTACTCTTGGCTCTCCTCAAACTCCTTTGGGCGGTCGCCCAAGTGACATGGGCGGTCGCCCATGTCACCAGTCCTTCTCCAGTTTTTCTCCTTTGCTGAATTTTACTAATGACCTCGTGGAATGATCTCTAACTATTATAAATTAATAGAACCTAATCCAATTTGGATGTGAATCAATCCCTTTCAACTTAGATTAAAGTAGAACTTGGGACACTTAAGCATTGTGACCACAATTTGATAATTTTAGCGTGAATCCCTATAAAGACCTTGTAATTACGGAAAATGGTTCGGAAATTGGTTATTAAGCTTGATTTGTACTCCACCAATGTAGTTCGAACTTGGAAATAGATTGTGAACCTTTATTAAGTTTATTCGAGGTTGTATAATGACTATGTAAGGATGGTTTGTAATACATAGTGGCCTTACTTACCCTATTCTTGGTGATTAGTTAGAAATAGAGTAGAAACCATAGGTTTCACTGTTTCGTTAATTGAAAATGAGCATGTATCGCCTTGTGGCATTGTTATCCCCATTTATTGAATTATTGAATTTGATAGATACCTTAATATCCTAAGTATGGATTATTTGGCAAGCTGTTGTGTTGTATCCCAGGTGTGGATTATTTGATCTTGTTATATTGCGTCCCGGTGTGGATTATTTGGTATATGATTATATTGTATCCCGGTATGGATTATGTGGTTATATGGATACCTTACTTGAATTTATATTCGTTAATGGTATTATGCATAGTGTATTACATGAACTGTTGCACTATAGTATGGATGTAACATGAGTATATTTTACCATGTTGTTATATGATTATCCCTCTTGTGGATTATTTCAAGTATCTATTATGTGCTTAAACGTGTTGATATTCGGGGTATAATGGAATTCAATCAATTATTGATTTGTTCTATAAGTGATTGAAGGTTCATTATACACTGGACCGTCCCCTCGTGGCCACAGAGTGGGCTGCAAGCTCTTGTATTGAGCAATAAGGAGCCTTTACATACCGCCGCGATTTGGTGTACCGGTGGAATGCTCGTATGAAGCCAACGGCTTTACAAGAGCGATGATATTATATGATACTCTGAATAAGTGGTCATATAAGTATCCTATTTTCTTATATGGATCTCTGGGTATGAGACCTATAAGCGGTGAATGTGCATGGGGGCAATTCACCAAAGAGTGGAGTTTTACTCCCACGTTGTACGACTTATTGTTCGGACGGGAAAAGGTAAAATGAGGTAACGTAAGGTGTTTACCGCTTTCATAATGTGTTATGTGCTACCATGCTACGTGTTGTCAGATCTTACTTGGCATATTGTTGCATTCATAATAGCTTGCCGAGATTTATTCTCACCCCTCTCCCTTTCTTGTTTTAGATCGTCTTTGAGACAGTGACTTGAACCAGTGAGGCCGGGGATAAGAGTTTGGACTTTGCATTTGGGGACTTGTCAGGTTAAGCATAGGAGTTGGTTATTAGGAGTATTTATTAAGTATTCCTCTTTTGCAATTCGTATGAAAAACTCTTTTGTTAAACAACGTTAATTTGGGTTTTCAATGTAATTGATCAGATTATGGTTTATTAAAAGTGGTGGTCGGATTTCCTCCTAGTGGAGATATTATTAATTGATTTTTATTTGGAAATTTGAAAAGTGGTTTTCTTTTAAAGGCAATAAAATGTTTTAAAACTTAGATGGGTTTTCTTAGATTGAGTCTATCCAGCTCGGGACACGCGTAAGGTTCCGGGTTGGGGTGCTCACACATCACACAGGGTCAGTTAACGGTCTTTTTCAACGGTTTCCGTCAAAAAGCCCCAATTTGATCAAAATTGTAAATTAAGGCCCTAAATTGATAGTTTTTGGACTTCGGGCCCCAATGTGGTAATGCCCCTATACTACAAACCCTAAATTGTCATTAACCCTTTTAAATATTAATGGTTCTATTTGATATCAAATTTTGGCAAATCATATTGTTCGGTTTGGTTTGTGGTTGATCATTCCAAATCAAATCAAACCAAATCAATCTGAATCGAATCAAACTAAATCATAGTTTGAGAGTGAACCACTAAACCGAATTGCGAGACCAAATCACATTAAATAAACTAATTATAATTCATGTTTTGTATCTTATTTAATATTTTCGTATACTCCCTCCGTCCTATAACAAGTGACGCAGTTACTGTTCTGCACGGGAATTAAGGAAAAAAGTGAAAAAGGTTGATGTGTTGTGAGTGTAGATAGTTGAGTAGAAGAGAGAATAAGTGGAGAGAATAGTAAATTATAATGATGTTGTGAGTATTATAATAATGTAGAAGAGAGAATGAGTGGAGGAAATAGTAAAGATTCTTTTTCATTTTAGGAAGTGTGACTTATCAGTGGGACGCCCAAAATGGCAAAGTGTGTCGCTTGTTATAGGACGGAGGGAGTATTTATTAAAATTTACTGTTAGATCAATAAAAGAAAATCACATTACGTAAACTAATCATAACTCCCGTTGTTTATCTTATTTAATATTAATTTCATTATTTGTTATCGTAATTGCGACGAATAAATAACTAAGTTCTCTACACGATCAAATATTGTAAAGTGTTTTTCTTCTTTCGACCTCTTTCTTCCTCTAGTCTCTCTCTCTCTCTCTCTCTTCCTCCGACTTTCCTCTTAAAACTCGCATCTTTCGCTATTACTCCGATATCACGGAAAATTTAAACAAATATGAAAATGAGTTGCGATTTGAATCGTGGTTTGAACCGTAGTCTAAATCATGGTCTGGACCGCGGTTTGAACCGCATGAACCGCGATTTGAACAAAACCATAGTGGTTTGCCTTGTTTCGGTTTGAAATTTTTCATGGTTCGATTCGTTTTGAAAATTTTCCAAACCAATAACTAGTGATTTCTCCCAAACCGAACCATTTACACCCCTACAAATAAGGGTGCAATGTTTTGGGGGTGTTTGCATAAGGTTTAATGTTTTATTTTTGGTGGTGAAGAGTTCCAAATTTATCAAATGTTGATAGTTAAAGGGTTTTTTTTAACAAAATCGTTAGAAATCACCATTAAACTAGACCCTTATTTACTAAGAATCAATCATTTAAGATCCTTATTTGATAATAGTTAATAACTCTAGACCCTAAATTGCAGTATTTAACGTTAATTTCTAACGATTCCGTAAAAAAAAATCTTAACTGCCATATTTTGATAAGTTTGTACCATTAATTGCCAAAAATGAACATCGGACTCTGTGTTGCAAATACTCCCTATACTTTGGACCATTATTTGTAATTTGCCCTTTTTTAGCAAATAGTCATTAAATATAGAGTTGGTCTTATAAAAAACGCATTTTTTTTAGGTTAAGGAAAATTTATTTTTACACTATCACTTAATAATACATGCACTGGCACTATTCACACTGCAATTTTTTATACTAACACTGGCACTTTTTTACCCTACACTGGCACTTAATAATATATGCAATGGCACTATTCACACTGGCATTTGTTTACACTAATACTGACACTTTTTAACACTGACACTTTTTTACACTGGCACTTAATAATACATGCATTGGCTCTCTTTAAATTGGCTTGACACTATTTACATTGGAACTTTATTACACTAACATTGGCACTTTGTTACACTAACACTGACACTTTTTTACACTAACATCGATACTTTTTTACACTAACACTGGCACTTAATAATACATGCACTGACATTTTTTTTACATTGACACTTTGTTACGCTAACATTGACAATTTTTTACATTGACACTTAATAAAACATGTACTCGCACTTTGTTACTCTACATACACTGGCAATAGCGGGGTAATCAAAAAGCGTTTTTTTTTTATTTTAAGAAAAAACGCATTTTTTGTAAGATTTTGACTTAAATATAAGTAAATATCATTATTTTCAATACAAAACTCAGTAAGTTCAATTGTTTTTATGCTACTTTACCTAAAATACTTCTAATTAACTACTTTATTCGTCTCACCTGAAAATAAATAAAATTTCATTTTAAGTGTCCCTATTAATAAAACACACTCCCATAATAATGGATACTATATATATATATATATATATATATATATATATATATATATATATATATTTCTTGTTTCATGCTTGTATTATACAGAGTAGACTCGATAAAAAGATGAGATTCTCAGCCTCGAACAACCTCTGTCTCCTTTAGGAACGAAAAAAGAAAGCAAAGATTCTGCGATTTTATTAAATTTATATGCATGTTGAATTTCTCTTATGCTGGGTTCGACTCACAGAAAGACAAACTTTTCTCACAGCTTGGGGCCACTACCAGAAACAGGTGATTTAGCGGCGAAAATTTCCGTCGCTAAAAATAAACACCGGCGGAAAAATTCCGTCGGTGATCCGCCGCAGTGCTCCGACGGCTCAATTTCCGCCGGTATATTTTGATTTTACCGACGGAATTAATTTCGCCGGTGATTTAATGGTTCCAGCGACGGAAATTTCCGCCGTTAAATCAATTTAATTTAATTAAATTTTCATTTCAGCAACGGAAATTTCCATCGTTGTAATAAAAATTAATTAAATTAAATTAATTTCAGCGGCGAAAATTTCCGTCGCTGTAATAAAAATTAAATTAAAATTAATTAATTACAGAGGCGGAAATTACCGTCGCTGAAATTATTTAATTTTTATTACAGCGACGGAAATTTCCGTCGCTGAAATCAAAAATTAAATTAAAATTAAATGATATAGCGGCGGAAATTTCCGTCGCTG
Organism: Adenophora triphylla var. japonica; assembly: GCA_022495995.1. Lineage (NCBI taxonomy): Eukaryota > Viridiplantae > Streptophyta > Magnoliopsida > Asterales > Campanulaceae > Adenophora > Adenophora triphylla. The sequence continues at coordinate 135,824 of JAFEMH010001033.1, forward strand.
TAATAAAAATTAATTAAAATAAAATAATTTCAGCGACGGTAATTTCCGCCGCTGAAACTAATTTATTTTAATTAATTTTTATTACAGCGACGGAAATTTCCGCCGCTATAATCAAAAATTAAATTAAAATTAATTGATAAAGCGGCGGAAATTTTTGTCGCTGTAATAAAAATTAATTAAAATAAATTAATTTCAGCGACGGAAATTTTCGTCGCTGATTCTGAAATAAATTAAAAAAAATAATTTAAAATATCAATAAACCAAAATTTTTTATACCTGATATAACAATTCAATTTATAAAACTAAAACTATAAAAACTAAAAATCAAATATCAGCGTACCAAATAAAGACTAAATATCACCGTACCAAATCGGGAGGGGGAGAGGGGGGGATAGGGGGGAGGGGCTCCCGCGGGTATCAAATATCTCAAATATTTACAAACAAGTATAAAATAGTACAAACAAGTCTAAAATAGTCCGTAATCAACTCGGGGGAGGCCGGAAATTACCCTGGTCCTGGTCCAAACGAGCCATCATCAGCGCCAATTGTCTTTGAGTCTCTGCATGAGCCTCCGTAAGCTTTGCCCGCTCGCGTCTCTCCTCATCTAACGCAGCCTCCAGAGTGTCGACCCTCGGATCATGATACGTGGGCGGGGCAACATTTCGCCGACGGCCGGTCGACGTCGATGGGCATTGCCGCCCGTAATCCCCCATCCCTAACACTCGGTCTCCTCTCTTTGGATGTCCCTCAGAGGTGACCGAGCGCCAAACATCAGGCACGAAGGGAATGGGCTGGTCGGGAGGCGTTCCTTCGGGAAGAACGGCGGCTTGATATGCACTCTGTCAAAATAAAACAAACAATTATAATCATATACACAATGTAAGGGGCATAAATAAATTTACATATTCAAAATCAAGTCTTTTAATGATAGTTTACTTACAAAGGCATTAGCAGAGCGATCGTCAACCCATTTCGGAGGTTGATCGGGCGCTGTAGGATTCCGAAGATGGGTGCTAGCGTAAACATCCAAAAAACTGACATTCGGACCATGATCCCTTTCCTATAAATAAAATAAGCGAGATTATTACTTTGAATTTGTATAAATGCAACATTTAAACTGATTTAAAAGCATACGTACATAAACCTATTTAAAAGCATGCATACACTACTACATTTAAACTAACATACATACCATGCGGTCGTGATGCTCGGCGACCGGGATCGTCCCCATGGTATGCTTCGTCGCCGACCCCGAGGAGCCTGCTCTATTTGCCTTAGCCTGTTCGGCGATAGCCTTCGCCGCATCCGACCCCCAATATTCGCAAAATTGAAGAAACACCTCCTCGGTCATCCAAGTAGGTGTCGAGGGCTGTTTTTTCTCCTCGAGCCGCTTAGTATAACATTGTTTCTTCGTGTTACCTATAAAAAATATGAATATCTCGTAAACATATAATGATGACATTATAAAATTAAAAGAGTATAATCATTGTTAATTAAACTAATTAAGGATAGATAAATATGTTACCAATATGATCCTTAAATAGCTTGTGAGCCTGTATATCGAAAACAAATCTAGCCGTCGCCTCGTCGATTTCCGGCGCCCAATAATATTTCCCCTACAACATATAATGATAACATTACAAAACTAAAAGAGTATAATCATTATTAATTATAACATTTTAATAACAAACTAACATTTAAGTTTTAAATAAAAACCATTAACACATTACCTTAAACTCCTCCCACGCATCCTCCTTCTGCTGCCGTGGCAATGATTTCCAGTTGGGCCAAAACTCTGTCATTTTTCGAGACCGCCAATACTGCCCGATCTTAGTCCCTGGGGTAGGATATCCACCTACAAACTTGTCAAGTATATTTATACAATAACATTTTAACTTAAATAATGAATTATATATATAAAACAAAAAGGAACCAACTTATATCAAATTAATGAAGAGTTACTTACTGGTCATAATGTGACGATATTCGGACAAATATCCTCCCCTCAGAATCGACAGCAGGATGAGTATCGGCCCCAGAGGTGGAGCTAGTACTACTGCGTGCAGGGTCGACATCGGCACCATCAGTATGGGACTGGGACGGTTGCGTCCCAGTAATAGATGTGTAGATGGGCTTACTCTTCCTAACCTTTCTACTAGAACTCATATCTGTATTACAGTAAAAATATCAAAATATACAACTTTAATAATAGGAAACAATATATTCACAATACATATAAAACTTTAAAGTTCTAATAATCTAAAGCATTCACAATACATATAAAACTTTAAACTATTAATAATATAAAGCATTCACAATACATATAAAACTTTAAAGTTCTAATAATCTAAAGCATTCACAATATATATAAAACTTTAAACTATTAATAATAATCTAAAGCATTCACAATACATATAAAACTTTAAAGTTCTAATAATCTAAAGCATTCACAATACATATAAAACTTTAAACGATTAATAATCTAAAGCATTCATAATACATATAAAACTTTAAAGTTCTAATAATCTAAAGCATTCACAATACATATAAAACTTTAAACTATTATTAATCTTCGTCCCCATCATCATCACTGGACTCTGAATTACTACAAAACTCGAGTTCTTCATCTTCGTCTTCGGACTCTGATGAATCAAACTATGGTTCCTCTTCCTCTTCCTCTTTCTCTTCCTCTGATTCATCAATATCAATGTGCGCGAGATGACTTGAACGAGGCGGAGGAGGTGGCAAATCCACTGGTAAGAAATCCTCCTCGGGTTCATCAACATTTTGAGGAATATGAGTGACATCATCTAATGGATGATTAGCTGATGAAACGTTAGGTGGCACTGGCATTTTGAGGAATATGAGTGACATCATCTAAAGGAATAAAGCATCTCGAACTCTAGCTTCCTTCAATATGCAATCAGGAAATATTCTTACCCACGCCAAGACACACACTCATACGCAAATACCCCTCAAATCCCAAAAATATATAAACTTCACCAAATAGGAAAAGGTGAACAGATAAAAAGACACAGGAAGTATGCCTTTGCCACAAGGGTCACGATCCACGCGAGACTTTACCTATACTACTTGAAACTTGAGGAAATCATTTTTTTACCACGTCCAGTATTGCATTTGATATTAAAAACTGAAAAGCCTACAACTAAGAAACTTGGAAAAGATTTTGTAGAGTCTCCCCAAGTTACGAAACGTGTCCAGAGAGAAGTAACCACACTCTCTGCCACAAAAAGAGACTTGCCAATTTTCAATAAAAACTGTCGTATCTCTATAATCGCCCTCATCAATCAGAGATCAACATAAAAAGTTGAGAAACAGTATGACAAGTTCTATTTCTTATGTAACCAGAAAAATAGTAGAACAAACATAAATTAAATAATAACAATGCTTCGAAGTGCATACTTTTTTAAGTGTGTCAAAAGGGTGATCCTCCCAGAAAGGGAAGCATACATATAGAGAGGATCAGATAGTAAAAATACAGAGAATATCAAAAAGCTAAGCAGATATTCTCTATGCTTAATCCAGTCCAACACACAAATTCCATCTTTTAAATTATATATGTATAGAGAGCTCATACAAAAATGATAAAATCAGGATACATAACAAACATGTCAGGACAAGAAAATAATAGAACCTTATGTAACAGTCAGCAAGGTAGCCTAGAAAAATATGGCAAATGCCCTTGGAAAGACTCAGTATAGTTAAATCTTTCAGAACCCTGATTGCAGAATTTCATCAAAATTAATAGGGGAAGCCAAAATTCAAGCATACAATTTGAGTATTTTGACAAACAATTAGTTAAATTCAGGGTGATATTAACAGGTTGGAGCCATTAGCGGAACCAGTTTGATTTACAAATACCGTTCAAATGAGGAGACGAGCAAACGAAGATTACCAATTTGATTTACAAATACCGTTCAAATTAGGAGTTTCAATCAAATAAGAGGCTGAATTTCAAGAAATGAGAGGGAGAAAACGTACTGTTTCTTGTCAATGGCGATTAGGAAGAGAGACGGAGGATGGAGCTTGAAGAACGAACGAAGGAAGGAGAAGACGAGTGCGCTATGGGGACGGCGGTGAGGCGACGGCAGTGAGGCGACAGCGATGATAGATGCCGGTGATGAGGAGACGGCGGCAAACGGTGATGGAAGAAGAGAGAGCTCGACGGTCGCGGTGGGGAAGAGAGAGAAAGCGGGAAGAGAGAGTGTGTGTTTAGAGACTGTAATGAATTTAGGGCGAAAAATTTTTATTTATAATTTACCTCAGCGACGGAATATTCCGTCGCTGATAATCTGCCGCTAGACATTACATTCACATGGATCGATGACGTGGCATTGACCACCGAAGGAAATTTCCGCCGCTGGTTTAATTAACCTCAACGACGAAAATTTCCGCCGCTATAATTAATAAATATCATTAATAAAAATCATTATTTATATTATATATAACATGAAAATTATTTTAAATTACTATCAAAAAAATAAATATGAGTCAATAAATATTATTTTTGAAAAAATAAATAAATCATAAATATTTATTAATTTTAATTTAATAAATATCATTCTTTATAATTATATAAAACATGAAAATTATTTTAAATTACTATCAAAAAAATAAATATGAGTCAAAAAATATTATTTTTGAAAATGTAAATAAATCATAAATATTTATTAATTTTAATTTAATAAATATCATTCTTTATAATTATATAAAATATGAAAATTATTTTATTTACTATCAAAAAAATAAATATGAGTCAATAAATATTATTTTTGAAAAAATAAATAAATCATAAATATTTATTAATTTTAATTTAATAAATATCATTCTTTATAATTATATAAAACATGAAGATTATTTTAAATTACTATCACTATACCCTATACCCGATACCCTATACCCTATACCCGATACACTAAACCCTAAACCCTAACCCCTAACCCCTGTACCCTATACCCTATACCCTATATCTGATACCCGATACCCTATACCCGATACCCGATACCCTATATCCTATACACTATACCCTATACCTAATACCCTATACCCGATACCCTATACACTATACCCTATACCCTATACCCTATATCCGATACCCTATACCCTATACCCGATACACTAAACCCTAAACCCTAACCCCTATACCCTATACCCTATACCCTATACCCTATACCCTATACACTATACCCTATACCCTATACCCTATACACTATACACTATACCCTATACCCTATACACTATACCCTATACCCTATACACTATACCCTATACCCTATATCCTATACACTATACACTATACCCTATACCCTATACACTATACCCTATACCCTATACCCTATACCCTATACCCTATACACTATACCCTATACCCGATACCCTGTACCCTATACCCGATACCCTATACCCTATACCCTATAACCTATACACTATACCCTATACATTATACCCTATACCCTATACCCGATACCCTATACCCTATACCCTATACTCGATACCCTATACCTTATACCCTATACCTATACCCAATACCCTATACCCTATACACTATACCCTATACCCTATACCCTATACACTATATTTTATACCCTATACCCTATACCCGATACCCTATACCCTATACCCTATACCCTATACCCTATACACTATACCCTATACCCTATACCCGATACCCTATACCCTATACCCGATACCCTATACCCTATACCCTATACACTATACCCGATACCCTATACCCTATACCCGATACCCTATACCCGATACCCGATACCCTATACCCTATACCCTATACCCTATACCCTATACCCTATACACTATACCCTATACACTATACCCTATACCCTATACCCTATACACTATACCCTATACACTATACCCTATACCCTATACACTATACCCTATACACTATACCCTATACCCTATACCCGATACCCTATACCATATACCCTATACCCTATACACTATACCATATACCCTATACCCTATACACTATACACTATACCCTATACCCAATATCCTATACTCTATACATTATACCCTATACCCTATACACTATACACTATACCCTATACACTATAGGGGTTAGGGTTTAGGGGTTAAGGTTTAGGGTTTAGGGTTGTGGGTTAGGGTTGTGGGTTAGGTTGTGGTTAGGGTTAGGGTTGTGGTTGTGGGTTAGGGTTGTGGTTTAGGGTTGTGGGTTAGGGTTTAGGGGATTAGGATTAGGGTTAGGGTTTAGGGGGTTAGGGTTGTGGGTTGTGGTTAGGGTTAGGTTGGGGGTTAGGTTTGTGGTTAGGTTTAGGTTAAGGTTTAGGGGTTAGAGTATATGGTATATAGTATATGGTATAACGTTTTCAGTCAATTTTTTAACTTTTTCAATTAGTATTCTAACGTTTTCAGTTAGTTTTCAAAATTTCAGTCAATTTTCTAACGTTTCAGTTAAATATTTTAATATTTTTCTGTTATATATTTTGTTAATTAGTTCTAAAAATAATTAAAAATTAAATTTTATAATCACCGACGGAATATTCCGTCGTTGATAAATTAAAAAATATTAATTAATCAGCGGTGAAAATATTCCGTTGTTGTAATATTTAAAAAAAAAATAAAAAACATTTTATTTTCACCGACGGAATTATTCCGCCGCTGATAAATTAAAAAAAAATTAATTTATCAGCGACGAAATATTCCGTCGTTGTAATATATCAAAAAAATAATATTTTCCCCGACGGAATATTTCCGCTGCTGATTAATTAATATTTTTAATTAATCAGCGTCGAAAATATTCCGTCGGTGTATTATTAAAAAAAAAATAAAATAATAATAATAATTTTCACCGACGGAATAATTCCGTCGCTGGTAAATAAAAAAAATAAAAAATATTAACTATTCACCGGCGGAATAATTCCGTCGCTAGGTATGAACTAGCGACGGAATATTCCGTCGGTAAATCTTGCGCCAAAATAGTGGCGGTAATAAAAGGAATATTTCAGGAATATTCGTTTTAGCGACGAAATATAGCGACGGAATTTAATTCCATCGGTAAATTTGACGCCAAAATATTTCTGTCGCTAAAGCTTAATTTCCGCCGCTAAATAGCGACGGAATGAGTCCGTCGCTGTTTATTCCGTCGCCAAATCACCTGTTTCTGGTAGTGGGCCCTAGGGTTCGAATTGTATGATCGTCAATTACCGACATTGGTAAGCGACCCAAAGCAATTTGATTATAATTCAATTGGTGACGATCATACGTAGAAAGTTCATATTCTTCAGTCATCGATAAACAATTTGTTGGACAATACTCAACGCAATTACCACAAAATATACAGATTCCGAAATCAGCGGGTGTTGGTAGACTCTGGGGCAAGCCGCAACATATTATACTATGATGCCTTTAAAATGATGAATTACATTGAAGCAAATTTGGTTACCTATAATGGTTTTCTAGAAGGCTTCACAAACCACACGGTGAGGGTTAATGGGACAATTGTTTTGGCTGTGGAGATTAGGGAAAGGAGATTTGCCATAACTCGCACAGTGGAATTTATGGTTATCGACTTAGTCTCTCCCTACAATGCCATAGAGGGGATTCATTTCATGCAGAGCTTTTAGATGGTCGTATCTATTCCCCACCAAAGAGTGAAGTACCCTAACCCCAACGACATTGGGTGTTTGAAAAGTGAGGCAAACACTGGTATTAGAAAGAAGAGAGAGATGCAGAAAAGGAAGGCAACAAGTACCAGTTCTTTGACAACCAAGTCAGCAGCTCGCCTACTGTGCATTAACATGATTGACACTTTGGAGGAGGAGATGGATTGGGAGGAGACAGAAAGTATAAGAGACAATACGACAATCATAGCAGTTGCAACATCAGAAGGGGCAGAAAACGAAATGATGGAGATAAATGAGAGGCGAGAAACAAAAGAGATAATAGAGCATGAAGTTGCTGGCGAGATAAATCTGCCAATGGAACTAGTGAGCATAAGCCCTACTTTGATAAAGCTCACATACTTATTTATCCAGCGCGTCTCCTCCCCATCCAGGAACATTACTCGTAGTCTTTCATAAGCTAGTTCCTCGGTAAATACTATTAGTGAGTTAGTGTATGGGTTTGGCACATCAATAGTTTCCAGTTTGGACAAGACGTTAGCTACTTTGTTTTCTTCCCGGCCTATCTGTCTTATCGAAAAAAAATTTGTGCTTTTTCACTATGTCTAGGATGAGATCCTTATATTTTGTCAGGATGGGGTGTTGAGTGTTGTACTTTCCCTTTATCTGCTTCACTACAAGCTGGAGTCATAGAAAGCGGCAATTTTGTTGCCCCATAGAAGGAAGCCAATTCTATGTCAAATATTAAGGCTTCATACTCGACTTGGTTGTTCAAAGCAGGGAACTTGAATCTGATTATGTCATGGATGGTGTGTTCCCCAAATGGACTTGCTAGTACTACTTCAGCTCCGCTTCTCTCCTTAGTGGTTGATCCATCTGTGTATATGACCCAACAGTTATATGGTAGCTCGAATGTCGATTCTTCCCCCGCAGGTTTTTCGCACTTACAGGAGGTGCGATCGTGCTCGCATATGAAGGCGGTTTTGACCATAAAATCAACTAGAGGTTGTGCTAGGAGTGTCTTTCTAGGATGGTATCTAATATCAAACTCAGTGAGTTCGATATACCAATTAAGCAGATGTCCTGAGCAGTCTAAATTCGATATACCAATTAAGCAGATGTCCTGAGCAGTCTAACTTATGCAAGATTTTCTTGAGGGGTGCATTAGTATACACAGTTATGGGGTGTACAAAAAAGTATGCTAGTAAATTCCTTACAGCTTTGACCAAGGCATAAGCTATTTTTTCTGCGTTGAAGTATCTACTTTCCACATTCGATAGTGCCTTACTCACATAGTAGATGGGTTTATGAGTGCCCCCTTCGTTTCGGACTAGCACAACGGCTATCGCATGGTCAGTGGTTGTTAAGAAGACGTACAACATCTCTCCTATGACTGGGTTGCTTAGTAGTGGGGGGGGGGGAGCCCAAGTACTCCTTTAAGTGTTTGAATGATTCCGAGCATTCCGATGTTTAGGAGAAACTTTTGATCCCCTTAAGGAATTTGAAGAATGGTAGTGACCTCTCCGCAGACTTTGCGATAAATCTACCAAGAGCTGCTACTCTCCCATTCAGCCTTTGAACCTCTTTGATGCTGGTAGATTCTTTCATATCAATCAATGCTTTGTTTTCTCCGGATTTGCCTCTATACCACTTTGTGATACCATAAAATCTAGGAAATTTCCAGCTGTTACCCCAAACACACACTTGCTCGGGTTCAGTTTCATGTTGTTTGCCCTTAGGTTGTCAAAGGTTTCTTTTAAGTAAAGGGCATGGCTGCCAGTCCTATTCTTAATGACTATGTCATCAATATATGCTTCCATATTCCGACCAATCTGCTCCCCAAACACTTTGTTGACCATGCGTTGGTAGGGTACACCGACATTTTTCAGCCTAAATGGCATCATGACATAGTAGTAAATTCCTCCGGCTGCCTGAAAGGCTGTCTTCTCGATGTCTTCCTCGACCATTTTTATCTGGTGGTAACTAAAGTATGCGTCTAGGAAGCTGAGAGTTCTGTGTCCGGCAATAGAGTCTTCCAGCTTGTCAATTCTAGGGAGAGTATAACTGTCTTTCGACTAGGATTTGTTGAGATCTGTGAAATCTACACACATACGCCACTTCTCGTTTCACTTTTTAACCATCACGACATTGGCCAACCAGACATGATAGGTTTCCTCTCTGATAATTCCATCTCTTAGCAATTTTTGTACCTCATCCTTGATCGCGTCCTCCGTGTCATTAGAAAAAATTCTTCTTGTCTGCTTGATGGGTTTAGCAGACGGGCCGACCTCCAATCTTAGGACGACCACCTCTTCTTTTATCCCTCCCATATCCTCGACCTTTCAGGCAAAGACGTCTATGTTATTTTTAAGTAGGTCAATGATTTCCTCCCTTTCTTCTGGGGAGAGCTGGCCCTCAATTTTTATTCTTTGCTCCGGGTAGTCGGGGTTGAGTGTTATCTCCTCCAGTTAATCCACGGGCTCCATTTCTGTTATGTCCCTTAATTGCAAAGTTTCGATGATGATTTCTCTAAATCTCCTTCCATCATCACCATTTATGTCCATGTCCTCAATTTCAACCAGTTTGTCTATGTCCTGATCACCTCATGCTATGTCCTGTTCGGCCCCCGAGTTCTGGCCGACGACAAGTAGAGGGACTGTGTCGAGGACGGTCATAACTATAGTATCATTGTTGGTACTATTGAGCCACTTCGTCGTTCCCTTATCCGACGTAGGTTCTATTTCTTCCTCCCTTTCATGAATGTCCATCATCATTTGTTCATCGTTCTCGGCTTCAAAGATCAAATGAAGCCTAGAACTGGTGCTTGTAGTCTTTACAGACTTATAAATTTTCAGATTTTCTTCCGGCGTATCAATTTCCTTTTTTCTAGCCGTTTTCCTTGTCTTTATCACATGTTCCAAGAAGTCCTTGGGGGTCTCCCTTACACATCCAATTCCCGCGGGAGTGGGAATTTAACTCGCTGGTGGGGGAGGGAGGCGACCATCCCAAGTTTTCCTTGACTTTGAATGCCTAGGATGGCATGATAGTCACCGGCTAAGTCAATGACCACGAATGTTATTGTGGCATCAGCTCGGAAGGGGTATCACCAACTTGATGTAACAAGTCAACTGTTCCCATGACATTGACATTATAATTGGTAAAGTCTTCCAGTCTACCAGAGTATGCCCTTGATCACCAAGAGTTATTCGCGGACTGCTCGACTCCCCGCTAACTCATTTGGGGAGAAGCTGATGACTTTCTCTTCTTTATGTACTTAGGCGGGGATGTGGTAGACTTTACTTAGCTCGTGTATCTGATCTTTTAATTTTTGTTGGAGACTGCATCCTCCCTTATGACGTGGAGCTTTGCTCCAGGGGGTCTGTCCTCCCTTTCCTCTCTATCATCGTCATCTCTTTCTCGCTTGTTATCTTTTTACATAACATAGCGGTCAAGTTTCCCTTCATCAACCCATCTTTGGATCATCCTTTCAAGGGAGATGCAATTCTTTATATCATGTCTGTGATCTATGTGGAAGGCAAAGTACTTGGAATTGTCCCAGACATGTTTTGACTTATCACTTAATGGTCGGGGCTCTGGTAGGTTTATTAATTGCATGATTTCCGTGATAGGTTTAGTAAGTGGGGTGAAGACCTCGACTTTTTCTGTAGCCCGAGTCATATTATTTCCCTTGTAGTTAATTCCATTGGAACTTGGTTGGTGCCAATCGAGCCATTTTCGTTTTTTTCAGATCTCTTCTTGCTTTTCTCTTTTGCCATGGCTATGGTATAGGCTACATTGTATATATCTGATTTTGTTTTCGGCTCTCGTGCAGAGAGCTCATATATCAATTGTCCGGATATCAGTCCGGAGTTGAAGCAGACAATCACCTCCCGGTCGGTCAATCTTTCCTCCACCTGGTCAGTCATGGCCCTGAACCATTTGTAATAACTTTGAGTGGTCTCATTTTTGCCTTGCTCAATATTGGCAAGATCTGTCAATCTCTTTTTCCGCTTTCCAGCGGTTGCAAAATGGTCTAAGAATCTCCTCCTCATAACTTTCCAGCTGTCTATGCTCCCCATTTCCTGCTCACGGAACCATGATAGGGCTGTTCCGGAGAAGGTGCTAGCGAAAGCCTTGTAGAGAATGTCATCTGCGTTGGTGAGGAGTGCCTTAGTGGATTCAAAGCTTTGCACGTAATCTCGTGTATCAGTGGTTCCTCCATACTTTTCAAAGTTGGGGATTTTAAGAGCCGGATTAGGAGGTTGATCAATGATCCGTTGGGAGAAGGGACGAGTGGCACCGATGTCCTCATCCTTTACATCCTTATTCCCCATCTCAATTTCACCAATCCTCTTTTTTAAGAGGAGAAGCTGACGCACCCCGAACCAAGGTCCTACTTGGCCCCATGTCGGGACACGCTCTGAAGACGCCTTTAAAAAAACTTTCGAAATGTCCTTTCTAAAAGTTGTCGATTTCAAAAACCTGTTTAACGTAAAGAACTTTTATAACCATTTCAACTAAAGGTAAAACCATTTACTTCTACTTCAAAAACCAACTCACACCACTTTCAAACCATTTACACCCTTTACAAACCACACACAAACTTATTTACAAACCACGGAACATAGTTTCAAATTGAAAATTATTTTCAATCCTTAAAAAGTTGCAAAATAAGGACAACATGTCAAAGTCTCAGAATACTACCCCAAGGTTATACATTTACATAATGTAACCTTACAAAATATCTTTCTCAAACTCAAATCCCAACTAGGCGCACTCTCGGTGCTCAACGTGTTCTAGCTCCTGGCTCGGCTCTATCTAAGAAAGCAATTAAAGGACGGGGTGAGAAAAATCTCAGCAAGTTATTATATACTCCCTCCGTCCCACCTTAGTGTAGACTAAGGTGGTGGGCACAATAACTAAGGAATATTATTAAGATAATGAAAATGTGTGGTAGAAAATGAAGAGAGAGAATGAGTGGAGTGAATAGTAGGTTGGTTGAATAAATTGTATGGTGAAAAATGAAGAGAGAGAATGAGTGGGTGGGGTAGGGAAAATAAAAAATAATAAAAAACTTTCTAATTTTGACTGTCTACACTAAGGTAGGACGGACGAAAAAGGAAAGAAGTCTACACTAAGGTGGGACGGAGGGAGTATACAACAATATGATATGCAATCACATTCGGAAAGCATATAACAACAAATCATCATATATAAATCACCTTCTTATCAATAGAAAGAAAGATATATATATACATATAACACATAAGTGCAATAATGTAACACTTAGGAGGATACTGAGCCAAGGTTTCATCCTCAAAAGGATATCACAATCTGAGCAGCATCAACAGCTGAAGAAGCGGTTCCGAAACCCAATCACAGTAACAACAAATGGGAACTATGACACAAAGTCATACCCAAATGTGTAACTAGACTACCCTTGAGCTAGCCCACTACCCAAACCATGGCCAATGGCTGGGCAAAAAGGGGACCAGTGTATGGATTATAACGAACATGGCTGGGGTGCCATTATAATCCCATAACACTGCCCAACAAACAAGTACCAGCTGGACTTTCAAATATAAGCACAGTAATCACTACTTGCTTAAACAACCAATGGATGATTCCAAAGTAGGGAACCATACTAATATAGCATATCCAAATGATAGCAAATTGATAACAAGTATCAATCACAAGTAGCACTAAGGCTAAACCATCCTTGAACCAATTCAATTCAACTTAGGATTCCAAAGTAGGGAACCCTAATCAAGCACATCATAAAGATGTCACACAAATGTAAAAGGTGCAACACATAAGGTCTACACTCTTATAATAATCATTCAAGGATGTAACATCAATCATATAATAATATTAAGCAAGTTAGGTTTAATGGAATCAATGGTTCCAACTTACTTTAACCAAACATTTAAACATCTTCCAATTATCACAATTGGTATGTAAGACATCATGTTTATGTTCATATGTTATACTTTGATCATAGTGTTCACTTGGTTGAAAGATATGCTATAAAATTGAACCTACTTAACTTTGAAAACAATTCAGAAAAACTGGTCAGGGCACGACTCGTGCCCCAGTAACACCCTACCTGATAGAGTCGTCCAACACAAGGCACGACTGGGCATGACTCGTGCCCTCAATAGAAACTCAGAAACAGAGCTGAAACATCAGCAACTTCAATTGAAACATTTCAAATCCAATTTTTCCAAATTTCAAACAACATTTTCAAAACCCAAACTTCAGTTCCATGCAACCCAAAATGACCTCAACCATTTCCAATCTTAGCCAAAACCATTTTTTCCATTACAACACACACCAAAACATTTCCAACTTAGCCAAAACCATTTTACCAGTTCCATACTTCCCAAACTCAAGCAAAATTGGTCCAAAACATCATGAAATAATTATTCAACCATAATATCACTTTCAATGCTACATGAGCATGGATTGGAAAGGAAAATATAATAACTTACTTGAAAATTAATATGAAAACTTGAAAACTTTAATCGGGTGAAATTGCTCTCCTTCTTCTCCCGAACACAACGAAATGAACGGATCGTTAAATGGTTTTTTCTAGAATTTTAGGGAGATTTTTAAGTTGACAAGCAAGGGTTTGGCTTTTGGACCATGGATGGAGCTGAGACAATGTTTTGATTAAAAATGAAGCTTCTTAAGAAATCAAACATGGACATAAACATTAACATTTCTAATTAAGCTCCTTCACCTATTAACCAATTTCAACAACTAGATCCTTTATGTTATACTCTTTACACCCAAGCACCTCAAGGATTATAATAAGTTAATAAAAATTTTCAAAAGTTACCATTTTAACTACACACTCATAATATTTTCATTTATAACATTAAATAACTATTTTTTAATTTATTAGCATTTTTAATATATCATATAAGTGATAAAAATTCTAACTAACACATAATTGTTACCAATCAAATGCAAAACATATAATAATATGAAATGCACACCAAATTACTAGCTCAAGCATGACTCAAAATAGAATCTAGGATTAGGGTCGTGACAGAAGCTCCCTTACATCTATTCCCTTACTGCAGTGGAAACTGCGATGGGATCTTTATTTTTCTCTCTGTCCATTCACCAGGCCTTGTTCAGCTCATCGTTTATGGCTGACATGATTGTATCCATGTCCAGATGTTGCTCTGCCATTTCATGGACTTGGTTGGCTGGAATGACGGGAAGGAGTTCTGTTTATCCTAGGAACAATCTCTGGGTGGGGAGGACTCCTACAACGAGGAGGACTCCTGTGCCGAGGAGGGCTCTTAAGTCGAGGAGGGCTCCTAAGACGAGGAGAGGGATTTCGACAGGGAGGAGTCTTTTGCATTGCATAGCTGAGTTTGGCTCTCAGATCTTCCGAATTAACCTCCTGTTCCCTTTGATTGTTTAATTGGTTTCTTAAGTCTCCTCCTTGACACGCACTCCTGTGTCCATGAGCCCTGTTACGTGGATAAACGTCCTACGCGGAGAGTTGCTTGGATCTACCACCAGCGTGGCGATGTGGGGGATTTTGTCCAGGGGGAAGATTTTTTCTATTCCCATGACTACCACGCTTATCAACGCAACTTTTCCCCCATGGGAAATTCCAGTCCTGGTAGGTCTAATAAAATCAGTCAGGGAATGATCTGGATCTAACTCTAGCGAGGCATTTTGTGTTTCATATATGCGTTTCAGAGTGTCCATATGGCGGTGCAGAAGAGTTTTGCGATCAACCAGTGGGAGAGATGAGCCTGCGCCTCCTTGGGCAGTGTTCCTTCCTGCCTGAATGGCAGCAGGTCGTACTCGACGACGACGACGGGTGGGATTTAGAAGGATCTCAGTCACTGCCCACTAGACAGCAAGTTCATGCCCAAAGGATCTGGTGGTGGTAGATCATCATTTAGATGCGGTGGAGGCGGTAGTCCTCCATTGGCTTGCGGAAGTGCTATTCTGGCGTTACCATGAATTTCCTCCATAGGATGATCCGAATCTGGCGTTATGCTAACAATGTGTTCGTCTTCCATTAGATCTTGACAAAACAGAACATAATTTCTTGGCTATTCAATTGATAATATGATCGTTTCTCGGCAATTAAACCAAACTGATGATGCAAAAAATGTCAGATCCGCCCAAATCCAGCAGTTCGGTTGTATCCTGGATGCTTGAATAGTTGAAAAAGATGAACAAACACGTAAACTAAGTCGGATCTTTACCGGCGAAGGCCCTACAGCGTGAGAGTAAGTATTTGTATTTTATGAGAGCTAATCAATTGACAATGATTTATAGTCAAAGAATGAATTACCAGAAAATTGTGATTTATGGATTGTATTTATAGGTATAGGAGATAGTGTCCTGCCTTGAATATGAAGTTTAGGAGAGATAATGAGTCAAATTCTACTCAGACCCTAATTTCATGATGTCCTTATTGGAGTAAAATTAAAATAGCCTTCTGTACGTATGTCGAGGAGGCCTGCTTCTCTATATATTGTGCTGGCCGGCATAGTGTTATGCAAGGTAAGAGTGATGATAAGGGGCAGGGAAGCCTATTTCCCTTGTCACAATTTTTGCTTTGCTGATGTAGACATAGTGTTGGTCTCCTTTAGCATATGTTCTCTGGTCGTAATAGTCGTAAAAATGGTTAATTATGTCCAAGTCGACATAAGGAATAGAACGAGGAGGAAATGACGATTATAGGTAGGGAAGCTCATTCCTTACGTCATATTTAGGACTTATATATATATTTCATTGGGTTCAATCCATTGAAACTTACCCGTTTTATTACCAATGATTGTACTCATTTTATACCATTCACATTCACAGCAATTTGGTATGCAATTGTACCACAATACTCCCTCCGTCCCGTTGATTACTTCACCCTTTTGGCTCCGGCACGCAAATTAAGAAAGTGGGTGAGAAGAAAAAATGTTGTGAGTGTAATTTGAAAATAGGAGAGAGAATGAGTGGAGGGAATAGTAAATTATAATGGTGTTGTGAGTATTAAAATAATGTAGGAGAGAGAATGAGTGAAGGGAATAATAAAGATTCCTTTGCCAAAAAAAGAAAGGTGAAGCTTTCAATGAGATGCCCAAAATGGCAAAAAGTAAAGTTATCAGCGGAACGGAGGGAGTATATTGCAAATTGGTACAATATTTCAGATTTAGTCATTGTCTTTTACCAAAAAGTCAAGCATCTCCTAACTACAATTATGCTATGGAAAAAAAATAAAAAATCACAAATATTGTTAGCAATTACTCCCTCCATCCCAAAATGTTTATCCCATTTAACTTTTTTGTTGAATTTTGACCACAAATATATGACAATTTAATTATATTCATGAAATTCTAAAAATTCCTATTGATTCACCATTAATAATATTATCAACAACAACTTTTAGAATTTCATGAACATGATTAATCTCTCATAAATTTGTGGTCAAAGTTCATCAAAAAAGTCAAATAGGACAAATATTTTGGGAAGGAGGGAGTATAGATTAGCGGTGAACCTAAGAGCTTTATAACCAATCAAAATTAAATGAGTTTCATGTTTGAAAATCAAATTTTATAATTTTGTACTTTTATAAATTCGTTTTTTAATGATTTATATAAAAAAATTATAACATCTATAGTATAAATGAGGCCTCCCCTATGAACAGTTCTTTGAATAGTTTCAAGGGGCGAATTTCCATTTTGCCCTCATACATTTGTCCCTTTTCCATTTTGCTCTTAAATTTTTTTTTTTAAATTAAATTTTGCCCTTGAATTTTTTTTTTAAATAAAAAAAAGGGCTTAATTAAAAAAATAAAAAAAAATAACGTGTCCTCGAACACGGGCTTATTCTAGTAGTATTTTATATAATATGCAATGTTGTCATGTTTTGAACATGTTTATTGTAAAAAAAAAGTATTTAAAGCTTCATTATTGAGAGTAGAAAAAATTCTTATATTAAAATAATGTACCCTGAACTGAAGGAGTGAATTCTACGTCTCCACCTCAAAAAAATAGGTCTCGATTTAATATTTATGGTTAATGATATTAAACTTTAATCATAATTTTATAAAAATTTAATTAACGCAATATTTGTTATTGATTATTAATAATATTTTTAAAAGTGAATCGATAATAATTTTAAAATTACATAGTAAGTTAAATTCTTCTAAAATTAGACCAAATTCAAATTGAGTTTACCTGAAAATTATAGGAAGAGAAACTTTTGGAGAAATTCAGTGACTATCTTCATGCCATTTGCTCAAAGGAAAATGGCGGGAATCTTTCCAACGGGCCAAACATTCGACGTTGAAAATAAAAATAAAAAAATACTAGTATCTCATTAAGCAAGGCAACAATAAGGAAATAATTACCTAAGACTCCTTGAAACCAACACAACTCTTTGTTAGGACAGAATGTTTTTATTTATTTCCCTCAGCTCCATTTATGAGAATGTTAAGACCCCTGATTCATTTAATGTAATATTGAAAACCCAAAATACCATTTTCCACCCACCCCTAAAATGCACACACCACTTTCTCTCTTCTCACATTTTCAAGTTACCCTTTCCCTCTCTTCAAAATTTCTCCTCTCTCTCACTATTTACCCCTCTAACAACTCTCTTTATTCTCTGGTCTTGTCCAGCACTACCATCAACCTTCAACCAAGGCTCCGTTCACGAAAAACAATGACAACTATCAATGCCTTATAAATCTGGCTGAAAAGCTCTACTTTCTCAACCCTTCATCCCCCGCCTACTCGCCACCCGCTGTGTAGATTTGACATTTTCTCATCTCTAAAAACCCTTATCGGGGGAAGTTGTTGCAGGTTCATCGATAGTCATTCGGTGATGAGGAACAAAGATGTTGTTGCTATGGTGCCAGAGTTTGGTGCAAAAGAGACTACCCGAGAAAATGGTTGTTGTTGTAATGAGGTGGGAGGTGGGGGTGGACGTTGCTCCGATGGTTCTAGGCTTGGATGGGGTTGATACTCAAGAAGGTTAATTAGGCATAAAAGTTTTGATTAATTTATGAGAATTTTTATATAATTTAGTTGAAATTATCGAAATTGTCAATATTTTTGCTTTCAGTTTCTGGTATGTAATCTCTATTACTTCCCCTTCTTCCTCAAACAATCCCGATTTAGGTCAGAGAAGTTGTCTCATAGTGAAAATAGGTATGAGAGTTTACTCGCTCTTCAGAGTAAAGCGTCACATAAGAGTCCACCTTCCCATTGCGTATTCTTACTTATTCAGAGAGAAAATATCATCAAATACAAAATAGTCACCTCTAAAAGTTATTATGTTGGTCTTTGGGTTCATTTTCTTATTGCCAAAGTTATTTTTGTTGGTGTTTTGGTTCAATTTTTTTGCTCATTCTAGCTGAGTTTTGTTTGTTTCGGGCTAAAAAGTTGTGTTCTCAGAATTATCTTTTAGTGTTGAGATTTGATATAAAAGATAATTCTCAAAATTTTGTAATTGTTTATGCTGTAATTTATCAAAATTTTACTATGAAAGTTATTTACCAGAGATTTTGATAGTTGTCTATTAAAGGCGAGTTGAGAACTTAGAAAAACATGTGTGCTCGACTTAATAATGCTGCAACATATGTTTGATTGGGGTACCTGGGGTCTTTTTGTCCCATGGGCTTTAAAAAATAAAAAGTTGATGCGCCTTCTTAAAGCATTAATAATATGCTGAGGGGTCTTAGGGAAAATGTCTCAAAAATAAACAAACATTAAAAATCACGCGTCTATTCTAACAACAAATCAAACCTCAGGATCTCCTAATTTCTAGACCATCTCCTTCCTCTTCCTCCGTCATGTTCAACAAACTCCAAAAAGTTTCCCCCCATCATTTCCCCATGCTTTCTCTCTCCTAATCCCACAATCCCTTATTCATCAATCTGTACATATATGTATATATCTATATACACCCACAATCTGTAATCTATGCATAGAAGGAGAGAGAAATTGGATTTAGAGCTAGAGGAGAATATGCAGAGCCACAGTTACTACAAGATGTTCGGTTGTTTCAACCGCAAGTTCAAGAGCAGGGAGAACGGTCCACTTCCGGACGTGATCGACGCCTTCACCCTCTGTTCCAAGCGGGATTCGCATTTGACCGCCGATCAGTTTCTCCGGTTCCTGATCGAGTTTCAAGGGGAGTCGTGGCGGACGATTTCCGATGCCGAGCGGATCATGGAACGGGTTCTCAATCATCGACATCACTTGACGACCTTCGTTCGACATTTGTTTACTCTTGACGATTTCTATCATTTTCTCTTCCATTACGAGGATATCAATGGCCCAATCGATGCTCACGTACCTTTTCTATCTCTTCCCGTTTTCAATTGTGAATTTTAGGGCTCAAAACGAATGTATAATTATATCTGTGTTTAATTTTACTAATTGAGCTTATGCAAGCAGAATTAGCTGGATCATTTGTTTATGGAGCCCGAAATCGTGCATTGGCCAGCCTTAATCACTTAGTTAATTAAGCTATTCAAGGGCTTAGCTCCAGTCAACAAGCTTAATTTGAAGTTTGGAGTCTATATTGTTGGAGAAGAGTTTATAATTATATAACCCATCCGTAACTACACAAGTGTAGCCCTTTCATCGTTGTTTCGTCCCAAAATAAGTTTCGCGTTTCTAGTTAAGGAAATAGTCTAGTGCAATTTTATCATGTTATAATTAATTGAAAAAACAAGTAAAACACATTTCTTAAAAGTTGGACTAGTCAAATGCGACACTTATTATGGGACGGATGGAGTATTAAGTTCCCTTCAGAAAGATTTGTCTTGTAGACATGATAAAGAGGGATATATAATTATATATACTTAAGGAGGCAGGCATTTAGTAGTCGTTTGTGCTTAGATTTTGTAGCAACTGCAGCATCATGTAGCCTGTATTAGACACAGTCGAGAAATCTGCGAAAGTTGAGGGATATCTTATAGTGGAATTATAATGGATACAAGGGTAACAAAGCTTGCAGTATGAGAACTATGTCAATCTTCCTCGCATGAATTGTATAAGTTTGTGAATGAATACCATCCAGATGTCTAATTAATTTTTCTTTCTTCATTTCTTTTTTGATCATAATCCATCTATTTACATGAATATTTACCTATATGCATGATGGAGTGTTTTGTATGATTGTATCTCTGTGGGTTTCATTTCTGATGTAAAAGTAATACTCCCTCTGTCCCGGAATGTTAGTCCCTCTTTTTTTTGTTATTAGTTTGAATGAACTTGGAGCAATAATTTAGGTTACTTTTAAGTATCCTAATAAAAATTTAAAGCTTGTTATTGATACACCATTATAAATATTAACATTAATAATTTTTAATTCTCATTAGAGTAATTAAAAGAAACCGCAATATTTGCTCAAAATTTGTTCAAATTAAACATTAAAAAAGAGGGACTGACTTTCCGGGCAGAGGGAGTAGTACAAGCAGCCTGGACTTGGAACTGCATCTGACAAGTTAAATTATTCCAGGTGCACCATGATATGACTGCCCCGTTGCAACATTATTTCATATATACAGGTCACAACTCCTACCTAACAGGAAACCAGTTGAGCAGTGATTGCAGTGAAGTCCCAATCATAAAGGCTCTTGAGCGAGGCGTGAGGGCAATAGAACTAGATTTATGGCCAAATTCTTCAAAGGATGGAATACATGTACTCCACGGGAGGTAGAATCTAATTTCAGATTCATACTTTTTTCTTATTGCATCTATCATTTTAACTTGAATACAAAAACCAAAAGCTAGTAAAAAAGACAAACCATTATGATAGAGTTCAATCAGTACATATAGGGCTAAAATAAGTTCAATCAGTACATATAGGCCTAAATAAGTTTGATCAACTCTATTCATGCAATGACTTGGGCTCACGTAATGCCGCTTTAATTTGTTTCCCTATTATTTTGAGTGCATGTGTTAGCATCATTTTGCTATATGATTCCCCTAGTGAGGCACCTTTGCTTAACTCTCGAAGGTGGACGGCTCACATGTGATGGGGAGCGTTAAGCTCGATATACATTGTTGTGCCTCTCACCAACAACAATTAAGCTTTAAGACGAGTTAGGTGAATTTTAAGCTTTGTTTATCTCTCATCGGATGGGTGGATAACACATGAGGGTAGTGTTAAGCTTGGGATTCATTGGTTGGCCCCTCACGAACAGCTTAAGCTTTAGTTGAGATGGTAAAACCATTGTTTATATAAGTGAATGCATGGAGGGCCACCATTGAGTAATAGTCAAAATATTCTCTTTTTTTAGCGTAGCCTAATACAGCATATGCATGACTCACACATCTACACTTCACTTAATGTAGGCAAAGGACCCAAAAAACGAAAGATGATGACATCTCTCAATTGATAGTTCAGGGAATCAGGTTGAGCATTTTTTTTCCCGGAAGGATACCCTTTGCAAATCTCTTGTGTTGCATAACTTTTTCAAACATAAGTCCTTTTTATGCAGATAGTTGCAATAAGAACAACTTTCAAATCCGATTTTTTTTGCAATACTTATATTTAAAAATTTACAAGACAATTCATTTTGGGTCAGGGCTCCAAGGGTAGTTGTTTGTGTAGAAGACATCAAATCAATGCCAAACTAAAAGTATTGACTTTCTTACTGAAGTGTTAGCAGTTCTAGAATTATGCGATGTGCAAGGGCCGTGTGGATTAAGGCTTTGTTGTTGTTGATTGCAAGGGAGGTGTGGATTTTCTCTAGGTAAGGGGGGAGGAGTGCAGGAGTCAGTCTGTGTCCTGGAGACAGACTCAAGCCATAAGTCTAATATGTAAATCCCCCCTTAAGCTGGCTAAGCACAAATATCACTTAGTTGACCTTACATTATAGGGTTGGTCAATCGAAGATAGCTAACAATATGAATTTTGGAAGCTTTCCTAGATCTCTACTCATTTCTGCCTAACTATTTTCTGAACTTTAATAGGCTCTGCTTTTTTTTTTTTGTGTATACAGTTGTATGAATATCAAATACTTAACGACTTCATTATATACTGTTACATCAAAATCAAATTCTTGATGACTGTAGGACACTAACTACTCCAGTTCCGCTTATCAAATGCTTCAAGTCTATTAAAGAGCACGCTTTTGTGAGGTCTCCTTACCCTGTCATTATCACTTTAGAAGATCATCTTACTCCAAGCCTTCAGGCCAAGGTTGCAGAGGTTAGCTTTAAAAACTTCCCTTTTAATATTATAAATTCAACTTTCATCCATATTCTTTTTATCCAAGTTATATCTTCTGACTAAAATGAATTTTGCTTTAGATGGCCATTCAAATATTTGGAGAAATGCTACATCTTCCTGATTCTGAATGTGGAGATGATTTTCCTTCGCCTGAAGACTTGAAGTATCATATAATTCTTTCAACGAAACCGCCTAAAGAGTACCTTGAATCAAAGAATATAGATAAGGAGAGCAGCTCACCAATAGAAAAAGATTCATCTGAAGAGGACTTCTTCCTGGGGAAGGAGACAGCAGACTTCACTACTGAACTGGATGCTGAGGTGAGCTAGAAGTAAATAATACCCCTTCCGTTTCATAATAAATGTCACACTTTTCTTTTTGGTCCGTCTCAAAATGAATGTCACATTTCTAAATAAGGAAATAATCAGAGTGCAATTTTACTTTGTACAAGCAAGTAAAACACATTCCTTAAAAATGTTTACAAGTCAACTGCGATATTTATAATGAGATGGAGGGAGTAATTGTCTTATTGTTCAATGTTTGTGAACTAGCCCCCCCCCCCCTCTTCAATTTTGCTTCTGAGCAGGAGAACAGTGATCAGGAGGATGAAGATGGAGAGATCTACAATCAAAAATCAGGGCAACAGGGGGCGCCAGAATACAAACGTCTGATTGCAATTCATGCCGCAAAGCCAAAGAAGGGATTGAAGCAGGCACTAACAGTTGAAACTGGGAAGGCCAGACGTCTTAGTCTAAGTGAACAAGCACTTGAAAAGGCAGCATCATCATACGGAACAGATGTTGTGCGGTAAGAAATGGTGATTCTCTTTCCAGAAAATTATACTCCCTCTGTCTCAAAATGATGATCCCATTTGTCTATTCATAGTTATCAGTGATGTGTTCACTTTTCTAAGATTACCCTCGAGGAAAGTAAAAATTACACTCACAACTTTGGTATTAAAGAGTATATATTTTTATCACAAGGATAATGTTGGAAGTTCAATGGTTCTAGTCATTCAATTATGGAAATGAGAACATCTTTTTGGGACAAACAAAAATGGCAAATGGGAACATCTTTATGGGACGGAGGGGGTATTATAAGTAATGTTATTGAAGGCTACTGATGCTGAAGTTTGCTATTGTCTCTAGGTTCACTCAAAAGAATATTTTGAGGGTATATCCAAAAGGCACAAGGGTCACATCATCAAACTTTAGGCCCCTTACCGGGTGGATGCATGGAGCTCAGATGGTTGCATTCAATATGCAGGTTAGTTTCGAAGCTACTTTGATCATATAAGCAATGGTTTGTATGGAAGGCTACTATCTTTCCTATTTCTATTTAGTTTTTGGCTAGAGGAGCTCTAGTTTGGGCTTCATAACATGAATTTGGGGTTACCCACTGACCATCTTTCTCTCTCTCTCTCTATATATATGTGTGTGTGTGTTTTACTCGTATACTAGCGATTCTAATAACCACTCACAGTAATAATACCTACTGGTAAGCTTTCTAGTCATCTTATTGTTTATGCTTGGACATAACAGGGGTATGGCAACTCACTATGGATGATGCATGGGATGTTTCGTTCCAATGGTGGCTGTGGTTATGTAAAAAAGCCTGATTTCCTTATGCAAGCTAGTCCTTATGACAAAGTCTTTGACCCAAAAGAAAAATTGCCTGTGAAGACAACTTTAAAGGTTAGTCAACTTCTATATATATATATATATATATAGCATAAATGAGGGATGTCCTTTCTACAGTTGTTTGAACAGTAGCAAGTGTTGAAATTCCCATTTTGCCCTCATACATTTGTCCCTTTCTCATTTTGCCCTTAAAACAAAAAAAAAAATTTTTTTTTTAATTAAAGAAAAAAAAAGCGTCCTCGGACACAAGCTTAATTAAAAAAAATTAAAAAAATTACGTGTCCTCGGACACGGGCTTATTCTAGTATATATATATATGTATACACACATAAAGAACCTTTTTTTTTGCGTCAAACAGAGAACTTACTTTAGGGCAAATTGTTTTGAAATCACCTTTAGATTACAATATTTTGTTTTTGATACAGGTGAAAGTATACATGGGTGATGGATGGCGTTTAGATTTTAGTCATACTCATTTTGATGCATACTCACCCCCAGACTTTTACACAAAGGTTAGTTGAAGTAAACTGTTTAGAATGATGCCACTTGAACTAGAGCTTTTTGGTAACCCTTTCTCAGAGAAGAAAACTATAACTAAAGTTTACTTAATTTGTGACGTCGTTATAACGAAATTTGCTTCAGGTATATATTGTTGGAGTACCAGCGGATTATGGGAAGAAGAAAACGAGGATAATAGAGGATGATTGGGCACCTATGTGGGATGAAGAGTTCATGTTTCCATTGACAGTACCAGACCTAGCTTTGCTAAGAATTGTAGTGAGAGAATATGACAGGTCGGAGAAGGATGACTTTGGAGGTCAAACATGTTTGCCGGTGTCAGAGTTGAGAACGGGGATACGGACCGTTCCACTCTATGACAAGAAAGGAGAGAAATATAGATCTGTAAAGCTCCTTATGCGCTTCCAGTTTGTATAACACAACTTTTTTTTTCGTGATTATTTTGGATAATATTACTGGTTATTTTTGTGAATGGCGGCAGCTTGGTTACTACAGAAGTGCCAACTCGACTGCCTGTTTAATTTGGAGTCTGTGCAGTCAGACTTGCAGAGCAGTCGAACAAACCGGTAACTCATGCTACTATACAAAGGTTAACGCCGATAAAATGTAACGCATATTATTATATAACGGAAGTGATGTAAGTCATGATATAACTCATAAACTATATAGTCCGACTGTACATTCTTGGATCTGTTTTGTACATTATCTTTGAACCGATGAATTTCTCAATCACAAATTTGCCACGATATGGGAAACCATTTCTCAGTTGTTTTAAATATACTCTATTCTTCACTTTATTTTTTGGTGAGAATATTTGGCTATACAGGTTACCTGGAAAAGGAAGAAAAAGAGCAAGGTTGATCTTCAAGACCAAACAAAGCATTGCTTTTTGTTTGATTTTGGTGGGGATAGGATGGCGTGTGGGTCCTAGAGAATATGACACTTTTATACTTTCTTGTTGTTAGTAAAGTTATTACTTGACCAACCACACGGAAGAAATGAAATGAAATACCTAACTATATTTTACCTGTGAGTCACTTTGTCACGAACTCTTTTTTTTATCTCATGAATATTGAATTACGTCTAATCTGATTCAAATTGATATATCAAACCAAGAAGAATTTAAAAAATTAATATCAATATTTTCGTTTTGTAAATTCTGTCGAGTAAAAAACAATTGTCTCAAATGCGTAAACTAATAAATGTAACATTAATAGTTTCAGGAGGTCCCGTAAGGGTTAGAGTTGATAGATATTACTACTTCCATTCAAAAATTTATGTCCAATTCTTTTTTTAAAATACCATTGATCTTGATAAAAAAGATAAATTATTATTTTTTAAATATTTATTTTGCTACAAATAAATTAATGTTTTTTTAACAATGCGGAAATCGCTTTTGCTTTCTTTTCCTCGGTCTAGGTACGAGTACGACCAGCACTTTTATCATTTTCCTAAATAGTTTCCTTTTTTAATTATTCAACTACAGACGGAGTATTTAAAGAGCAAAATACTCCCTCCGTCCCAATAGAAGCTGCCCGTTTTTTGTCTTGCACGCAAATTAATAAAATCGGTGGAAAGAAAAAATATTGTGAGTGTAATTTGAAAATAGGAGAGAAAATGAGTGGAGGGAATAGTAAATTATAATGGTGTTGTGAGTATTAAAATAATGTAGTAGAGAGAATGAGTGGAGAGAATAGTAAAGATTTCTTTGCCAAAAAAAGAAAGTGAAAACTTTTAACGGGACACCCAAAATGACAAAATGGAAGCTTCTATTCTATTGGGACGGAGGGAGTATAATGCTAGTGTGCCGACTAGCAACAAATTGTTGTACTGTATGCCAATGCAGTTGTACAGTAATGATGAATCATGCTCTGAATTATTATCCGCCAAAAACCGATATGCCAGTTGGCGGTTAAAGATAAACATTTGAACGCTACGTGGTCCAATCAAAATTAACAACACAGACGGTCACTACAACTCCCAAATGGCCAACTCCTCTCGACCCCAATCAATCACTCCATCGATACCTTCCCCCATCTCCCTAAAACCAAAAACTCCAAATCTCTCTCTCTCTCTCCACAACAATGTCGAAGCAGACCTACAGCGTATGCTGCTGTTTCCGGCGACGGTTCAAAGAAGTCATCAACGAAGCTCCGGCGGAGATCAAGGCCTTATTCGACCAGTTCTCTGAAAATGGAATCATGACCGTTGATCATCTCCACAGGTTCATCAAGGAAGTCCAGGGCGAAGATAACGTCACCGTCGAGGATGCTCAGGTTATTTTGAATAGCGTTAGTAATATTTTCCACCGGAAAGGTCTCAACCTCGAAGCCTTCTTCCGGTATCTCTTTGGCGACAGTAATTTGCCCCTTCCTCCTGCTCACGCGGTACGATTTCCTCCAATTTGGTTCATTGAATATTTATTAATTTGTGTGTGTTATGCTTGACATTTACTGATATTTGCTTTTGCTGTTTGTTATTTACACTTGTATGAATCGATTTAAACTGAAAGCGTCGTGTTCATTTGATATGATATTTACTTGTGAGCAGTTGAAGGCTGATCATTATCTAGCTGTTGCTTAAGATTAACTTCAATCAAGTCCTTGCGAGTAATTACTTAATCTAAAGCTAGTTAGATTGTACCTGAATAAGCTTTATGTCATTATTGTTTGGTTAATGTTGTATGAAGAACCAGTAGGATGTCAAAATTAGGTTAAGTTCAAAACCCTTTAGAATTAATCTTTTTTTTCCAGTTTGGATAGAATGTCCTTTTTTTTGGTACAAATAGAATGTCCCGTGCTCAGGTAATCTTGACTTGCTGACAGAACTGATGATGTGATCTGGTCATTTTTGGAAGTTTTTGTGGTTTCCTTGCAATTGATACATAAGTAATGTAGTGTCAGTAAGTGAAATGGAACTCCAAACTTATTGTGATACTCCTGCAGTTTCTTGAAAAGAGCCAACTCTCATTTTCTATTTTCCGTAGTAAAGAACATGAAGCGAGGCTATACCTCCAATGAGCAAGTCCATGTTATCCGTGGTGGGAGATGTTATTCTTGGTCAAAGATTGTATTCCCATTGCATAAGGTTATGCTTGTGAATTGGAATTAATTTTGTTATCAGGAACTTGGCAGTGCTTGGGAGCCAATCTCCTCATGCCAGTCACTGTCGCTGTCACTGTCATTGTCACTGTCAAGTCAAATAATAATCTATCTTAACTAGTTTTATGTCTGAGCTGGCCTAGCATGTCCTAAACTGTATACCTGTCCAGTTGTTGAGAACCTCCTTTGAGTAATTTTTGAAGTCATGTACAGTAATATCAAATCAGTCTATGGTTTACAGCAATCTTAATCCATAGATTTGGTTTGCTTGTTAGTTTTCACTGAGTAAATATATTCTAAATGATGGATTATTGCACAAAGAACAAGTCACCTAGTCTCTTCTGCTCATTCGATCTTCACACTTTCTGAATGTTCTAGTGATTGCTTCTTATCTCCAGGTTCACCAGGATATGACTGCTCCATTGTCCCATTACTATATATACACTGGCCACAATTCCTATCTAACAGGGAATCAGTTAAGTAGTGACTGCAGCGATGTTCCAATCATTCAAGCACTGCAAAGAGGTGTGAGAGTCATCGAGTTGGATATATGGCCAAATTCAGCAAAAGACAACGTGAATGTCCTTCATGGAATGTATGGTGTTAGTGGTTTATTATGTCAATTCTCAATGTAGTTCTTCATGGATATCATAAACAAGCCTTTTCATTTCTCAAAACCATCTCAAGTGAAAATCTAGTTTCTGGTTTTTTGAATAATAGGATCAATAGTTAGGTAAAGGGATAATTCTTTATCAGACTTGGTTTTCCAAACTTCATCTTTTTCTTCTTTTGATTCTTTGTGCATGCTTGTTGGTAAGCTTGGGGAAACACTTTTCTTGAGAGATAGAGAAGGGAGTGTGTGAGTTTGTCTTGTATTTCACAGGATTAAGTAAGTTTGCAAGTCGCCTAGATTAACTGGAGTGTAAAGCATCAAAATTGTGCATCAAGTCCAACTTACCAATGTATTATTGGGGACAGCACATATGCTTTGCTCCATGTTCCAACAACATTTTGCTTTAAAATATATTTTGTGTGTTCACTAATATGTGTTCTGAAATTGAGCCTCTTGGACGTAGTTGTTCCTTCGTTTAGTAGTTTCTTTATCCTGAATTTTAATTTTAATTTATGTGTATACTGTGTAGGACCCTTACCACTCCTGTCGAACTCTTGAAATGTTTGAAGTCTATAAAGGAACATGCCTTTTCTGCTTCTGAGTATCCTGTTGCAATAACTCTCGAAGACCATCTTACCCCAGATCTTCAGAGTAAAGTGGCTGAGGTGGGTGCAGCTTTTACCCAGACAAGATTCATTTGCTTTTGCTGTTAGAGATGAGATTTTTATTAGGTCCTTGATCTTCTCTTTTTGCTCGCCCTTTACATGCTGATGGATTTATTGTTTTCCTTCTTGTGTCAAACTCTAGATGGTCACTCAAACATTTGGAGATATTTTGTTCACTCCTGAGACAGAATGTTTGAAGGATTTCCCCTCACCGGAGTCGTTGAAAAAACGGATCATTATATCAACTAAACCACCTAAAGAGTACCTTAAAAATAAACAAGTTAAGGGAAACCCAGAGAACCCAGAGAAAGAGAAAGGGTCAGCAGAAGAAGCTTGGGGTAAAGAAGTACCTAACCTTAAAGTCGGGGTAACCGGTGATGATAAGGTATTCATATATAATGCCTTCTTAGTCAATTTGAGAGAGAGCCATATCCAGGCTTAATGACTCTCTTCTGACAGGATGAAATGGATGATGAAGACGACGATGATGATGAAGATGATCTTAAGTCGCAGCAGAATGAAGCCCCAGACTACAGGCGTTTGATTGCTATTCATGCTGGAAAGGGAAAAGGTGGATTAAATGATTGGCTGAGGGTGGATCCTGATAAAGTGAGACGTCTTAGCTTAAGTGAACCGGAGCTTGAAAAGGCTGTATTAACTCATGCGAAAGAGATTATCAGGTATTCCTTAAAATTTTCCAAGGACTTCTTTTCGGTGGATGCTATTTATGATGGACAGAGTAAACTTCTGATCATCTTCGTTTTTTCTCTCTTGCTAAGATCTTTGTAAATATATCAGTTTAGTTTATTCAGGATGGATCTTTTAAAAAAAAAGAATAATAAACAAGGAGCTTATATTAATCTTGATTATACGCGTACTCTATATGCTAAGGGAGTCTCTTTGGGGTGTAATGTACATAATGAAAGTTTCAATGACGTGGCACCAAGTATTATGACCTTTAACTGATATAACTGATGAATAGCTTATGATAAAGATCATAGTTAAGATTTTTTTTTAAATGACAAAGTCATGAATTTTTAATTGACCCGGCGACCTGTTAAGGACACTGTTGTACCCAGTGATGATGCATTTGTCATGATATCTGCAACTTGCAAGCATAATACGGGATGCCGGGATGCAATACTGCTATGCCCGTGGAGATATTTTAATTTGACATTTTCTCTTGAATTTGCTGTCTCTTAGCACATGGATTCATTCCATTGTAGTTGTGCATCTATGCTTCTAAGATTGTCCTGGTTTCTAATAGTTTGTATGCAATAGGTTCACCCAGAGGAATATTTTGAGGGTGTATCCAAAGGGTATACGGTTTGACTCATCCAATTACAACCCCCTTATTGGGTGGATGCATGGAGCTCAGATGGTGGCATTCAATATGCAGGTTAGTATGTTTGACTCCTGTTAAATCTTTGAAATGTTTTGCACAAGATTTTATTTGCCTTGTTTTACTGGTCTAGTATACGTACTTCTGTCATTTTCCCAACACCTTAAATACCTTGTTTCCATGATAGGGGTACGGAAGATCGCTCTGGTTAATGCAAGGAATGTTTAGGGCCAATGGGGGTTGCGGTTATGTTAAAAAACCTGAATTTTTGCTGAAGAATGAGATCGTTGATCCTAAACACTTATCACAAGTCAAAAAGAAATTGAAGGTAAGAGCTTAAATAATTTAGCGACTCACTTCTTGTTTAGGTAAAATACATGCACGTAGTTTCTTCTTTAATCTTTATTCCCTTGAGCTGATTCAAGATTGTAATGATAAACAGGTGACAGTATACATGGGGGAAGGATGGAACAATGATTTCAAACGCACACACTTTGATTCATTCTCTCCTCCTGATTTTTATGCAAGGGTAAGGTTACAACTGACACATACTACCTCCGTCCCATTAAGACAATCTCACTTTTTAATTTTGATTAGAACTCTGAGCAAAGATTTAGGAAAAAGTAATTATCCAAATAAAATTCTAGAATTTGTTATTGATGCATCATTAAAAATACTACCAATCACAATTTTTAGATTTCCGTCAGGATAAATAAATTCCTAAATTATAGGTCAAAGTTCAATCAAAATTCTCTTTAAAAAGTGGGACTATCATTTTTAAGGCGGTGGGCGTGGCTGTTAAGGATTAGAAGTAAGTGAACTGCAACTAATTTGTATCTCCATTTGTGTATGCAGGTAGGAATTGCTGGAGTACCTGACGATTGTGTAATGAAGAAAACAAAGACACTCGAGGACAGCTGGGTCCCAACTTGGAATGAATCGTTTGAATTTGAATTGAGGGTTCCTGAATTGGCTCTGCTTAGGATTGAAGTTCACGAGTATGACATGTCGGAAAAGGATGACTTTGGAGGTCAAACGTGCCTACCGATTTCAGAGCTCAGAACTGGCATCCGAGCAGTCCCACTCCACAACCAAAAGGGAGAGAAATATAACTCTGTAAAGCTTCTCATGCGCTTTGAGTTTGTTTAAATATAAATGTTACACAGGATTATTCTTTTATTATGCGATATGTTCCTTCCTTGTGCGTGTTCTCATGGAAATAAGAGCTTGGATCTATCTGAAGATTGAAAAACTTTCTGGTGTAAAGTGGTGTATAGTGTATACATTCATATATGAATATAAGCTAGAAAAGGTGTGTATTTGTGTTGTACATTGTTGCAGCAAATAGTGTACATGGAACTTAATGTTTTCAGTATTGACTATGGCTAAATATTCTGTGAGATTATAGAACTATCGAATCCTTCTTGAGATCATCAACTTATGGATGATTTGATTCCAATCTCTGCAACCATTTCTATGTTCACTTATTAGTAGTTCTTCCGTCTCATAATAAATTTCACATATGATTTGTTAAATTTTAATATTGTGGGACCATGGTTCATGTGTTTTAAGTGCTTATATTACAACAGCTTGTCTGAGAAGGAGCAAATGACTGTTCGTTTGTGTGGATGACTGCCACAGGTAAATTACGTTTCCTCTGTTCTTTGGGTTTCGATGCCAGTTTTTTCTAGTTGCTTTGGTTCTAAAGATGCACGCGTCAAACGAAAACAAGACCTAAAAGAAGGGTTGGTAAAAATGAAAGAGGAAAAGATCCATGTTAAGGTAAAATAAACCTGTAGGTATATATCACACTATTGCGAATGCCTGGTGAACAAGACTTAGATTCCCATGTCACTTGCATTTTTTATGGTTTGACTTTTTGGTTGTTTGACTCAAACATGTATGCTCATTATTGATACATATAGAGTTTATAGATCAGATTTGTGAATCAGATATTTCGTTTCAAGTATATTTAATGATATACAGTTTAGTTCTAGCCTTACAGTTAACTTTGTTAGTAAAATCCATTTTATGCATCTTAAAATGTGAACGGAAGTCCTCCTAGCTCCCTTAACCTACTATCTGGCATGCTCCATTATATATGAATGCATACTCACATTATGTCAATAGGTTTACTAATACTTATACCTGACCAAATGTGTTTGCTTTTGGTTCATGTAGCTTACCCCGATTATGGGGATAAAAGGCTTCTTCTTCTTGTTTGTTTTCTCATTCAAAGGTTTAGTTCTCCTTCTGTATAGCCTAGTTGCAGAGATGCACATGCACAGTCACCTACTAGCATGCCACTTTAGCATCGATCGTTCACCAGCAGTCTGAAATTTGTTAAGTTAATTTAGTCAACTTTTAGAATGTTGCTATTTGTTTCCTTAATTGGTTGTTGTATGTGCAGAAAGTTACCCAGTTGCACACACCTCTGCCCGAAAACCTGCCATGCTGGTCAGTGCCCATCACTGGAGAGATGCTCTAAAAAGGTAATTCTTTTTCTTTTTCTTTTTTGAAAACTAAAAAGGTAATTCTAGGGCGTGATATATATATTAAAATATTCACTCTCTATATTGTTCAATCTTTCTTTATTTTTCAAGTTCTTAGGACTCAACATTTTGGTGCTCCAAGAATACTGTCCTAACTGTAATTTAGTGTTCAGTGTTCTTCTTTTATTTATTTATTAATTTATATTTCAAGTGATGG
Organism: Adenophora triphylla var. japonica; assembly: GCA_022495995.1. NCBI lineage: Eukaryota > Viridiplantae > Streptophyta > Magnoliopsida > Asterales > Campanulaceae > Adenophora > Adenophora triphylla. The sequence goes on from JAFEMH010001033.1 coordinate 169,260, forward strand.
CGTAGAAAATTTGTTTCTGCATTTTCAAACCATGTTAACTCGTTTAATCTTATCTTATTCGTTCTTTGGTGGATGGCTGAACGAAAGATGATTTAAGTTGTTACATATTGGTGTTTCAAGGTTCTTATTGCAGAGGCACATCTATTTCCTTGTGATTAGGAAACATAGTAGCAACAAGTCAGTGCTTCTGTATTTATACGAGTAAATTTAGTAAAACCCATTTATTCTTTCTGATTATTGGATCACCCCCTCAACACATGCACCTGACAGTAGATCCCCTACTACTGTCATGGAGAACAGGCAAGTTAGTGTTAGTGGAAGCAAATACAAGACCTGCCCTTAAACTTATTGAGTCATTTCACAGACCGGAAAAGAATCCATGCTATGTTAACAGTTAACCCTTGAATATTAGGGGGGCTATAGCTGCGGTGACGAACAATCTAAGGAAGAAACGTCTTATAACTATGTAAACATATGCAACTGGTTTAAAAACATGATCTAGGGGATTGGAAGGGTGAAATGGCCAAGAAGTTTGTTTAAGCATGGTGTTCTGGCTGCATCCAATAAAAATGATGTACTCCCTCCGTCTCAAAAATGAATGTCCAAAAAAATTCAAATTTGTGCTTGATCAAGAGCAATTTTGAATTTATTTTTGGACATTCATTTTGGGACATAGGGAGTAAAAGAAAATGATTAGAGTTTCAATTAGTTATGCCTGTTGGATTCACTGTTTGGGTAAAATATAACCAGCTAACTCAAAGCAATAGGGATTTACTCAAATTCTAAAACCCTCAACTTGTTAGGACACAAGTTCCTTATGTAGCTATTAAGATGTTTTTTTAATTTGCGAAATAAAAAATTGTAGTCCAACAACTGATGTTGAAGATTGTCATATATCCTGCATTCCTCTTTCCTTGACAAGGTTTTTGTAAGTTGTGTGTGCCATAACTTGAAAAAGGAGTGGCCATGCCATGCCATGCCATTATGTACAAGCGGCTTATCGGTGTAGTGGTTCTAATCCCAAAAATATATCCAAAAATCAATTTGGATTCAGACCTCTTCCTTGCTGTTCAGATTGCCAGAGTAAAGTAAAAGTCGCTGAACCTGGGTTACAACTTTGTAAATCTAAAGCTTTGGAGGAGGTTAATGCATTCTGTTTTCAGTTGTGGATTATTTGTGTTGTAAGAAGTATTATGCTTTATTTCTCGACAATCTTACAAGGTCATAATTTCCTCTATTTTTTTCCCAAAATTTCTTCCCGGCTATTTCTTCTTTAAAGATCTAAATGCTTTACTTGTATACATTTATAATCCGTATGAATGAATGGCAATGCGTGATTTCGCTGAAGCTTATTGCTTAGTACTTTATTCAGAAAAAAGAAGCAGAGACAGAGAAGTAGCGAAAAAAGAGACGAGATTGTGTACAAGATGACAAGCAACTTTCAATCCTAGAGGTTTGTTTGTACTTTAGAATTAAATAAACATGCAATAATGCCCATTTATTTATTTGCTTGCTCAACAATCGATTTCTTTCTTTGTCATGAACAGAAAACGAGTGCTGCTATGCTATCAGGAGGCTTGTCCTCATTCTGATCATCATTTCTCAGTCAGTAGTGTTTAACAGAGGTTAGTTGCTCAAACCTCCTAAAGTCAAAAACATGTTTTTCATGAAGCTGTTGTTTAACTGAAGTCGTTTTTCAATTTATGTTATCAACTTGACTGACAAAATACTGTATGTATGCTTATCGAAGATTGCTCAAAGTACGAGACACGGTTAAGAGTTTGGTAATCATCCATGACAAAGGTGGAATAAAATGGGATTAATTCCCCGAGGGCCCTTATGTTCAGATTTTATTCCATTTTAAAGAGAAGTCGTTTGTAAATTCTAAATGAAGAGTTCAATCCAAATTATAATTACCCAGACACCCTCCTAGACTCCCCCTCCCAAATAAAACACCGACCTCCCTCCTTTCTCCTCATTTTTGTGCTCTCTCTCTCTCTCTCTCTCTCTCTCTCTCTCTCTCTCTCTCTCTCTAAAAATTACACACTCAAATTTATATCTTTCCCTCTCTAAACCATCTCCGGCGACAGTGACGGCAATCAACCTTTTTCCGGCGACCAACCTTCTTTCTTCTTCGATCGCCAGCACCTTCAACCACAAACTCGGTAGACTTGGAACTCCCCCCTCGAAATCAGACTCAGATCTGCCCTACGCTTGCTAGATCTGACCCAAAATTTCTTCCCAATTTTTCAGCCTACCTTGACGCCGACAACATCCGCTCCCTCTTCTTCTCCGCAGATCTGGCGTGGATCTTCCCACCGGCGTAGGGCGTCTTCTCCGGCATAGAGCCGTCTTCTTCGGAGTTGATATGTTTCTCCGGAGTAGGTTTGACCGGAAATGTTAGCATTCAAAATCCTTAAACACAAAGGTCAGGCTTGGAAGTGGTGTAGCCTCTAAATAATACGGGACTTGGCTATCCATAATAGAATAGATGCATGTCAAAGTCGAAAAATGAGACTGGTGAGGGGGATAGAATGCAAATTTACAAGTTCAGTTTCTGGATTGAAGCATACCTTGTTTAACCCTTTTTGACCATTTAAACAATCACCACTAGTTGGTTGGTGGACAATGGCAGGGGAGACCCAACTTTGTCTTAATTGCACCATGGGAGCTCTATAGTGATCATATGTATGTTTCAGATTCTCACAAGTAGTTTAAGCAACCGAAAAATGTTAAACGCATTGCCTTTACTTTTCACAGGATTTACATTTTCAACCATTCATTTTTAACATGTTATACTAGTACTGTAATCATTATCATCGGGAAGTACTAACAGTCATTTGTAACACTTAGGGGGATATAATGCAAGTCTTATAATTAACTTATAAGAGTTGTAAATTTGTAAATTATGAGAGTAATTTATTGTTATTATTGAGATTTTTGATTTTTTTGGTTGAAAATTTTGTCTTTTATAAGTCAATTATAAGAGACAAAGTAGTCTTATAATTAACTTATAAGAATTGTAAATGTGTAAATTATGAGAGTAATTCGTTGTTATTATTGAAAATTTTAATTTTTTTGGTTAAAAATTTTGTCTTATAAGTCAATTATAAGAGAGAAAGTAGTCTTGTAACTAACTTATAAGAGTTGTAAATATGTAAATTATTATTATTGAAATTTTTGATTTTTTTGGTTGAAAAATTTATCTTATAAATCAATTATAAGAGACAAAGTAGTCTTATAATTAACTTATAAGAGTTGTAAATGTGTAAATTATGAGAGTAATTCGTTGTTATTATTTAAATTTTTGATTTTTTTGGTTGAAAAATTTGTCTTATATGAGAGTAATTCGTTGTTATTATTTAAATTTATGATTTTTTTTATTGAAAAATTTGTCGTATAAGTCAATTATTAGAGACAAAGTAGTCTTATAATTAACTTATAAGAGTTGTAAATGTGTAAATTATTATTATTAAAAAGTCTTGAACATACCAAAAGTGTCGAGTTGGGCCAAACGAGTAAAGTCCAATTACAGACAGCCTTGGTCTCCAAGTTCCCAATAAGGCTGGCCCAATCAGAACAAGGCCCAAAGCCCATCTCTTGTATCAGTCGACTAAGCCCATGGTCCGACCTACTAGGTCCCGACCTAACTTAGTCCGACCTCCTGATCCATATTACAATTCAGGTACGAACCATGCTCTACCCGACAGTCAGGTCGACCATTCCTCGAATGGCGACCTCGACCTAAATTAACAAGTGACGACTTGATACTTGAAGGCGTATTTGGTTGAACAATTCTCATAACCACATCCCTACAAATCAGGGGCCGTTATAGACACGTTCCCACAATCAAATAACTGCCGCTATAATCTCGGAGCACATGTTGCCTCCCCAAAATTACACTACTCTTGTCTATAAATACTTCATCACTACCAAACGGTAAAAGGTAACTGCCATTTTGTATTCTGAGTTCATTATTCAATACATTTTGAGCTTTATACAACTGTAATCTTACTCACGCCCGAGCGTCTTCGCCGAGACACATCCGGCTAGTCGTGGGTTCTGCTGTGTCAAGAAGCCAGGTGATCGGCCCGCCACGTGGAGGAAGATTGATAAGCACATTTCCTGCAAAGATCGCTTTGGTTCCATTGCCGGGAAACGTGCTTTAAACTTGACCTCGAAAACTCCATCAACCTGCAACAATGGTGACTTCAGAAGGACATGTATCCGAGGCTTCACTTGGGCATGACGAAGTAAACAACAACAACATGAACGCAAATGCTGAAAACTTGAACTTGCCTCCTCCCCCACCAAATCGTCCCCTACGGTAGAGCCACACGCTCTACTAGTGTCGTTGACGGCAGAGGATTGCCTGACACAAGGAGAGGGAAAAGACATATGGATGGGCAAGGAGTTCCACCTCCTCCGAAACGTCCAACTGCTCAGGTGAACATGGGAAACAGGGCAGGTCCCTCAATTAATCCCATGAGCAAGAAGGAAATGATGTTAGAGCGAGCTCAAATTTTGGCTGACTTGATAGCCATGGAGGAGGCAGAGCAGGCCGACGTACGTTCGTAAAGGATTGCTCCCTCCCAAGTCTCCAACAGCAACAGCCAGAGTGCTAGGCCAAATGAAGGTGTGGGGCAGAATGGCGAGGACAGGATAGTTCAGCGAGCTCCTACAATTGTTCATGTGCCGAGTAACGACCTAAGGGCTAGCCTCAACAGAAACAGGGAACAGGAGGCTCAATCTGATTTGAGGACTCGTTTAATGTACCAACAAACAGCATGTCTCTCCCGCGAACGCAGAGATCAGATCCCATAGAGACAGGAATGGGCATAGGTCGCCCATGAGAGGGAAAGGCGCAGGTCGCCACATGGAGATAACAGGCGCAGTCGCCGTCTCGCCGCCGAGAGGCGCAGTCGCCTCAAAGAAGTAATGTACATAGATCTCCAATAAGATCAGAAAGGACCAATTCTCACAGGGACAGAAGGAGTAGGCAGGTGACTCCCCCCAGAAGTGAGGGCCAGAGGTCCAATGCTGCTCCCCCTCCAGGAGATGAAAGACCCGATGCTAGAGAATGACTATTGATGAAGAAGAAATTCGAACAATGGGAAGAGGAGAAGAAAAAAGAGACGGGAAAGGTTGAACGAATTGATTTTGCTCTTCGACCTTTATCCAAAGAAATCAGAGATAGTCGACCTCCTCCTACTTTCAAAGTTGCCTCTTCTCGGAGAAGTACTGGGTCGACAAATGCCAGGAGCCACATAGCACATTTGGAAGCCACTATGTGTTTTGTCGCCAATGAGGATGACAACATGTGCAAAGCTCTCCTAAGCACACTTACCGGCGGCAAAATTTTTAACTTGGTTCAATGGTTTGGCCGCCGGTAGTATCACCACTGGGCATGCTTCGTAACAAAATTCTTAGACCGCTTCTCGATCGCAGGAGCTCGGAAGATAACCGTCACCGATCCGAATAACTTGGTGCAGTGGTAAGAATGAAAGCTCGATGAGCTATTTCACCAAGTTCAAAGAGATGGTTGATAAGATAGAGGAAGACCTCACCGATAGGAAGTCATTAACCTGCTTCCGAAACGGTATTTCCTCGGCATACATGGATTACGAGCTCACAAGCCAGACAAGAACAACTCGACAGAGTTGTTTGAGAAGGTATACAACGTTGCTCTTCCGAGGAGAGGAAGGAAAAGAAGAATGGTAAGAGCCCCAAGGTTGAAGTCACCGATGATAAAAAAGACTCCAACAAGAATGGGGGAACAATAAAAATGGAAAGAATGTAACTAGGGCAACAGAGAAGGTGCCCGAAGCTTTCACTCCCTCACGGTGAGTCGAACCGAGATTTTGAATGTCCGTCGAACCGGCTCCTCCGGCCCCAATGAATCCAGCAACAAGTTTAGGAGGGACAACAACAAGTACTCGCGACTATCACAAAGACACCGGTCATCTCACGCAGGATTGCTTGGGATTAAAGCGTATCATCCGAGAGAATGGTCGACTGTGGGAGACTCGAAGCTTATGTGAAGAGACCTCAAGCTGGAGGAGGTGAGCAGCCAGCAGGTGGGCAACAAGGACCTAGGCAACCTAGACTGAACCTGGGGGTCATCACTGAACAAGCGAGCAACACGGCCATCAAACACAAGATATTCCAGCTCAATAAGGCCCCACACGTGCCTCCAAGGAGAGAAGTAAGAGATGAAGCGATCGCCTTCTACCCCCACGAATTGGCAACCAATATGGCGGCTAGGGAGCAAGTTCTCGTCATCCCGTGTCTCATTGATGGATGTACGACGAGCGTACTCTTAGTCGACACGGGGCCTGCAAGGATATTTTGTTTTACAAAACTTTCAAGGAGACGGGTCTTAATGATGAACAAATGAGAGGTATGATGGCAGGTTGGAGGGCTTCACCAACCACCGAGTTGATGCTAAAGGCCGTATAGTGCTCGACGTCGACCTAGGCCAGCACCCCTCAGGATTGTCTCGAAGGTACAATTTATCGTAATTGATGTAAATAGCGACTATGCCGCCATACTTGGAATTCCCGGACAGTCGCTCTTGGAATGGTAGCATCAATTCCTCACCAAACAGTAAAGTTCCCCACACCCGCCGGAGTAGGTTGCGTACAAGGCACGGCTCGTGCTTATCTCGGGATCATGTTCTAAGAGAAAGAAAGAAAAGGGAGCTAGAGATTGAGACCGCCGATGGTTACTTGAAGGCTGTCCCGATCGATCACCAAAACTACCCGATTGTCAACGATCACCATGGTGGAAGAGTCGACCTATCGCTCAAATGACGAGGTCATGCATGAGTCGACACGTCACTCGACAACACAATGGTCGATCCAGATGTAGTTATGGTCGACCAAGTCCTCATAGCGACCTATGCCTCCAGATAGACAATAACTCTGGGGCCACTACCAACAAGGTTGCAGACAAGCTTCGATGATATGATAGCCGAGGAGGCTCCACACTTGGGAGCCGAGGAAAGACAAAAAGTCGTGGAAATCATAGTGGAGACTCTACAATTCGTAGATGGACCAGAGCTAGAAGCCGTGGATGAGCTAGAGTCGGTAATCACCAACCCTTCTTACCCCGACCAAAAAATTCAGATTGGGAAGCAAATTTATCGGCCGAGGAGCGAGCGTAAATCATCGAGCTACTCAAAGAAAGTAATGATGTCTTTGCATGGAGGGTAGAAGACATGAGGGGAATCAAGGAGGAGGTCGCTGCTCACAGATCGGAAGTCAACCCGACCATAAAGCCTAGACCTCAAAAGTTGAGAAGTTTTGCTCGCGACAAGGAAGAGGCTATCAAAGCAGAGGTACAAAACTTTTGAGTGCAGGGATAATCAAAGAGGCCACTCATACAACGTGGTTGGCCAACGTGGTCATGGTGAAGAAATCGAATGGCAAGTGGCGGATGTGTGTCGACTTCACTACTCTCAACCTTGCATGCCCAAAAGACGCTTATCCCCTTCCAAGGATAGACAAGCTAGTTGATTCCATTGCTGGTCACTCCACCCTCGCCTCGACGCTTATTCGGGATACCACCGCATCAAGATGCATGAGGACGACATAGTCAAGACGGCATTTCAGTGCACTGAGGCATCTACCGCTACAATATGATGCCTTTTGGATTGAAGAATGCGGGAGCGACCTATCGTAGGATGGTGAACAAAGTCTTTGCCTCACGTATTGGTCGAAATATGGAGGCTTACGTTGACGACATGGTCATTAAAACTAAGGCCGGAGTCACGTGGTCGACCTAAAGGAGACATTCGCCAATTTACGAGCAAACGACATGAAGCTCAACCCCAAGAAATGTGTGTTTGGAGTGGCAAATGGCAAGTTCTTGGGATTCATGGTATCTCAAAGGGGCATAGAAGCTAATCCAGAGAAGATAAAGGCTTTAGTTGACATGAAGGCTCCCACCAAATCAAAGAGATGCAGCCACTTAACTGGAAGAGTAGCGGCTCTTGGTCGCTTCATATCAAAGTCGCTAGAACGGTCTCTCCCCTTCTTCAAAGCATCGAGGGGGCGAAAAGTTTTGAATGGACGACCGAATGTCATTCGTCGTTCCAACAAATAAAGGATTACCTCGCTACTCCACCCCCGCTAAGTAGCCCGACCACCGGAGAGACTTTGTTTGTATATATATCTCGGGAGACAAGTCGGTTGCGGCAGTTGTTGATTAGAGAGGACGAGGGGCTTCAAGCTCGCGTACTATATCGCAAAGCTTTATCGATGTGGAAAGTAGGTATTACAACGCCGAGAAGGTCGCCATGCTCTAGTCGTGGCTTCAAGGAAGCCGCGAGCTTATTTTCTAGCTCATCCAATCGTGGTTCTTACTAATGCACCTCGAGAAAGATATCGCACAAGCCCGAGAGTTCGTGTCGATCGCTCAATTGGTCAATTGCCCTCACCGAATTTGACATTGACTATCGACCTCGAAAGGCGTTGAAGGCTCAAGCTCTAGCCGACTTCTTGGTCGAGCTTACGTTCACCAAGGAAGACAACGAGCAACGAGTTCCTAAAGAAAAAGCTAAGGGGAAAGAACCGAGAGTCCCAGTGTCGTCATTAGCCTACCCGACGATTGTTGGAAGGTCTATTCAGACGGCCGCCGACCAAGAATAGCAAATGGAGCCGGAATAGTGTTGATTGAGCCGTAAACCGGGACCGTGTATGAGGAATCACTAAGGTTCAAGTTTGATGCTTCCAATAACCAGCCGAATACGAGGCCTTGATTGCAGCTATCGAGTACGCCAAGTGCTTCTGAGCAACTAAGATCATGGCTTACCGTGACTCACAATTGATAGTCAACTGTGTCGAGGCGAGTACGAAGTGCTTAGTTCTACTCTCATCAAATACCGCGACCTGGTGAAGGAGCTAATAAAGGACTTAGAATTCTGGGAGATTCAAAGGATTCGAAGAGAAGATAACGAACTGGCTGATCTCCTTTCGAAACTGGCTACTTCAGATGAGCCACATGACGAGCCCATCTCCTTCCTCGAAAATCCAAATTTTGGCGAGAGGGTAAAAATTCAATGCATAGATGATCCCTCAAGAAATTGGACTCGTGAGAAGTGTTGGATCGAGGAAATGAAAGCATACCTAGAAAATGGAGAGCCGCTGATGACGAGAAGAAGGCTCGAGCTATCAAAAAGAAAGCTCCAAGGTATGTCATTCAAGGAGGCGACCTGCTCGTAAGATCTTATACTCGACCATTATTAAAGTGCATCCACCTCAAGCAGGTCGCCCGTTGATACGAGGTACATAGTGGAATTTGTGGTGGACACCTGGGGCCGTGACTCTTGCCGACAAGTTAATCACTTTGGGATACTACCAAGGCCACACATGAGAGCCGACACTCACAACTTTGTTCAAAGAATGTGATCAATGCCAAAGGTTTGCCAACCTTCCCCACGCGCCTACAACAGAGCGCACTCCCGTGATCGCAGCTCGCCATTCGACATGTGGGGCGTCGACCGATTGGACCCTTCCCTCCCGCCCGAGGAAACCGCAAGTATGTGATAGTGGCCATAGACTACTTCACCAAATGGGTTGAGGCCAAACCACTAGCTCGCATCACGTAGGAGAATGCTATCAACTTCATCCACGACTTCATTTGGTGTCGATTTGGTTTTCCTCGTGCTATAGTGTCCGACAATGGTCTACGCTTCTCCCGCACTTTCGGCGTAGATGAAGCGAGTTGGAATCAAACATTGGAAATCTTCTCGTCGCCTATCCTCAAGGAAATGGGCAAGTCAAGCAAAGAAATAAACTTGTTCTATCTTCGCTCAAGACTCGGGCTCGTAGGTCGACGAAACAATTGGTTGGACGAACTCCCCGCTCTTCGGGGCGCTCGTACAACCACTTGGGGCCTACTGGGAAACCCCTTTGCTCTCACATACGGGTCGAGGCCACGGCACCCGCCGAACTCGCATTCCCTACCGCTAGAGTGACCTTCTTTGATCAAGAACGTAGACGACACCAACAAAGTTGATCGACTTGGACCTCGATCGACGAGAAGCGAGAAACAGCCTTACCTCCGAATGGTCAATTACAAGCAAATGACCAAAAGTTATCACGACAAGAAGGTCAAGGCAAGGTCTTTCCAAGTTGGAGATTATGTATTGAGAAAGATTGCGGCAACGGGTAGAAGGACCCAGCAGAACAAGCTATCTCCTAACTGGGAAGGTCCCTATGTAGTCACTCGAGTCGTCAAGGAAGGAACCTACATGATAGCTCATCCCGAGGTGACGAGTTGAAACATCCTTCGCATGCTACTCACCTCATCAAATAGTACTTCTAGTTTCAATTTCAAAGTTCAAGTTTGTGTTAAAGCTAGTTTCGAATTGATGTAAGCATAATTCCCACTTCAATGAAAAGAGCAGTTTATTCGATCAAACATAGTGTTACATTAATATCAACAAGCTCGACTCTTAGTCGCCTTCGTTCTAACAAGTTCGATTCTTAATCGCCTTTGTTTATTTAACAAGTCCGACTCTTAGTCGACTTTGTTCTAATGAGCTCGACTCTTAGTCAGCTCATCTTAGCTCGACTCTTAGTCGCTCATCTTAGCTCGACTCTTAGTCGGGCTCATCTTAGCTCGACTCTTAGTCGCCTTCGTTCTAACAAGCTCGATTCTAAATCGCCTTTGTTCACTTAACAAGTCCGACTCTTAGTCGACTTAGTTCTAATTAGCTCGATTCTTAATCGCCTTTATCCATTTGACAGTCCGACTCTTAGTCGACTTCGTTCCAACTAACTCGATTCTTAATCGGCTCAAATGGTATGAACAGTTCAACTCATGATCAATCTCGTTCACAAAAAAAAAAAAAAAAAAAAAAAAAAAAAAAGTTAATCAAGTCTCGAGGTCGACTAAACCAACAAGATCAAGTCGCCTAGGCTCAAGTCGACTCATTTATATTATCTACATCTAGCTCGACATACAATATAGAATGAAAAACATACAACATTCGAAACAAAAGTCACTATGATAGAAATAAGTCTCCCAAAACGGGCTAAGACTTAAACAAAATTAATTTACAAAAATATTTTGCCTCCCAAAAAACTGGGCCAAGGCATTCAGATAATGTTAATCAATAGAACAAAAAGATGTTGGTTGGAACTTGTTCATTACAAATAATTTAAGAGTCCTGGCCGATAGCAGCTTGGTCGTCAATGGAAGCTCGACCTTCACCATCTTCTTGTTGCTGAGGCTCCAAGGGCTTACCCGACTCGGAATATGTTTGCTCGCTCAATTTCCATGGCTTCGGCATCGTCGAGTTCCGCCAAGACCACATCAAAATTCCTATCAAGAACAGGGGAGCTTCCCACTTCTCGCAGCCGATCCTCCTCATCCTCTTGGGCAATGAAAGCAAGATCGTTTTCAAGGTAAGGAACGAGCGAGTGACCACTACGAGCTGTCATGTCATATTGGGACTCAGTAAACCAACGAGCTAATTGCTCGATGGTAACCGTGGCCGTTGGATCTACAAGCGCACGACGGGCCATGTGTCTTTTGCCGACCTCAAGAAAATCTTGGGCCTTAGACACTATGGCATCGTAGTACTCATCCCCTGCCTTGAACTTCTCAACCGCTGCTTCAGCAGGCATCCTTAGCGCTTTCTCGATGGTAGCCCTGGAGGTCTTTCTCGGCTCTTCTTCTCTCTCAAGTCGATGCCGTTCATGCAGCTCGAGCAAGAAGGCATCCTTCTCCTTCGAAGTTTGTTGGACCGTGGCCGCCTCGCCTTGGTTTTTTCCAATTCATTCTTCTCTCGCTTCCCTCTCCGCTTCCACCTCCTTGATCTTAGATTCAAGCAAGCCAGATCGGACAAGGCCTTCGTCTTCACCATTTCATCGGCTTCACACGAGTTGTCCGTATCGTTGTATTTCTCTCTCAAATCGCCCAACTCTTGTGCCTTCTTGGCATAATCGCGCAGGCCTCGCTTCTCCCTCTCAATTGACGCCCTCCAGGAGCTTTTAGCTTGCTCTGCTCATGGTGAGAGACTCGCATTAGAGGAAACATTGAAGTATTAGCTCTGCAAAGGCATAGAAGGTGAACCGACGAACTAATATAATAAGCGACCAAACAGAAAGGGAAAATAAAGGTTTACCTCGCCGTGTACCAACCCGCATCGGGCCGTAAATTCCTCCGGAGTCATCCCCTTATCTCGCAAAGTGAGCTAGGAGATCTACATCCAGTGGCCCTTCTCACCACCACTTGACCAAGCGCCACATCAGATAGCGGCGAGTCATGCCGTTGACCCCAATGAGAGGGGGAACATCGCCGAGCCTCCGAATCAAAGCATCTACAGATTCTTGGCTCCTGAGGAGGGGCTAGAGGAGGGAGTAGACTGGGAGACGGCCTCGCCCTTTCCGCACCTTGATCTTTTTCTCGTCCTCAACGCCCGATCATCTTCCTCCTCAACAACATCATCAATTTCAACTACATTCATTGGACTCGGAGCCCGCCATCTCACTCCCCCAGAGGTCGCAAAGATTGGCCTCTCGAACAGATCGTAGCTCTGACTCGCCTAGGCGACCCGCCGAATTCCTCCCCTCCCTCATTCACATTCATGGAATGGGAACCACTCGTTGAAGGTCCTCTATAACGACCTCCTCCATTGGGATCAACCCAAAGATTGTCCTTTCGGGAGAAGGTTATTCCTGCGCAAAGATCCCTCTCTCTCGCCGGCCTTAGCGTTCACAGCCTCCGCGGGCCCTCTTAGACTTCTTCTTGTCGAAACTCCAACAATTCGAACCATGGCGGCTTCTTGTTCGGGAGTCAAAACCGCACGACATCAAAGTGTTAGTTCGACAATACGAAAATGCTTCTATGTACGAATTAAATCTACATACGAGCAAGCAATGTGATAAGTGCAGGTGACAATTCGAAACGGATTTAAGTACGAGCTAACCGGCTTCTACATGCGAATAGACAACGGATGGGCTAAGAGTCATGTATGCCAATAAAATCGCCTATGTACGAATTAATTCTACATACGAGCAAACCATTTGATAAATACAGAGATACGATTACAAGCAGCCTATGTACGAATTAATTGATTCTACAAGCGAGCAAGTAAGTGACGAGCTGAAAGTTAAGTATGCAGATCAAAGCAATCCTATACGCCTATAAAAAAGCACTTATGCAAGTTAACATTGGACGAGCTAATGAGCGAAGGCGAGTAAACCCTTACCACCAATGTGTTCTCCATCGTTTTTGCAAAGTAGCCGCCTTGCTTTCCGACAAAACCGACAATTCTCCTCTAATCTACCCAAAGAGTGAGTTACCCAATCGTGGTACACCCGGCCTCTCAATACAAAAAGTGCGGGCTCGCCGCCTCATCTCCGTGCATCATCCCCGCTAGAATATAATTATACTTGGTTGTCACTAATGACTCCCAATTGACGGTCCATCCTCGACCAGGGCACACAAACTTTCTATACAAAGTTTTACACCAAGGAGGCTCCCAAGAATTCTCCTCACCGATAACATCGTATTCATCATCAAGCAACGGAAATTCCCATCCCACCGCTTCTCAACTAAAACTACATGTGAGTTCCAAAGAATTTGTGTTTATTTGGAAGGTTGGTAAACAACTTGGGAGAGTTGGGCTTGGAGGGAGTACTAATTCCCCAATCATGCTTATCTAGCTTGGCACCAAAAACTCTTTGAAAACCTTCATACAAGGCTCATGGCCCAAGAGCCTACACACCATCAAAGCACACCAAAGACTCTACAAGTGTTAGCACCGAGTCAAGAGGGAGGGCATCCATACATTCCGTAAACTCATTAATGAAAGGATCCAACGGCAACCTCAAACCAGCCTCAAACCGCCCATAGAAGAAAGCTACCTTAGTAGCATCTCTAGTGAAGGTCGCACGGTATTTGGCCAAAAATTGTTTCTGACTAAGGATGGTCACCCTAAAGTCCGCCCTATCTACCCCACGTAAATTGTAGATCACATCATAACGGGACTCCAAATTCTTCCTCCCACGAGTAGGACGTTGTGGCACATAGCCCCTCTCATTCTTGCCCGGCACCACATCGGGCCCAAATGCGTTGACAATTCGAGGACCGTAAGAAGTTGAGGCGCTGTTCCCTTCTTGAGTCGTCATATCTCGTACAAGCAAAAGAGGAAGCAGGTGGAGTCACCCTATGATCATGTTCGCCGACCTACCTAAGGACGACCTAGACTCCCGCGGGAAACCTATTCTATTTCTAAAGAAGGAGGGCTTTTGGACGTCCCTAACATAAAACAAGGTGATATGGTCAAGCAATTCATGGAATAGATGAAAAGCGACAACATTTGAGTCGTCAATCACCACATTATCAATTTCCCCTACAATGGGCAGCCCTATCTCAAATGTAATTCAATCCCCAACTAGTCAAAATGGAGGCACACTCATCCAGTGGACATCACTCTCCACTCACCGTTCACATTCTTGCATGCCCTACTAAGCACAAAGGCAAGAACCATACCACGCCCCGGTTCGCAACTAAAGGTCCTAGCCATGGCGGAAACGGAGAACAAGGCATAAATTAAAACCCTAAAGCAAGGATACGAGGGAAATACCTTAATTAATTGCGTAAGGTAGTTCCGTTGCCGAGCCGAGAGCTAGATTTAAATCTTGCTGCAATCCCTTGATTATCGCCGGAGAAGAAGAAGTTTTAGGACGGTAAAAGTTCTAAACGAAGAAGGATTTTTCTATTTATATTTCCCTAAATTTGGAAAGGGAAAGGAAATTCAAAATTAATTTTCCAAAATTAAAGACTGAAGCGGTTTTCGAGAAGGAGTTCCAAACGTCAGAATTGTAATCATTACGAAAATCGGCGCTCCTTCATCTCCAACCGTTCATCACCAACGATCAGGATGTTGCCACGTCATCATGGTCGACCTACTTCAAAGACTAGCATCGACCTGTGAGTAAAGCAACTTTCGTCAAAGAAATCTTCTTAACTTCCAAGTCGACGAAGTCAACTCGAAAGTTGGGGGCCACTGAACATACCAAAAGTGTCGAGTTGGGCCAAACGAGTAAAGTCCAATGCATGACCCTTGGTCTCCAAGTTCCCAATAAGGCTGGCCCAATCAGAACAAGGCCCAAAGCCCATCTCTTGTATCAGTCGACTAAGCCCATGGTCTGACCTACCAGGTCCCGACCTAACTTAGTCCGACCTCCTGATCCATATTACAATTCAGGTACGAACCATGCTCTACCCGACAGTCAGGTCGACCATTCCTCGAATGGCGACCTCGACCTAAATTAACAAGTGACGACTTGATACTTGAAGGCGTATTTGGTTGAACAATTCTCATAACCACATCCCTACAAATCAGGGGCCGTTATAGACACGTTCCCACAATCAAATAACTGCCGCTATAATCTCGGAGCACATGTTGCCTCCCCAAAATTACACTACTCTTGTCTATAAATACTTCATCACTACCAAACGGTAAAAGGTAACTGCCATTTTGTATTCTGAGTTCATTATTCAATACATTTTGAGCTTTATACAACTGTAATCTTACTCTCACGCCCGAGCGTCTTCGCCGGAGACACATCCGGCTAGTCGTGGGTTCTGTTTTCAGGTCAAGAAGCCAGGTGATCACTCCTGCCACGTGGAGGAAGATTGATAAGCACATTTCCTGCAGCATCAAGTCTTATAAGTAACTTAAAAGACTTTTTTACAACGCAGTTAATAAACCCAATGCTCAAATAGGTCTTATAAGTAACATATAAAACTTATTAAAAAAGTCTTATAAGTTACTTATAAGACTAATTAAAGAGTCTTATAAATTACTTATAAGACTTATTGAAAAGTCTTATAAAACTTATTAAAAAGTTTTATATGTTACTTATATAAAGACTTTTTAAAAAAGTCTTATACGTAACTTATAAGATAAGTCTTATAAGTTACTTATAAGACATTTTTAATAAGTCTTTTACTTATATAAAGACTTTTTAATAAGTCTTATATGTTACATATAAGATTTTTTAATAAGTCTTATAGTAACTGAACATACCAAAAGTGTCGAATTGGGCCAAGCGGGTAAAGCCCAATCACAGACAGTCTTGACTCTCACATTCTCAATGAGGCTGGCCCAATCAAAACAAGGCCCAAAGCCCATCTCAAGTATCAGTCGACTAAGCCCATGGTCCGACCCACCAGGTCCCGACCTAACTTAGTCCGACCTCAGAATCCATACTACAATTCGGGTACGAACCATGCTCTACCCGACAGTCAGGTCGACCATTCTTTAAATGTCGATCTCGACCTAAACAACAAGTGACGACCTGACACTTGCCGGCGTATTTGGTTGAACAATTCTATAACCACATCCCTACAAATCAGGGGCCGTTATAGACACGTTCCCACGACCAAGTAACTGCCGCTACAATCTCGGAGCACATGTCGCCTCCCCAAAAATACACCAATCTTGTCTATAAATACTTCATCACTACCAAACGGTGAAAGGTAACTGCCATTTTGTTATCTGAATTCATTATTCAATACATTTTGAGCTATATACACTGTGATCTTACTCTCACGCCCGAGCGTCTTCGCCGGAGACACATCCGGCTAGTCGTGGGTTCTGATTTCAGGTCAAGAAGCCAGGTGATTGGTCCTGCCACGTGGAGGATTACTGATAAGCACAATTCCTGCAGCATCAGTTTGGTTCCATTGCCGGGAACTGTGCTTTCACTTGACCTCGAAAACTTCATCAACCTACAACAATGGTGACTCCAGACGGGCATGTCGCAGACGCCTCTGAAGAGTTTGAAGAAGTGAACAATAACAACAATACGAACGCTGGAAATCTCAACGCCAATGCAGAAAATGCAAATCTGCCTCCTCCCCCACCAAATCGCCCTCATGGTAGAGCAACACGCTCTACTAGTGTTGTGGATGGCAGGGGATTGCCAGATACGAGAAGGGGGAAAAGACACATGGAGGGACAAGGAGCTCCACCTCCCCCCAAGCGTCCAACTTCTCAGGTGAATGTTGGAAATAGGGCAGGTCCCTCATCCAACCCATTGAGCAGGAAGGAAATGTTGCTGGAACGAGCCCAAATTCTGGCCGAACTGTTGGCAATGGAGGAGGCTGAGAAAGCGGATGTAAGATCAGAGAGGGTGGCTCCCTCTCAAACCTCAAACAGGCAGCAGACCAGAGGTGTTAGGCCCAATGAAGGTGTGGGTCAAAATGGTGATCAAAGGATGGTAGTCCGACCTCAGTCACCTATCCATGTGCCGAGTAATGACTTAAGGGCTAGCCTCACCAGGAATAGGGAGCAGGAGGCTCAGTCTGATTTGAGGACGCAATTAACCGCCAATGTAAATGACGCATTTCCCAAAGACGGACACAGAGATCAGGGTCTCATAGAGACAGGAACGGGCGCAGGTCGCCTATAAGAGAGGAGAGGCGCAGGTCGCCACTCGGGGATAATAGGCGCAGGTCGCCACAAAGAAATGACAGGCATAGATCTCCAGTTCGATCAGAGAGGGCTCATTCTCACAGAGACAGGAGGAGTAGGCAGGTAACTCCCCCCAGTGAAGGTCGAAGTCAAATCAGTTCCCCCTCCGGAGATGAAAGACCCGACGCTAGAGAGTGGTTGTTGATGAAAAAGAAATTCGAACAATGGGAGGAGGAGAAGAAAAAGGAGATTGGAAAGGTCGAACGAATTGACTATGCTCTTCGACCTCTATCCAAAGAAATCAGGGATAGTCGACCTCCTCCTACTTTCAGGTTGCCTCTTCTGGAGAAGTATTCGGGGTCGACCAATGCAAAGAGTCATATAGCACATCTGGAAGCCACAATGTGTTTTGTCGCCAATGAGGATGACAATATGTGCAAAGCTCTCCTAAACACACTCACAGTGGCAGCCTTAACTTGGTTCAATGGTTTAGCCGCTGGTAGCATCACCACTTGGACATGCTTCAGAACAAATTTCTTAGATCGCTTCTCGACCGCCGAGCTCGGAAGGTGATCACACCGATCCGAACAACTTGGTACAGGCCAAAAATGAAAGCTCGATGAGCTACTTCACCAAGTTCAAGGAAATGGTGGATAAGATAGAGGAGGACCTCACTGATAGGGAAGTCATCAATTGCTTCCGAAACGGTATTTCCTCGGCAGACATGGATTATGAACTCACAGTTCGTACAGTAACAACTCGACAGGAGTTGTTTGAGAAGGTGTATAATGTCGCTCTTGCTGAGGAAAGGAAAGAGAAGAAGAATGGAAAGAGTCCCAAGACTGAGGGCGCTGATGATAAGAAGGACCCCAACAAGAATGGAGGAAATAATAAGAATGGAAAGAACAGGACTAGGGCTACAGAGAAGGTGCCTGAGGTTTTCACTCCCCTTACGGTGAGTCGAACAGAAATCATGAATGCCGTCGAGTTGGCACCACCTGCCCCAATGAACCCAGGCAACAAGTTCAGAAGGGACAACAGCAAATACTGTGATTACCACAAGGACACGGGTCATCTCACAGAGGATTGCTTGGGTTTGAAGCGTATCATCCAAAGAATGGTCGAGCAGGGGAGACTCGACGCATATGTGAAAAGACCTCAAGCTGGTGGAGGCGAGCACCGGGTGGACAACAAGGGCCGAGGAAACCTGCATCGAACTTGGGGGTCATTACAGAGCAAGCAAGTAACACCGCTATCAAGCACAAGATCTTTCAACTCAAGTAAAGCCCCACACGTACCTCCAAGGAGAAATGTTAGAGATGAAACGATCAGCTTCTACCCCCATGAGTTGGCAACTAACATGGCGGCTAGGGAGCAAGTTCTCGTCATCCCAGGTCTCATTGACGGATGTACGACGAGCGTACTCTTAGTCGACACGGGGCCCGCAAAGATATTTTGTTCTACAAGACTTTCAAGGAAATGGGTCTTAATGACGAGCGCTGGAAAGATATGATGGCAGGTTGGAGGGCTTCACCAACCATCTGTTGATGCAAAAGGTCGATTGAGCTCGACGTCGACCTAGGCCAACACCCTCGGGGTCGTATCGAAGGTACAATTTATTGTGATTGATGTAACAAAGTGACTATGCCGCTATACTTGGTATTCTGGTCGGTCGCTCTTGGAATGGTGGCGTCGATACCTCATCGGCGAGTCAAGTTCCCCACACTCCGCCGGAGTAGGCCGCGTACAAGGCACGGCTCGAGCTTACCCGGACCATGTTCTTCGGGAAAGAAAGAAGAGAGAGCTTGAGATCGAGACGGCGGACGGTTATTTAAAGCTATCTCAATCACCACCAAAACTACTCTACTGTCTACAATCACCAATGTGGAAGAGTCGATCTATCACTCAAATGACGAGGTCATGCTTGAGTCGACACGTCACTCTAACACCACAGAGGTCGATCCAGATGTAGTTATGGTCGACCAAGTCCTCATAGGCAACCTATGCCTCCAGCTCGACAATAACTCGGGGGCCACCACCACCACCAGCGAGGTTGCAGATAAGCTGGATGATATGATAGCAGAGGAGGCTCCACACCTGGGGGCCGAGGAAAGGCAAAAAGTGAGAGAGATCATCATCGAAACCTTGTAATTCAGGGATGGTCCAGAACTGGAAGCTGTGGACGAGCTAGAGTCAGTGATCACCAACCCTTCCTACCCCGACCAAAAAATTCAAATTGGGAAACAGTTGTCAGCTGAAGAAAGGCTGGAAATAATCGAGCTGCTTAAGGAGAGCAATGATGTCTTCGCATGGAGAGTAGAGGACATGAGGGGAATCAAGGAAGAGGTCGCCATTCATAGACTTGAAGTCAACCCGACCATAAAGCCTAGGCCCCAAAAATTGAGAAGCTTTGCTCGTGACAAGGAGGAGGCTATAAAAATCGAGGTACAAAAACTTTTGAGTACAGGGATAATCAAAGAGGCCACTCATACAACGTGGTTGGCCAACGTGGTCATGGTGAAAAAATCAAATGGCAAATGGCGGATGTGCGTCGACTTCACCACTCTCAATCTTGCTCGCCCAAAAGACGGACTATCCCCTTCCTAGGATCGACAAGCTAGTTGACTCCATCATTCTTGGTCACTCCACCCTCGCTTTCCTCGACGCTTACTCGAGCTACCACCGTATTAAGATGCATGAGGATGACATAGTCAAGACGGCATTTCGGCAGTGGAGGCATCTACCGCTACAACATGATGCCGTTCGGATTGAAGAATGCGGGCGACTTATCGTAGGATGGTGAACAAAGTCTTTGCTTCTCAAATTGGTCGAAACATGGAGGCCTACGTCGACGATATGGTCATCAAAACAAAGACTGGACGTCACGTGGTCGACCTAAAGGAAACGTTCGCCAATCTAAGAGCAAACGACATGAAGCTCAACCATAGCAAGTGTGTATTTGGTGTAGGCTGTTTGGAAAGTTCCTTGGGTTCATGGTATCTCAACGGGGTATAGAGGCTAATCCGAGAAAATCAAGGCTTTAGTCGACATGAAGGCTCCCACCAAATGTCGAAAGAGATGCGGCGACTTAACGGAAGGGTAGCGGCTCTTGGTCGTTTCATATCAAAGTCGACGAGAGAGGTCTCTCCCCTTGTTGAAAGCATTGAGGGGACGAAAAGTTTTGAATGGACGACCGAATGTCATTCGTCGTTCCAACAGTGAAGGATTACCTCGCTACTCCACCTCTCCCGAGTAGCCCGACCACTGGTGAAACTTTGTTTGTGTATTTATCCGTGGGAGATAAATCAGTGGCAGCGGTTTTGATTAGAGAAGATGAAGGGCTTCAAAAGCCAGTATACTACATCAGCAAAGCCTTATCAGATGTGGAGAGCAGGTATTACAATGCGAGAAGGTCGCTTATGCTCTAGTCGTGGCTTCAAGGAAGGCTGCGAGCTTATTTCTTGGCTCACCCAATTGTGGTTCTTACTAATGCGCCTTTAAGAAAGATATTGCACAAACCGGAGAGTTCGTGTCGATCGCTTCAATGGTCAATTGCCCTTACCGAATTTGACATCGAGTATCGACCTCGAAAGGCACCGAAGGCTCAAGCTCTAGCGAGACTTCTTGAGTCGAGCTTACGTTCACCAAAGAAGACAACGAGCGGCGAGCTCCGAAGGAAAAGGCTAAAGGGAAGGAGCCGATTCCCGTGTCGCCGTGATGCAGACGATTGTTGGAAGGTCTATTCGGACGGATCGGCGACCAAGAATAGCGATGGAGGCTGGGATAGTGCTAATTGAACCAGAATCTTGGACAGTGTATGAGGAATCACTAAGGTTCAAGTTTGATGCTTCCAACAACCAGGCTGAATATGAAGCCTTGATAGCAGCTATAGAGTACGCCAAGTGTTTTGGAGCAACTAAGATCATGGCTTATTGTGATTCACAAGCGATAGTTAACCGAGTCGAGGCGAGTACGAGGTACTTAGCTCCACGTTGATTAAATACTTTGCGACCTGGTGAAGGAGGCGATAAAGGATTTGGAATTACAGGAGATTCGTAGAGGATTGGAAGGGAGGACAACGAGCTAGCCGACCTCCTCTCGAAACTAGCTACCTCAGATGAGCCACATGATGAGCCCATCTCTTTTCTTGAAAATCCAGCTTATGAGAGAGTAAAAATTCAATGCGTAGAGGACGCCTCAAGAAATTGGGCTTATGAGAAGTGTTGGATCGAGGAAATGAAGGCGTACATAGAAAGTGGCGAGCCGCCGGATGACGAGAAGAAGGCTCGAGCTATCAAAGAAAGCTTCGAGGTATGTCATTCAAAGAGGCGATACATTCGAATATCCTACACCCGACCGTTTCTAAAATGCATCCACCCTCAAGCGGTCGCCCTATTGATACATGAAGTACACAGTGGGATTTGTGGCGGACACCGGGGGCCGGGACCCTCGCCGACAAGTTAATCACTTTGGGGTACTGCGGCCACACATGAGGCGATACTCATAACTTTGTTCAACAATGTGATCAATGCCAAAGATTTGCCAACTTACCTCATATGCCTACAAGCGAGCGGACCCGGTAATTGCGGCTTGGCCATTTGACATGTGGGGTGTCGACTTGATTGGACCACTTCCCTCCCGCCCTGGGAAAGCTGCAAGTATGTGATCGTTGCCATAGACTACTTCACTAAATGGGTTGAGGCCAAACCATTAGCTCGCATCACGAGAGGAGAATGCTATCAACTTCATTCACGATTTCATTTGGTGTCGATTTGGTTTTCCTCGAGCCATAGTGTCGACAACGGGCTGCGGTTCTCGAGCATTCGAAGCGAGAGATGAATCGGGTAGGAATCAAGCATTGGCAATCTTCATTGCCTATCCTCAAGGAAATGGGCAAGGCGAGGCGGCAAATAAACTTGTTCTATCTTCGCTCAAGACGGAGTCTCGTAGGTCGACGTAACAATTGGTTGGACGAACTCCCCCTTGCTCTTTGGGCGGTTCGTACAACCACTCGGGGGCCTACGGGGAAACCCCTTTGCTCTCACATATGGATCGAGGCCGTAGCACTCTTGAGCTCGAGATTTCCCTCTTGCTAGAGTGACTTTCTTCAATCAGGAGCAGAATGACATCAACCGATTGATCGACTTAGATCTAGTCGACGAGAAGCGAGATACAGCTTACCTTCGAATGGTCAACTACAAGCAGCGAACTAAAAGTTATCACGACAAGAAGGTCGAGCACGATCATTCCAAGTAGGAGACCATGTGTTGAGAAAGATCGAAGCAACGGGAAGAAGAACTCAACAAAATAAAGCTGTCTCCCAAGCAGGAAGGTCCTTACATAGTCACTCGAGTCGTCAAGGAAGGAACCTACATGATAGCTCATCCCGGAGGAGACGAATTGAAACATCCTTGGCATGCTACTCACTTGATCAAGTACTACTTCTAGTTCGGTTTCCTAAATTGGAGCTCAAAAAGTTAGTTCAGTTCGCAACACTTGAAGTTTGTTCTAGTTCTAGTTTCAAATTGATGTAAGATTGTTCCCTACTTCAATAAAAAGCGCTGTTTATTCGATCAAACATAGTGTTACATTAACCCTAACAAGCTCGACTCTTAGTCAGCTTCGTTTTAACAAGCTCGATTCTCAATCAGCTTTGTTGATCTAACAAGTCCGACTCTTAGTCGACTTCGTTCTAACAAACTCGACTCTTAGTCAGTCTGTTCCAACAAGCTCGATTCTTAATCAGCTTCGTTCATTTAAACAAGTTAGACTCTTAAGTCGACTTCGTCCTAACAAACTCGACTCTTAGTCAGTCTGTTCCAATTAGCTCGATTCTTAATCAGCTTTGCTTATTTAACAAGTCCGATTCCTAATCGACTTCGTTCTAATTAACTCGACCCTTGGTCAGTTTCATTAGTACGAGCAGGTTCGACTCTTAGTCAATCTCGTTCGCAAAAAGCTGTACAACTCTGAGGTCGACTAAATCATCAAAGATTAAGTCGACCCTAGGCTTAAGTTGACCCATTTGTACTATTACATCTAGCTCGACAGACACGATGAAATGGAAAACATACAACATTCGTAAATCAAAAGTCGGCTATGATTATGAGTCTCCCAAAAGCGGGCTAAGACTTGCAAAAAAATAATTACATGTTTCTATGCCTCCCAAAAACTGGGCCAAGGCATTCAGACAATGTTGAAGCAAAAAACAAAAATGTTGTTTGGGACTTGTTCATTACAATTCAACTAAACAATTCAAGAGTCTTGACCGACATCAGTTTGGTCGTCAGTTGCAGCTCGACCCTCCCCATCTTCTTGTTGCTGGGGGTCTAAGGGTTTGCCCGACTCTGAGTATACCCTTTCAGTTTCTGTCTCCATAGCTTCAGCATCATCTAGCTCCTGCAAGACAACATCAAAATTCCTATCGGCAACAGGGGGAGCTTCCCACTTCTCACAGCTATCCTCTTCATCCTCTTGAGCAATAAAAGCCAATTCATTCTCAAGATAGGGAACAAGCGAGTGACCCCGGCGAGCTGCCATGTCGTACTGGGACTCAGAAAACCAACGAGCTAATTGCTCGATGGTAACTGTAGCTGTGGGATCCACAAGTGCTCGACGAGCCATGTGCCTCTTGCCGACCTCAAGAAAGTCCTGTGCCTTGGCCACGATGGCATTATAGTACTCATCCCCCTCCTTAAACTTATCAACTGCGGCTTCAGCAGCATCCTTAGCAGCAGTAGCAACAGCAGCTTGAAGGTCTTCTTCCCACTTAACCCTTGCTCGCCGATGATCTTCATTTAGCTCGATCAAGAAGGTATCTTTCTCCTTCAAAAGTTTGTTAACTGTTGCCAACTCAGTCTTGACCTTCTCCAGCTCCTTCTTCCCAACATCCTTCTCTGCCTCCACCTCCTTGAGCTTGGATTTGGCGTCCTCAAGGTCGGACAGGGCCTTGGTCTTCACCGCCTCATTGGTTTCATACGAGTTATCCAGATCATTGTACTTCTCCTTCCATTCCGCAAGCTCCTGAGCCTTTTTGGAATAATCAAGAAGGGCTTGTCTCTCCCTCTCAATGGAGGCCCTCCAAGAGCTCTTAACTTGCTCAACCATAGTGAGGTTCTGCATTCAAAGGAAACAAGACAACTATTAGCTCGGGAGTCAAAGTCGATTAATTGAAAGAGCGAACAACCAGACAAAAAAGGGTAAATTAAAAGATTACCTCGCACTGAATCATCCCAGAACGAGAGGAGAATTCTTCAGGGGTAATCCCCTTATCAGCAAAATGAGTCAGGAGGTCGACATCGATGGCCCTCCTGACCACGACCTGGCCCAGGGACATGTCTGGGTAACGTCGACTCAAACTGTTGACCCCAGTAAGAGGAGGCACGTCACTCAGCCTCCTCATTTGATCCTCAAGAGACTCCGTAGTTGGGTGAGAGGAAGCTGGAGGAGGAGATTGACCCGAGATGGTTGGAGGAAGAAATTGGCTCGAAGGAACAACTTTCCCCTTATCAGATCGCAACCTCTTAGTCCTCGCAGGGCGATCATCGGCGTCCGCCTCCATGTCGTCATCATCAACGTCTACGACATCCAAGGGGCCGGCTCTACTCGACGGCTCCGGAGGTCCCGGCATTGACATCCCGTAGTTGGATCGGAGCTCGAAGCTTGCTTTGGCCGACCTAGAGGACTCGTCACCTCCATCGTAGCACCCACGGTGGGTATCACTTTGCAGAGGGTCTTCTTCTATCCCTTCCATTGGCACCATCCCAATATTGTCCTTTGAAAGCAGACTGGTCCTTACCGTGGCCTCCCTCTGCCTGTGAGCTCGAGCATTAGCTTTCCCATGGTCTTTCTTCGCTTTCTTCTTGTCAGAAATGCCAACGATACGACCCATGTTAGCTTCTTGTTCAGAGTCGAAGCTATGACAAAATTAAAGTGAAAAAGTGTTAAATCGACATACGAGCAAAAGTTCTATATACGAGCAAAGGTTCTATATACGAGCAAAAGTTCTATGTACGAGCACATTATGAACGACTTGATCATCCTATGAGCGAGTTATCAAGCTGCGAGTTAATTATGGACGAGCTGATTATTCTACACGCAGAACGCTATGTATGAACTAGCTATATACGAACTACAGGTCCAGCCTATAACCAACTTGCCCTAGACAAATTGATCATTCATACCAGTTATTCAATGAAGGGCAAGTGAAGAAAAGCTGAACAGGGATATCTTACCACCAGCATGCTCCCCATTATTCTTGCAATAGTTCTCGGTCTTCTTGCAGAGTTGACACTTATCTCCAAATTTACCCAGAGAATGAGTAACCCAGTCTGGATATACTTGGCCTCTCGGTACAGGAATAAGGGGTTCCACCACTCCATCTCCAGATATCATCCCAGCCTGGATGAAATTATACTTGGTGGTGAGCAGACTCTCCCAGCTGATGGGCCTTCTCTCAACCAATCGACACAAAGCCTTGTACAAGCTAAAATGCCAAGACGGCTCCCAATAGTCCCCCTCATCTGTGGCTTCTGTTTCACCATTGGGCAATGGGAATTCCCATCCTAATCTACTCTCTACCACTACAACATGCGAGTTCCAGCCACTATGCTTACTAGGGAGGTTGGTGAAGAGTTTGGGAGATTTGGGTTTAGAAGGAATGCGATGCTCGAGATCCTCCCCACTATACTTAATCTTGAAAAATTCTTTAAATACCCTCATGCGGGGTTCATATCCTAAAAATCTACAAACCATAGCAAAGCATACGAGAACCCTACAAGTATTGGCTCCGAGTTGAAGGGGAAGGGCATTGGCACACTCCAAAAATTCGTTAATAAAGGGATCAAGGCAACCTGAGGCGGCAACAAGCCCGACCATAAAAGAAGGCGACCCTAGTAGCATCCTTGGTGAAGGTCGACCTAAATTGTTTCATGAACTCCTTCTGAGTATAGATGGTCACTTGGTAGTCCTCCTTGCTGACTTCGCAAAATTCCCTAATCACACTATACCTAGAGGGCA
Source organism: Adenophora triphylla var. japonica (assembly GCA_022495995.1). Lineage (NCBI taxonomy): Eukaryota > Viridiplantae > Streptophyta > Magnoliopsida > Asterales > Campanulaceae > Adenophora > Adenophora triphylla. The sequence continues at coordinate 195,718 of JAFEMH010001033.1, forward strand.
AGTTCTTATTGACACGCATGATAGCCCTTGGGGAATATAACCCCTTTCATTTTTTCCCTGGAACAACTGAGTTATCAAACGCGTCCACAATCCTGGGACCTGAAGAGGTTGAGGCAGCATTTCCTCCTTGAGTCGCCATATCTGTACAAACAAAAGAGGAAGCAGGGGAGTCAGTCCTATGATCATGTTTAGTCAGCCTACCTAAGGACGACCTAGACTCCCCTGGAAAACCTATTCTATTCCTAAGGAAGGAGGGTTTGTGGACATCCCTAACATAAAACAAAGTGATATGGTCGAGCAGTTCGTGGAATAGATGAAAAGTGACGATATTTGAATCATCGACTACGAGGTTTTCAACGCCCCCTACAATGGGCAACCCTATCTCACTGAAGTTCAACTCCCACCTGGTCAAAATAGAGGCACACTCATCCAAGGACATCACTCTCCACTCACCGTTCATGTTCTTATACACTCTACGGTTAACGGTACAGTAGCCATACCATGCCCCTGGTTCGCTACTAAAAGTCCTAGCCATGGCGGAAGTAAAGACAGAGCAGAAATTAAAGCCCTAAAGAAAGAATGGGAGAGAAATACCTTTGTAAATGTCGGAATAGGAAGCTGTTGCCGAAGACGGAATCCCAATTTAACTCAACTGCTTCTTCGCTATTTTCGCCGGAGATTCTTAAGAGTTTGAAGACGGTAAGAATTCGTATCTGAGAAGAATTCTGAGTATTTATATTTTCCTAAATTTGGAAAGGGAAAAGAAAATCAAAATTGATTTTCCAAAATTAAAAGCCGAAGCGGTTTTCGAGAAGGAGTTCCAAGCGAAAGAGTAGCAATGCTGACAAAATTCGGCGCTCCTTCATCTCCAACCGTTCATCGCCGACGTCCAGGATTGTGCCACGTCATCTTAAGTCGACTAAACCTCAGAAACGAGTAGCGACCTGCGAGTAGTAACTATTTTTCATCATTTAACTTTCAAGTCGACAAAGTCAACTCGAAAGTTGGGGGCCACTGAACATACCAAAAGTGTCGGGTGGGCCAAGCGGGTAAAGCCCAATCACGGCCGGTCTTGACTCTCACATTCTCAATGAGGCTGGCCCAATCAAAACAAGGCCCAAAGCCCATCTCAAGTATCAGTCGACTAAGCCCATGGTCCGACCCACCAGGTCCCGACCTAACTTAGTCCGACCTCAGAATCCATACTACAATTCGGGTACGAACCATGCTCTACCCGACAGTCAGGTCGACCATTCTTTAAATGTCGATCTCGACCTAAACAACAAGTGACGACCTGACACTTGCCGGCGTATTTGGTTGAACAATTCTATAACCACATCCCTACAAATCAGGGGCCGTTATAGACACGTTCCCACGACCAAGTAACTGCCGCTACAATCTCGGAGCACATGTCGCCTCCCCAAAAATACACCAATCTTGTCTATAAATACTTCATCACTACCAAACGGTGAAAGGTAACTGCCATTTTGTTATCTGAATTCATTATTCAATACATTTTGAGCTATATACACAGTGATCTTACTCTCACGCCCGAGCGTCTTCGCCGGAGACACATCCGGCTAGTCGTGGGTTCTGATTTCAGGTCAAGAAGCCAGGTGATTGGTCCTGCCACGTGGAGGATTACTGATAAGCACAATTCCTGCAGCATTAGTAACTTATAAGACTTTTTTTACAACACAGTTCCCAATGTTCAAATAGGTCTTATAAGTAACATATAAGACTTAAAAAAGTCTTATAAGTTAACTTATAAGACTTAATAAGTCTTTATGACTTATTAAAAAAAAGTCTTATAAGTAACTTATAAGACTTTTTAAAAAGTCTTATAAGGTACTTATATGTTACTTATAAGACATATTTGAACACTGAAAACTAATATTGTTATTCGAAATGAGCCTCCAGCATTTATGAATTTACATTTGTTTTTTAATTGTAAATGAAATTGAATTTATCGTTTGATAAAAGAAAATTCATAGCTTACTTAAATTTTATGGCTAACTGAATTTAGACTTGATACATAATGTAAAAAAATTCAATTGTTTTATAACAATTTTTTAAAAATTATTATTAATTAAAGATTAAAACTAGTAAAAACAATAAATTTTAACATTATACAAAAAATAAATTAAATTTGTTTTTAAAATTAACTTAATTAATTAATTATAAAAATTGAAGTAATAAAAAATATTTACAAACTGCACTACAAGGCAACACGTGGTCTCTTCTGTCCAACCAAGGTCATAAGGCTATGTACAATAAGGGTGTTGAAGGGGTAGTTGAGGGTGAGTTGGATGGTTGAATGTGTTTAATAAGGGGGTTGAATGGGGGTAGTTGAGTTGGGGGAGTTGGAAACCTTCAACCCGGTTGAAGAAATGGAGGAGGGTCCCGCCTTGGACACGTGTCTCAATTCTATTGGGCAGGAGAGGGAGAGTGTAACTCACACACGGAAGAGGCGAGTGAAGCTGAAATGTTTTGCCTTTTTTTTTTCTTTTTTTCCTAAGCCGCCACTTGTCACGCTCTGATTGATCCGTACTTTATCATTTTTTCACCCAATTATTTAAGCTCAATTATCTCATAATAAATGATTTAAAAAAAAAAAAAATCACCAAAATTCATCATTTTTTTTTCGCTACAAATTGATATAAGTTTCATTTGATTTGGACACAAAAAAAAAACACTCATTTTTCAATTTGAGTTAAATTATCACCTAGTAAATTAATTTTTTTTAATTTTTTTTTCACCAAAATTAACCATTTTTTTCCCCTACAAATTGATATAAGTTTCATTTGATTTGGACACAAAAAAAAACACTCAAAATAGTGGGATATAGAATGATGAGTTGAGAGGAGTTGAATTTTAAACTAAACTAGCTTATTGTGGGGGGTGTAGTTGAGAAAGTAGTTAAATGATTAAGTGGATGGAGAGAGAAGGTGAGGTGTCGTGATATAAAGATAGTTGAATGTTTTTTGGTGATTGAATTATTGGACTTGTTCTAATGACCATCTAATAGTGGGGCCCTTTCTTTCAAGCTGTAAATTCCTTACGGAGCGTACAACGATGACTCAGCACGCTAGCTGTTGTAAATTATACACGTGTCGAATTGTTATATGTCTCCTCATGGCCATGATCTTTCTGCGAGCCAACGGTATACAACGATGGAGGAGGTGAGGCGGGAGTGGAAGAGGGGTAGCATGTGTGATTTTATGTGCTCGAAGAAGGCATTTAATTTGGACTTTTTAATAATGAGGGGTGTCTAAGGAATTATGATAATGTTGTTTCTTAAATTAAGATTAAATCTCGTCTCAGGGATTCTAAGGTCCGTCGCCCAATAAAATGTTGTATTTCTTAACAATCACTATAAATATTCTGTGTTACGTATGTATTTTGTACAACTGTAACATTGCTTAAATTTTTATGCCAATCAACATTTTAACCCTCTATACTATACTTTAGCTTTAGTTTTGACCCATCTTGTATTTTTTTTTTTATCGGTTTTAACCTCTATACTCAAAAAACGCATATAATTTTGCTTAACACACTAACCGTAATAACCCTAATATTTATTCTATTTATTTATTAAATATTATTTCTTTTAATTAATTATTTGTGTTATTTAATTAATTGAATTATTTAATAATTGGATTACCTTTCCTAGATGGATTAGATTAATTGGGCTTAGTTTACTAAACTTAGTTTATCTTTTTGGGTTGGACTTTACTTACCTTGTGGGCATAGGATTAGAAAACTAGAATAATTAAATAAATCTAAATACATTGTTCAAAAAATACTTTTATTAAGAAAAAGTGAAAATATTATTTTGAAGCGAAGCTTGTATATATTTGAATTTACACTTCTTTAGAATAAAGTATGATATTTGGTTTTATAAATTTTGAGATGAGTAAATAAGGAAAGTCAATAGCATACAGTTAACAATTGGTAGTTGAATTAATAAAAAATAAAAAATTTGCTATTGATACATCATTATATATAAATAGAGTTGGTCTTATAAAAATTAGTTTTTTCTAATTTTAAGAAAAAATCATTTTTGTGTCACTTGCGCTTAAACACGCATACACTGACTTCTCTCGCTCGCTGCCTTCCCTATACTAATACTGACAACGACACTTTTTTTACAATGACACTTAATAATATATGCACTGACACTCTTTTATACTAACATTTTTTTACACTAACACAGACACTTTTTACCTTAACACTGGCAATCTTTTACACCGGCACTTTTTTAGACGTGCACTGACACTTTTTTAGACTGATGCTTACATTTTCTTAGACGTGTACTTGCACTCTTTTATACTAATGTTGGCATTTTTTAATGCAACTGCTTCACTCAATAACAAGCACTATTTAACATTTTCACTGACATTTTTAACACCGCTTGTTGGCACCTACTAACACACTTCCTGAACTCACAAGCACTTGCAAATATTGTTAGTGTGACACGAAGAGAGAGAGAGAGAGAGAGAGAGAGAGAGAGAGAGAGAGAGAGAACTTGGGAAAACTTGTGAAGAAGAGAACCAGAAGCCATCGACATCTTTAGAGAATCCAATTGTGACGCCGCAAAATAATCAAGATCAGAGATCGACTCAGCGATCTTTCCACTGGAATCGTTATTTTTTTTTTCTTCAGAGATGGTGAGTAGGTAAGTTTGAATCCGGATCAAAATTGAAATTGAATTTTATCGGAAAATCGATCGGAGAAACCAGCAAGATTGTCGGGGATGAAAAAGAAGGTCAAAGATTTCACGAAACTGAATCCTTTCTAATTGGAGACGCATGAACAAAGAGTAAGAACAAGGTGGACGTACGAATATGCCGGTTCAGGTAAGTTCCACTCAAAATCTGTTTTTTTTTATACCTCACAAAAAACGCGTTTTTGTGAGATTTTAGCTTATAAAGATTATCAATAACAAATTTTAAATTTTTATTAAAATAACTATAGTACCGTAAAATTATTACTTAAAATATTTTAATTTTAATATATAAAAAAAAAATCATTTCAGAGCAGATGGAGTATCTGTTTTTAATTATTTTATTGAGAGAATCCATTATTAATTTCCGGTTATTTCGATAATTTGGTTAGGTCACGGCGGGTATTGAACCCTAGCATTAAACCAAACTTGCAAGTTAACCCTTCCCACCCACCCACCAAGCAAGTCCTAAACCCTAAACACCTCTCTCTCTCTCTCTCTCTCTCTCTCTCTCTCTTTCTCTTTCTCTTTCTCTCTCTCTCACACACACACACACACACATACACACACACAAATAACAAATACTACTACTAACAAACAAGATCCGGTGCAGATATTGAAATGAATAAAGCAAAAGAGTACTTCCTCATGGAGTATTATTAGGTCATTGTTACTTATAAACCCTTTCAAAAAAAAAAAATTTAAAGGATATATCAGTTTGCAACATCATAGCTTTTTATCTTTTCATTTCTATAAACTACTACTCTCTCCGTCCCAAAATGTTTGTCCCATTTGACTTTTTAGTTGAATTTTGACCACAAATATATGACAATTTAATTATGTTTATGAAATTCTAAAAATTTCTATAGATTCACCATTAATAATATTATCAACAACTTTTAGAATTTCATGAACATGATTAATCTCTTATAAATTTGTGGTCAAAGTTCAATAAAAAATCAAATGGGACAAACATTTTGAAACGGAGGGAGTAACTTTTTTCTCATACACTCATAAACCTTTTCACAAGCCTTTTTAGGGACACATTTAAAAAAAAAATTACATTGATTTTGTAAAAAAAAAACATTTATTTTGGCCAATAAATTACTGTTTTTTTAAAAGCAAAATGTTCAATTTGAATAAAAAAAAAAAGCTGTCAGAAAAAAGCCGCAGAGGCCAGATAGAAGGTCATCACAATGGAGCGGTTCATGAGTTTCCCATCTGATGAGCCCGGATCTACTGGATCGGGCCCGCGCTCGGTCTAGTCCAAGGAACCAGTGACGTGGCAGTTCCTAGACCGCTGGAGGGAAGACCGCGGACAAATAGGCCCTTGTGGTCAAGACCGTGTCCCTCCTCGCGACCATCCCCATCGAGGACCATTGGGACCACCGTCGCCGGATCCGTGCCCGCGAGTCATGCCCGCATCAACCGTGCTCGCGTCATATATCTTTGACCGCGGGCACAGCGTTGACCGCGGGCACATGCTTCGCTTCCCGGTTAATGTCAAGCCTTGCGAGCAAGTTAGCTTGCGCTCGACGGTGCCACTTGCCGGCTCCCATCACGCATTCAATGCGGCTCGACCAGCGCCTACTATTCCATTTAATGCAATAAGCCAGCTACACGGCTCGTGTCCCTTTCAAGCCCATGTCCCTTGGACGGATCAATGTTCCCTCCACGACGGGACCAATTAGGCTGCGGACACGTGTAGGCGGTCAAATACCAAAGTGCCCCCTGAGGCCGATCTCATTGCTTACCTCAACAAAGCACCACAGGCATCGCTTATAAATAGAAGGCCTTTACCCCCTTGGGCAAGGTAAGTTCCATATACAATTGAGTAAGCTCTTTTACTCTCTAAACCTAAACACACACACACTCCAAAGGTATTCAAAGCCTTATTACTCAGTATTCTTACTCTCACACCCGAGGGCCTGAGTTGGAGTAACATCCAACTTTGACCTTAACGGTGCTTGTTTGTGTTGTGATCTAGGTACATCAAACCAATAAATATATCCTAGCCAGATATCCTTGAACCGCTCCTGACCCCAAAAGTTGTGGCGTCATCAGTGGTTCCATTGCCGGGAATTCGACTTTATTTCGTTTTCTCGTTAAAAATCTTTTGTTTTCAAGGCACCTCACGTGTCCTAAACAAATTCAGTGCCGAAAGGCTCTTCTTTTTACGTCACTAAGTTTTTCCTGTTTAAAACTTTTGTTTTCAGACACACCTTGTAGTCTAAACAACTGACTGTCAAAAGACACTTCTTTTCAGTTATTTTCGTCTTTCTGAGACATGTCTCAAATTCTGAAAAATGCTGGTCATTTGACCATAGAGGAGGATGATCAAGCCTCACCCTCCGCCATTGATAAAGGCAAGGCCCCAAACTCAGTTTTCAATAGAATGGGGGCACGTTCCCAGCCACCAAACACCCTCTCTCGGTCGAAAGCCTTGCACAAGCTCACGTACCCGGATACGTCTTTGAAAAAGCCCAAGCCCTACTAAACAATAGCCCAAAAACTCCCCAAGCTCACATAAAAACACCACTCTAACCACCCCACTTTCCCCAGAGCAAATCCCGAGAAGGAAGGAAATCCTGGCCTCAAGTCAGGCGGTCGCGGAGGCCATGGCCATCAACGACGCGGAGATGGAAATATTTGAAATAGAGGCCAAGGGAGGGCTACAGTTCCCTCAAGGGTCACAAAGGTTCGCCCAACGAGCTCCCGCTCACTCGCTTGCTAGTCAAGCCGTGGGGGCAAACCGGGTTGACCCGGCCCTTGAGCGCGGACGGCCGGCGAAACGGAGCGTGGTGCATGTAGAGGATAGCGAGGAAATAGGGGAAGAGGCACGGTCAAACCGCCGTGCGGAGTCCCAAAGCCCGGACCACTTGGCTCCTGGCCAAGGAGAAGGCCGTGGCTCCACGAGCTAAAAGCGAAGGTTGATGATCGGAACCCGAGTTTGTGGAATTTATGCGAAGATGTGGGAAACCCATCGAAGGCGGCCCGAAGTGTGGCCGCACCATGGACGCCTTCGGCGATAAAATTGCGCGGGCACCAATCCGTAAGAGCGCAAACCCCCCGAGATGGACACCTATGACGGATCCAAAAATGCCAAGAGTCATATGGGAAGATTTGAGGCCGAGATGGCTTTATTCTCCGCGGACGAGTCGGTGATGTGCAAAGCTTTGGCTGCGACCTTCACCAGCGAGCCCTATCTTGGATGCTAGCCCTCAAGCCCCGGTGCATCCGGTCATTCGATCGATTGAGTCCTCTTCCTCAATGCCTTTGCCGGAGCAGTGTGCCCGCTAGACCAAAGACAGATCTTGTCCGTGTCAAGCGAGGCACCAAACGAGCCTACAAAAGATTATATATCCCGGTTCGGGGAAGGTGAGCGAGGAGATTGTGGACACAGACGAAGGAGATATCGAGACTATGTTTTGAGGGCGGCCTCGGTTCCTCCTTCCTCAAAATGAATTTTGCCTCCAAAGCAAACCTAAATCGGTGGAGGAAATGTATGAAAGGGCCTCGGCCATTGCCTCCGCCGAAGAGCCTAGTGTGCCCGCTCCCGAGCTTACGCGAAAGAAAGGATAAGCCAAGTCCGGGAGACCACCCGAGCACTGCTCACACCAATAATCGGGGCAAAAACAGAGGCCGGGGATCGAAAGGCTCAAAAGGCCGTGGCCGAAATGGGGCAAGCATACTGCAGCTCACCGACCCAAGGGGCGGTGATCATGAGAGCCTCGGACTTTCTGCTCCTCCCCCATGCTTGAAAGCCAAATGAGAGGAGTAGACTTAAGTTCGTGAGTATCCACAACGACCACGCACGGAGGCGAGGATTGTTTCCAGTGAAGCGAGTAATCCGGCGAAAATCAATAACGGGGAGCTAACCAAGTGGGTTAAGGGAAACAATACTACCCCCGGTAACAATGATCGGCGGCGGGCACGACACACGCGGGGACCGAGACGAAATGAAAGAGATAATAATGATGACGATTTTGGGGACTATGACATTAACTTCATTGGGGAGGAACCTCCCTCTAGTAGAGCGATTGTCCCTCCAAATTCGGACATTAGAGAAGGTTTTCTCCATCCCCGCCTGGCTCAGGAGGAAGAAGCGAAATTGGGTTCAAAAGGAGTGAACTTGCCTCCACCCTTTTTCATTCCACACAACCACTCACCCTCGAATGAGAATCAACCGGCAAACATAGGCCGAGTGTTGGTAGATCTTTGGAGCCGCCCGCGACATACTCTATTACCATACTTTGATTGGAATGAGAATGACGGAAGCACATCTCACTCCATATGCGGGCATGCTCGAAGGCTTCACCAACCACGCCGTAAGGGTAAAGGGGACGATTGTGTTTGACGTAGCTATTGGGGAAAAACCCATGCAGAAGACGGCCAAGATAACTTTCATGGTGGTCGATCTTCCTTCCCAATACAATGCCATTCTCGGCGTAGCTTGCTCGAGCCGAATTGGGAATAGTTGCGTCCGTCCCCACGAAAGGGTGAAATTTAACACCCGGGCGGGGTTGCTACCATCAAGAACCGGCCCGGGAGATTCCTCAGAGCACCGGAGGAAAAAAGGAAAGAAACAGAAAGGCCGGACATCACGCGCGAGATAGAGGGCGAGGACGAGAATGATAGAGGGAAAAGGCGAGGACAAGTCAAAAAAGGGAAAGCTCTTGCACTCCCGCCGCCACCGTACCGATTGGCATGCTTTCTTTCCATTCCACAGGTGGAGCTCAAGATGAGCGAAAAATCGAAGCATTGGGCTGCCCTGTTGAGGAGGTTATATTGATCGAGGAATAGAGGGGAAATTGACCGTGATATCATATATTCAATGGCAACACGGCCGAAGCTCGGGTCAACCCCCCAACTATTGTCATTGACTCCTGCACAATCGTGAAATCGGCGACCTTCGACCTAACGACGAGCTCGAGGAGGTGGTAATCAATCCCCACTTCCCAGAGCAAGCAGTTAAGGTTGGGTGGAAATTCACGAGGAGAGAAGGATACTTATTGAGTTCCTTAGAGAAAATTGCGATGTGTTCGCTTGGAGGGTGGAAGATATGCAAGGCATCGGCGAGGACGTGATCCTCCATAAAATCAACGATGACCCATCCTTCAAAAACATTCACCAGAAATCCAGATATTTCTCCCCGGAGAAAGAGATTGCCATCAAGGAAGAGGTGGAAAAATTGCTAAAAGCGGGGATAATAAAGGAGATCTCCTACCCCGAATGGTGGCCAATGTGGTCATGGTTAAGAAATCCAATGGTAAATGGAGGATGTGCGTTGATTTCACCGATCTCAACAAAGCATGCCCCAAGGATTGTTTCCCTCTTCCTCGCATAGACAGATTGGTGGATTCTATAGCCGGACACAGAGTTCTAAGCTTCATTGATGCATACTCCGGCTACCATCAAATCCAGATGGCTCCTGAAGATGTCCGCTCTGTAGCTTTCATTCTTTGCGGGCAAGACATCTTGCTACACTATGATGCCACTTTGGGGTGAAAAATGCGGGAGCCACATATCGGCGCATGGTCAATCTGGTCTTTAAAAACCAACTAGGCGAAATACGGGAGGCCTACATTGACGACATGGTCATAAAAACTAAGGAAAACTCCCACGAGCTCGATGTGGAGGAAACCTTCAAAAACTTGCGCCACAACAACATGAAGCTAAACCCCCTTAAGTGCGATTTTGGGGTCAAGGCGGGCAAGTTCCTCGGATTCATGGTCAACCAAAGAGGGATAGAGGCTAATCCGAGAGAAAATCCAGGCCCTATTAGACATGAAACCTCACACTGCGTGAAGGATGTACAAAAATTCAATGGTCGCATCACCGCACTTGGCCGCTTCATCTCGCGGTCGGCGAGAGAGATGCCTCCCCTTCTTCAAAACTCTCAAAGGGGGAAGAGAGGCGATGAATTTACATGGAGTGCGAATGCCATCGGGCTTTTGAAGAAGTCAAAAAATACCTCGGGCGGCCACCTCTACTCGGCGGCCGGTGCCGGAGAAGAGCTCTTTTTGTATTTAGCGGGTTCTTGATACGCGGTAGGCTTGTTCTTGTAAGGGAGGAAAATAACTCCCAAAAACCGGTTTATTATGTAAGTAAGGCACTTTGTCCGCCGTAGAAGGGCGTTATCTTAATATAGAGAAGTTAGCTTACGCCTTGCTTGTATCTGCTCGAAAATTAAGAGCCTACTTTTACGCACATCCTATAAGCTGTACTAGCGAGGCCCGCTTAGAAAGGTTTTACATAAACCGAGTCCTCGGGGAGAATGCTAGCTTGGTCTATAGAGCTCACGCGAGTTCCGGATCACCTACTCCCGAGAAAGACAATCAAAGCGCGGGCCTTAGTTGATTTTGTAGTAGAATCATCGTTCAAATTGGCGGACGGCGACCTCGGAAAAGAAAGCGAGCGAGAATCGAAGATGACCCGAAGGCCCGAGCACGAAATTGTTCAACCGAGGAGCGTCCGGAAGAGGTATGGACTTTATATGTGGACGGCTCCGCGAGCAAGTTAATCGGTGGAGCGGGCATACTTCGATCGCACCTGCGGGAGAAATTTATGAGGGCCTTGAGATTCAAGTTCGAGGCATCAAACAATCGAGGCGAATATGAAGCGATTATAGCGGGCATGGAATTGGCAAGAGACTTGGGAGTTCGAATATTGAGATCAATAGTGACTCTCGGCTCATAGTTAATCAAATTAGGGGGAGTATGATACTATCAACCCGAGTACTAGCTCGATCTTGTGACCTTGCAAAAACCCTCATCAAAAATTTCACTTACTATGAGCTGAACCAAGTCATGAGAGAGGACAATGTGGAAGCTGACCTCCTCTCAAGAATAACCGAGCAAGAAATTGGTGAGTTGGAGGCAAATTGCCAGATTGAATTCACGGAGAGACCTGCTATAGATCGAATACAGATAAACAATATTGAGGATCAAGTAAGGGACTGGGTGGATGAAATGAAGGATTACATCGAGAAGCAAGCCCTCCCCAAGGACCCAGTAAAGGCTAGGGCCATCAGAGCGGTGTCCGCGAAATACCTCGTCCTCGATGGGGTGCTTTTTCGGCGATCATTCACCAAGCCTTTACTCAGATGCGTCAAAACTCACATGGTCACCAACTTACTCTATGAGGTCCATGAAGGAGTTTGTGGCGGACATCCAGGTGCTCGCACCCTCTCAGACAAGATCAAATTCCAAGGATTCTTTTGGCCCGCGATGAGAAGGGATGCGCAGGAGTATGTTAGAAAATGTGATAAGTGTCAGAGATTTGCGGACATCCCTAGACTACCATCAACGGAAGCGGACTTTGGTTGTACCATCGTGGCCGATTTGATACGTGGGGATAGATCTTATTGGACCATTTCCAAGCTGCTAGAGGAAGCATCAAGTATGCCGTGGTGGCCGTGGATTATTTTACCAAGTGGACGGAAGCAAAGGGCTTGGCCACTATTTCCGAGGATAACACTATCAGTTTTGTCCACGACCACATCTATTGTCGATTTGGGGTTCCCCGAGCAATAATTTCGAGATAATGGCACCCAATTCTCCGCAAAATTCAACTGCTTGAATGTGTGAGAATGAAGGTGCAACACCGTAAGTCCGCAGGTTGCCTATCCTCGGGAAATGGTCAAGGCGAGGCGGCGAAACAAGCTAGTCTGGCGCCTTAAAGAAAAATTTGGAAGGACGAGGAGGACGTTGGTTGGGCCGAGCTCCGGATCGCATTATGGGTTGTCCGCACCACAATAAGAAATTCAACGGGAGAAACTCCCTTCTCGCTCACGTATGGGTCGGAGGCAATGGCTCCGGTTGAGGTAGCCCTACCCTCGTGCGAGTCACATACTTCGACGAGTCTCAAACGAGGCAAACGAAGGTGTGACTCTGGACGATCTCGAAGGAAAGAGAATGCGAGCACACGAAAAAATGGTGAACTACAAACGAAGCGAAGAAACACCATGACAAAAGAGTAAATAGAAGGAGTTTTTCGGTTGGAGGCCGGGTACTCGAAGCGTGGAGGTCCAAGGGACCCACACAGTTTCAACAAGCTGTCCCCGAAATGGGAAGGTCCATATGAGGTCACAAAGATAGTCAAAGAGGGCACCTACATATTGCGACCAAAAGAGGGAGAAGAGCTTAGGCACACATGGAATAGCGACCATCTTAAAAGATACTTCTTTTAAAATCTTTGTAATTTTTTGGAAGGAGTATAGACTATATATATATAAGAGAGAAGTTGTCATCATATTTTGATGCAAAAATCAATTCCCACCAGCCTCAAAAGCTAGGGTGGATGCCCGCATAGCGGATGCCAAACGGGGTTCAAGAGCCAACATATGAGCTCCTACTTGCGATGCGCAAAGATCTAAGGATCCGCATGCCTATATATGTACAAAGATCCATTACGATCCGTACTATGATCGCGGGGAGGATACTCTCTCCTGCCCGCGTGACACCACAAAAAATAAGTGGATATAGATGAACGTAGGTACAAAGGCCATGATGCCCGTGCCTACGGACTCTAGTGGGGACAATGACACGAAGTCGGACCCACTAATTGCGCGAAGGACCTCGTTAGGGCCGTTACTCGCATGCAGCGTATGTGACAAAGGCCTACATATAAGCCCGTTCACCGAGATCGCCACGAGACCCTCACGAAAAACTCTAGGGAGTTTTGAATAAAGGGTCAAATAAGTGAGAACCTCCAATAAGGGGATACGAGATGCCGGGGTTAAAGGGCCTCTATGCTAAAATATGCTCCTACCTTTACATTGCGCGGACAATAGCCTCACGGCCACCTTCGCATGCCCTATGAAAGTATGCTTGCCTTGGCTACTTTTGACTTACACCACAGCTCATGAGGTGGGAATAAGTGTAAATGGATGAGAGTGATCAAACTAGTTTAACAAGGCCAAAGCAGGACAAACGAGGTTAAGGCCTCAAAGTTTGCCACAAGGCTAAAACAAACGCGATCATAGAAGAACAAGGCGACTCTCACGAAAAACCTAAGGGTTTTGAATAAAGAGTTAGGAAAACTCAAAAAATGCGGGCGAAAGGGCCCTACTTAGGCTGCTTTGCCGCATGAAGGAGAAATATAAAGTTAATTCTGCAAAGTCAAAAAGCTGGAAAAAGTAATAGGCAAGAATGCAAGTACTTAGGTGCTCGAAGATTGCCAAACTACTCAAAATAGCCTACGAGACAAGCAATTAAGATAAAAGTACAGGAGCCAAGTGGAGAAAAATGCTTCTATTGATGATAAGAAAGTATTTACAAAGTCCTAAAACTATTACAACAGGAAAAAACAAAAATCCTATACTAAGGGAGCTTTCTCCTTGGGCTCCTCGGTGGCCGCTCCATCGGTGCCCGCTTCTGGTTCCTCAGTGGCCGCACCCCCTGTGCCCGCCTCGGAGTCCGGAGTTCGGGGAAGGCAGCGGGTCTCCGAGGCACCTCGGTGGTAGGGAGCGGCTTGTTGTTCGGCGGAGGTGGCCAGAGCCGGCCGCCGGGGAATAGATCTCCAAGGGCTGGCCCCTCTGGAAGAACCTGAAGCAGGCATCCCCCAAAGGTAAAGGGTTGTCCCCGAATCGCAGCGCATCCAGTTCGGCGATCAGGCCAAGGGCAGTCACTTCGGCCACAGGAGGCAGAGAAGCCGCCGCGGAGAGGTCCAGACCCTTGACCTCGTCCTCGGACAGAGGAACTAGCGCATGCCCGGGCACGCACTCCGCGTCAGTAGCAACCAGTGAGCCGATCACGGCCAACTGCTGCACGGAGAACTTACCCGTGGCCGCGAAGTTCGGATACGTGTCCCGACACCGGCCTCATCTTGGGCCGAGCACTCCGCGGTAAACTCATCGGAGTTCTTATACTCCTCGATGGCCTCCTTGCGAGCTTCGGCCAGCATCTTCTCCTTCTCCAAGCTAAACTGGGTCAGAGGCAGCAGCTTCTCGGAGAGTTCATCCGCCTTGGCCTCCAGGATCTCCACTTGCTTTTGGGAGGCATCCAGCTTGACCATGAGCTCGGAGTTCCTTTGCTCCAGCTGAAGTTTGTGGCCCCCAGCTCATCCCGTGGCCCTTTGCCTTTGCGAGGCTCCCCTCTAGCTCGGTCACCCGCTCCCGGAAGCCCTTCGCATCGGACTCCTTGGTCGCGAACTCTTTTTCCTTGGCATCCGGGAGGGAGCTCGAAGTCCCCACCTTCTCCTGGGCTGCTCCGGCTCGCGGAGTTTGCCCGCCATGTCCTTGGTGTTCTTTGACAAGCTCGGCGGACAGGCTATCATGTGTCTCCGGAGCCGCATAGCCTTGTGCCCACCTGCGAGGAGGATAGTTAGAAGGAGAAAGCCTAAAAATGTCAAAAGGACAGACGGAAAGAATCAAACCTCGGTCGGGGCAATCCCAATGTCTCCCATCGGGTGATGGGTTCTCCTTCTCCGCCACTGAGTGATAGAAATCCGGGGCAAAAGCCCGTTGATGAGCTCCTATCCCAACAGTGAGTTATGGGCGGAGCGGGCATACGAGTCCACCCCTTCAATGGCGGGCACACCTCCCACTGTTTCCTCTTCTCCCGTGTCTCCTCGCGGGTGGCCAGGGAGGATATCGGATAGGCCACCGAGCATATGGTCCCCGCGGCGGAGGGAGCGATGGTAGAGGTAGTGGCGGCGGAGCTGAGGGCTACGGGTAGAGGTATCCCCCACTTTACGGGTCTTGGAGGACTTCTCCTATGCGTCGAATCGGCCTCTCTTCGGTCCTTTTCTTGGGCTCCACAGTTATGCCCGGAGGCAATAGTACGGCCGGGAGATGATGCCCGGAGAGCATTGGGTGGAGGAGGACCCCGGGGAGGTGGAGGCAGATTTCCAGTGGTTAAGATGGTTCTGGGAGCAGCTAGAGTCTCCCCGGTCCTCCTGCTCACTACAGGAACAGTCTTGTCTTTTGTGGGAACCCCTCCCATCTCATTCTGCCTCTTCTGGGCAGCTTCCTTGTTGGCCCTCTGGTTCTTGGCCTTCAGTTGAGCAGCACTTAGAGGAGGAGCCATCAGAAATTATACACTTCCGGATCTACTCTGGAGGGAAAGAAAAATGGTTAGCAAAGCAGTTCAAAAAATCGAAAGCAAAGTAAATTGGCAACAGTTTTATAGAAGAATCAGAGACCAATTATTTCGGGAGGATCGCACTCAGCGCCCAGCATACAGGTCTTACAATCTGCCTCGAACTGGTAATGTTCGTGCACCCGCCAATCAGGGTCGCGGGTGTAAGTACCCAAATCTGGCTCATGCCTTCCGGTTAATTTTCCCGACATTTCGGTAAATTTTCCGGTAATTCCCCGGACTTTCCTAGTGTTCCGGAAATGTCCTGGAACAGTCCAAATTTAAATTAGGGCTGTAAGGAGCCTTCCTAATTAAGAAAACACGTTTTTCTTAATTAGGGAGAAGCTTCTAGAATAATGCCACCTTGCATGGTTCTAGAATGCTGAGTCATTGTGGATAAGACCGCACGGCCTCATTTGCAAAGGGCCTGCAGCCGCACGGCTTCATTAGCCTTATCCAGACTGCCTATAAATAGAGCCTTCCTCTACCCATTTAAACAACAACACAAACAATCACACACACACACTCCATAGCAGTCCAGACGTGAAGAAAAACCCTTGAAGGCTCAAGAAGGCGAAGAAGAAGCTCAAGAAGCCATCTCCCTCCTCCTTGAAGACCCAAGAAGAACCTCTCCTCCTAGCTCCGTCCGAAGAAGCAAAGGAAACGATTGGTAACCTCGCACGCCCTAACCTTGCATTTTAATTGATATACTTGCTCATTGCATTCATATATCTTGCTTGGGACTTGGCATTTATTCATAAAGATCATATCTTTATCACCCCCTTTCCCCTTTGCATGCATTAAGACCTCATTTGTCATAAAAATGTAGTCTTTTTCATAAAGGTGCATCCTTTGCACCTAAAATCCCTATTTTCCAATAAAAATGTTATCTTTATGCATCATTTGCATACAAAGATCAAACCTTTTTCAATAAAAATGCATCCTTTGCATCAAAACCCCCTTTTTTCAATGCATCATTTGCATAAAAATCAAATCTTTATGCATCATTTGCATAAAGATCATTTTTTTTAAATCAAAAAAGCATCATTTGCTAAAACCAAAATGTCATCTTTTCATTAAAGAGTCATTTTTTTATCATGCATTTCCCCTTTCCCCAACCTTGGAACGGACCGGTGTAAAAGTTCTCATCTTTGCATCGTTCCTTCCATTAAAGGTTCATGATTTCTTTAGGAAAAGGATAACCTTGAACCCTATATCTCCGATTATCGCTTAAGAATGAGTATGAAGCCTCTATACGAGCTCGACCGTCTTAAAGCGTAGGATTGATGGGCTAAGGACATTCCTTCCTAAAGAACCTCATTTTTGACCCAAAAGAGAGTCATTCTCTCGATCACGCAAGTCCCGAGGGTTCCGAGGTTTAAAATGCGATGATCATAAGTCATAAGATGAGGACGGGATCATAATCCCAAATACATAAATTCCAAGGAATCCCGAGCGACAACCCAACAAATGGTTTGTACGTCCGAAGACAACTTGGGACATTCCCCCCTTATTTTCAAACACATGCACACAAAGAAAGCACGCAAGCAAACACGATTAATGAAATCTAGGGAGACTTGCTCCGGCAAGGCACTTTGGGTGAACGCCATGAACGTTCTTCCCAAGGGGTAACTTAACCTCCGAACCCATAAAACCTTTTTTTCAAAGTTTTGAGGTAATCAAAATGGCGTGGCGACTCCGTTTTTCAAATAACTCGGATGTCTTCAAACTCGCGTGAATTCCAATAAACAAAAGAATTTGGACACACATTCACAGTTTGGCGACTCATTGGGGAAACCCAAAGGAGAAAAGCTTTATTTTCAAAACAAAAGTCGATACTTGGTATATAGGTGGACCCCACTTACCCTTCCTGTATCGCTCCCTAACCCGGGGTTTGGGATAACAAGGTGGTTTAACAATCCCACGTACCAGTATCCTTTTTTTTTGAAAAAAAAAAAAAACAACTTTGAAAAAAAAAAATACAAAAAAAAGCTTTTCCCTTTGAGCGGGTTAGACTCCCATCGCCGATTTCATTAATCGTGCTTGCTTTCTTTTACCATGCATTGCATCATTTGCATCTTGGAATCTGTGCATACTTTGAAACGGAAAATAACCCGAAGAAAAGCAAAAGGAGTGGAACTGGAAAATTGATCCATGCGGTCGTACGGCTAATCCTCATAGGATTCGACCATACGACCTCGTGCTTGCAATTCCACCGGGAAAAATCATGGTTAATCAGCGAGTCCTAGCGGCTTGGGGCTATTCAGCTTCATGGTCGACCTGGGGCTCCCGGAAAATTTACGTGCTTATGTGTTGCATTTTCCCCGTCCCGAAAATCATTCCTTTAAAACACATTTATGAAAATCTCTGTTTTAACTCAAAAGGAACATTTTTAGGAGACCGCACACTACGCGCACTCCGATATATCCCTGTACACTTTGCACGCACGTCCTTGACCCGAGGGTGGTTCAGTGCCGATCACGGACGGCACCTTACGATGCTCCGGGCGCGCACGGAATCATCCCAACCTCCCCATGGCAGCCCGGTGTCGACCAATGCACGGTCAGGTGTCACACGTTTCAAAAAACCGTGACTTTTGGTTGGTTTTTGGTCTAGTCCGTGTCATATAGCCCGATTGCGTACCCTCGTAAAGGTCAAGCCTTAGTTCATAACGGAAGAAGAACTCGCGCAAAATTCCGACAAGGAAAAATTGGCGAGATATCAACTCAGACATTGACTATTGACCTTGACCCACACGAAATGCGTAAGAGTCGAAGACCAAGTCTTTGCCAAAATAAAAGATCTTTCGCTCAAGCAAAGCTACGCAAAATTCCGACAAGGAAAAATTGGCAAGATCTTGGACCGGCATTGACTTCGATTCCAGGCTACGCCGCGTATGCAACGAAGTTCAATGTGACACTTTGTGTCATCCGGCTTTGTCGCCCGACCCATGCCTATTATATTCTCGGACATTACCGAAAGTCAAAAGCCGATCATTCGCTCAAGCGAAACTCGTCGAAAGATCCGTCAAGGCGAGAGAGACGAGACTTTCCCGGTATTGCCTTGACTATAATCCGCATCGCTCGTGCGTTGAAAGGTCCTATGACCCGCTAGACCCGATAGGAGCGTTCTTTACTCTCGGTCGGTGGGATCCGCGTGCCCTATAGGACCCTCGCCGGCCGTCCACCACCTGGGAGGTCGAAATACGGGTGGAATACGAGGGGCTTATAGGCGTAGTGACGGAACCCAGCGATCCGGGATCTAGAGTAGTTGTGAAAAAGAAGGGCGAGAACCCCTTTTCCAACCAAATAGATATTAATAAAAGACACTGTTTTAAGTAAACTTGAAGATTCTAATTTGCATATTGCACGAGCCTTCACCTAAACACCTACCCCGAGTCTAAACCTTTCCTATCCCTTTCCGCGGCGAGAAAGAAGTGGGTGAGAACACCGGGTCGGCGACTTGTTAGCGCGAGAATCCTCGGAACGGTTCGCGAGAATCCTCGGTTTTGTCGGCTTTTCGGTGTCAAAATGGCCAACATGGTAATCCGCCACGGTAATGACCAAGCAATGGGAGGGGCTAGCCCAGTTCAACCCAAGCCTCACATCTGGTATGATGTATGTGATTGCGAAAGGCTTGCCTCGAGTATGAGTATCAAGAATGGATCAATGAGGACGCTCCTTCAGGGAAGAAGAAGAAGAGAAAGTCCACACA
Source organism: Adenophora triphylla var. japonica (assembly GCA_022495995.1). Lineage (NCBI taxonomy): Eukaryota > Viridiplantae > Streptophyta > Magnoliopsida > Asterales > Campanulaceae > Adenophora > Adenophora triphylla. The sequence goes on from JAFEMH010001033.1 coordinate 215,239, forward strand.
GCGGAAGCTTAAGGAAAGATATGAAGTTGGGGACAAGAGCGTAGGAACTTTAGGAGAGCCTTCAGGCAAGTTCGACTACTATGTCGGTTATGCCAAGGAACTGTCAAGGAACCCGTCACCCCAAGCACGGTCCGGCTGATATCCCCGTGTATAGTGATCCTCTTGAAGCGAGAAAGTGCTGAATTTGTGGCCATCGTGAAGTTCAATGAGAAGCTAGCGGATCTAGAAGCGAGAACACGAAAGCCTATTGAATACGTAGCCGGTCGAGGAAGAATTAAGACCTCCTGAAGAAGACTTCATCGGCATTATCCGGGCCAACCCTTCTATTGGCTACACCGACAAGGTCGTGGTGTCCAAGATCGATAAAGAAAATGAGTTATCGGCGGTGCATTGATAAGATGAGCCGGACCCTTCGATCGATAAGTCCGGTCGCTACGGAAGAGCTAGGCGAAAGATTGCAACAAGTTACTTTAGTTCCTCTCACCATCTTTCCACATGCAGGCTGTTAATGATTTCCGGCAAGCTTTTGATCGGTTCGGAGTCTCCAACTTTCTGAAGAACGGCCCTTGGCAAGCTTGCTACTCCCAGGGGCAACGGCAAGAAGGAGTGAGATCCGGTCCAACCCTTGTCAAGTTCCCCTCGAGTCAATAAGTAGTGTAGGGTCCGAGTCTATGTTGTCTTTTCGGTTGAGTCGGGAATCTTCGAATTCCAGTCCTCGAGAGTCATCCGAAGGCCTCACGCACGAGGATTATGAAAATGTAATCGATGTCATCTTTCCCCTTATCTTGAATGAAATGACAAATCTTTACGATTATCCTCTTATTGCCAACTTAACAAATGATAAATTAACTCAAAATTTAACAACGGTTAATAATGAATCATTTGAACAAGATGCAAACACACTAAACGAACAATACATTAAAGAAATCTTTAAGCGGGTTTCGGAAAAAGAGGAAAACCGGGCCCCAGTGCCGAGGAGATTTTGATAAGTGTGAACTTGGGTACTATTGAGGAACCTAAAGAGACACGGATTGGAAGCTTCTTCCGGGGGTTGAAAGGGACAGATTGATCGAGTGCTCGAGAGAATACGTCGACGTGTTTGCATGGTCATACAAAGATATGCCGGGGCTAGACGGTTCGATAGTAGAACACGAGAATCCCTCTAGCACCGGATGCCAAGCCGGTAAAGCGAGCGAGAAAGATCAAGCGGAATGGTCTCTACGGGTCAAAGAAGAAATTGAGAAGCTACTTTGCGGGTAGGATTCATCGAGTTATTGAATACCCGACATGGTTGTCCAACATCGTGACCGTAACCAAGGCCAATGGGAAGGTGCGGCTCTTTGTGTGGATTTCCGAGATGCGAACAAGGCCGGCCCCAAAGACGACTACCCTACGCGAAGCATGGAGCATCACGGTGGACTCCACTTGCCCAACTATGAAGTCAAATCCTTCGTTGATGGTTTTGCGAGCTACAACCGGATCAAGATGGCCGAGGAAGACCAAGAAAAGACGGCCTTCACCACACCGTGGGAACCTCTTGTTATACGGTAATGCCATTCGGAGCTCAAGAATGCCGGGGCTACTTACGAAAGGGCGGCGACCGCGCTTTTTCATGACATGATCCACAAGGAGATTGAGGTCTACGTAGATGACATGATAATCCACTCCAAAGGAGAAGGTGGGCGACACTTTGTTGACCTACGAAAATTCTTTGAGAGGTGAGACGGCATTCCATGAGACTAAACCACACGAATGCACCTTCGGAGTGACAAGGGGAAAAGTGCTTGGAGTACATGGTCACGGAGCGAGGTATAGAAGTTGACCCCAGAAAGATCAAAGCCATCATGGATATGAGGCCACCTCAAACCCAGGACGAAGTCAAAAGCTTCATGGGTAAATTGCGGTACATCGGCCGTTTCGTCAATCGGTTGACCACTATGTGCGAGCCCATCTTCACGCTCATGAAGAAGAATGTGGACACAGAATGGACCGAAGAATGCCAAGATGCCTTTGACCGGATCAAGGCATACTTAGTACATCCCCGTACTATGCCCCCCACATAGACGAAGCCTCTTACGCTCTATCTCATTTATCATGAACACGGCGGTTGGGGCTATGCTTGCTCAAGAGAAGAAAGACTCTCGGGTAGAAAATGCCATTTACTTTGTCGGTAGGAAGCTACAAGGGAGTGAGCTCAATTACTCGGCGTGTGAAAAGACACATGCGGGGCGAGTGCAGGTAGTCGGCAAGTTGAAGCATTATATGCGAAGCCCGCCTGTGAATTTGGTCTCGAAAATGGACCCCATCAAGTACATCTTTGACAAGCCTTCCCTCTCGATGCGCCTAGCGAAGTGGTCCTTCTTCTTGGCGAGAATACGACATCAACTATGTGACCGAGAAAGGCCATCGGGTCAAGCATTGTCGGATCACCTGGCGAACTTCCCGGTAATGAAGACGAGAGGGCACGAACCCCAATTTCCGAGATGAAGGGATCTTTGCGGTTGAGCACGAAAATAGATGGCGGTTGTTCTTTGACGGAGCCGCTAACAAAGAGGAAATGGTGTAGGAATGCTATTGGTCGATCCGAAAGATGAGCATACCCCATAGCCCTCAAGTTGAACTTTCTGCCACGAACAATGCCGCCGAGTATGAAGCTGCATTCTTTGGTTTGGAGGCCGCCTTAGAAAGAAATGTCAAGGAGCTCGAAGTTTACGGAGACTCGGCCACGATCATCAACCAAGTCTCCAACAAGTGGAAGGCGTAGACCACTGTCTGCAACGGTATCATGCCCGTATGGAGGAGTTATTTGGGACGGTTCAGAAGTGACTTTCCACTACTTGCCGAGGGAAAAGAAACGGTCGCGAGATGCTCTAGCTACTCTAGCCTCATTGGTAGAGATCCCGAGGAAAAGCCATAAAGCCCTTGAGTGGGTAGAAGAGAAGCCCCGACTTTACGTTGTGAAGTGGACACAGGACCCAGAGCCTATAAAGGAACCTTGGTATAATCAGTTACCAATTTCTCAAAGACGGAGAGTCGGCTTTCGAGACGAAGAAGGTAGACCAAAAGAAGGAGTCGAGCCAAAAGCTTGCAAGCCACGAAAAGGTTGGCTTCTCGGTATGTCATTCTAGGAGGCAACCTATACAGAAGCGGTATCAAGGACCACTCCTCTTATGTGTCACTCAAGAAAGAGCCGGAGAGTTGATGGCCAAAGTCCACAATGGTCCCTGCGGTCCTCACATGAATGCGAGCCACGATGCAAGTGATCCTCGAGAATGGGTTACTCTTGGATCTCCATGGAAAGCAGGTGCATTCGGCACGTCCGAACTGCGACAAATGCCGGCGGTTTGCCAACCTCAACCATCTCCCACCTCATGACACATCTTGCATGGCGACTCCTTGGCCGTTTGCAACTTGGGGCATTGACGTGATAGGGAAAATATCCCGGCGGAAGCAATGGGCACGAGTTCGTTTTGGTAGCCATTGACTACTTCACCAAGTGGGTAGAGGCCAAGTCCTACAAGGTCCTCACTTCCGAGAAAAGTGGCCCGAGTTCATCAAAGAAAACATAATGTGCGAGATATGGGGTGCCCAGCGAGATCATTTCGATAATGGGTCACACTTCGAAGGAGGCTGCGATAGGCTATTTGTCGAGAATTGAGTTACTCGCCACAAGTCGTCCCCGTACGGACCTCAAACCAATGGAGCCGTGGAAGAGCGCTAATAAGACACTCGAGCGGATCATCAGGAAGATGGCCACCGTGGTCGTGATTGGCCCGAAAAGTGCACCTAGCACTGCGGGGCTCTGAACGTCTGTCGGAACGGCCACGGGAGAAACTCCTTTTGCCCTAACTTACGGGATGGAAGCGGTGTTACCGGTGGAGTTGGAAATCCCGTCATTAAGGGTCCTCTGGAAAAGCAGTGTCAATGAAGTGGAATGGTTGCGCGGCCGGCATGATGAGTTAGCCACCTTGACGAGAGAAGGCTAAAAGCCATGGAACACACCCGAGCCTACCAGGCGAATGGCGGGCGTTTGATAAAAGGTCGAGGCCGGAGACATCAAAGAGGGCGACTTAGTGCTTTGAAAGTAAAGCCCCCTACCGAGACAACCCACAGGAAAATGGGAACCCGTCTGGATCGGCCACTTATGTGGTGCGAGAAAATGCGTCGGGAGGAGCAATGAAGCTTGCGAGACTTGGATGGCAATCCCTTTGTCCACCCGGTCAATGGTGATAAACTCCGAAGATACTATGTACGATAAAAAATAAAAAAAAAAAATAAAAAAAAAGAAAGAAAAAAAAAGTGCAAAAAGAGTAATGCCCGGCTAAGTGAAGACCCCAAAAAGAGCGAGTCTAGGCAAAAGGCAGTGCACATAAAAAAAATATATATAAAAAAAAAAAAAAAAAAAGAAAAAAAGTGCAAAAAGAGTAATGCCCGGCTAAGTGAAGACCCCAAAAGAGCGAGTCTAGGCAAAAGGCAGTGCACATAAAAAAAAAAATTATTAGTTCACCGGAATGAACTACGTAGACTGAGCCCCTTAGCCTTTCTTGTAAAAGGGGAACGTGGCGGCCATATATGGTTCGGTCTAAGCAATAAAAAGGACGATTAAGCTTCCATGAAGTGTGTCCTAAATAGTAAAGGGCATTTCAGTTTTCATAAAGCGGGTCCCAATCAATAAAGACATTTGAATTTCCATGAAATGTGTCTTGATTAATTTCTAAAATAATATTTCTTGTTCATTACAAGTTAAAAACTTCTTGATGAGTTCAAGCACGGTCTACCTCTTAACTCTGCTAACTTTGCTAAAAAGATCTAAAATACAATAAAATGCCTAAATAAACTAATGTGTTTGCAAAATGGCAATAAGAGGATCTTGAGAAAAGACTTGTCGGTCGTCATTCGGCGAGTCTTCTTGATCTTCTTCCCTTTTCCTCGGCCTCGTCGAGTCTTCTTCCTTTTCTTCTCAATAATGTCGGTATCCCTCATCCCGACCTCTGGTATCCTCGCTGGAGCCTCTACCGACCCCGTGTCAATGAGCGCTCTCTCTGTCCAGAGCACGAGTCCGCACCTCCTCCCTGCGAGCCTCGGTCGAAGGAGCGACCTCGGACAATCTCTTGTGCAGAGCCTCCATATCTCGACCAAGTCACACGATTGGTTATGGCAGCTCGCCTTAGCCTCGGTCTCCCTCGAGTCCTACTCGAGTCGCGATCGGCTCCCAATAAAGCTCGACGTCTATCCTCCCAAGATAGCTGAGTCGCTCCCGTCTCCCTCTCGTACCGGTCGAGTAGACGGTGGTCAAGATGGTGCTCTTCACTGCTCTGAAGATAGCCACAGGTGGGAAAGCGGTATGTGTCGAGCCCTCGAGAAGAAAGAGAAGGCATTTGGATCTCTCATATCCGATGACACCACCTCCGTAGTCCGGATGTCCTCCCAATCACTCAATGGCTCTGTAAAGCCCCAAGCTGCTGGATACCAAGCGGGGTATGTAGAAGGACGACCGGCGAGAATCACGGAACCCTCGCGGCATAAGACTCCTGAAATATCCTCACTGATGCGCAACCTCCAATGTGGTATCCACCAACGGATGTCCGAAGTGGATAGCCTAGCCATCATCGGCTCCGGCTACCACATGTTCTGCTTGCCTAGGTGCACCTCTCAGAAATCACCCAAGGGACACGAGTCGGCAAAGCCCCAGGCAAAGCCCCAGGAGCCTCTCCTGCGGCCGCGAGTCAACATAGCCGGACTCCGGACCTCATGAAAGCGGTCTCCCGAGCCGTCCTATCAATCCCATGAAATGTCTCTCCCAAAACCGGCGGGACAATATCCTTCCCGGCCACACGATCTCGACCATGTCCAAGAGACCACTATGACAGATCCCAGCGGACTCGGCGGTGAACAAAATAGAGAATACGCGAGAGAATGAAAGCATCCATAGCCACCGTGGTCGCGGCCGTATCTGGAGACCCAAACTTGCCGGGATATCGAGAAAGATCAATCCTATCAGGGCTACCATCATCCTCTCGGCCTCTCCCAAAGGAATGCCAAAAAAGATGCAAGCTTTACCGTCAAGCACGTCTCCGTCAGCGGAATAGATATAGCCTCGGTCTCGGGACTCCCAATCAAGGCTCACGAAGTCTTCGTGCGTTGGGACGATTTCGTTGTAAGAAAAGCGATAAACATGTCTCCGGACGTCCCGAACTTTCTTTGCGGCTCTCAGCGGATCCCAATCGGGCGGGAGATCCCTCAAATGCCATAAAGACTTGATCTTGAAGGAAGAATCAAGCGGCCCCTTGTGATTTTGGAAGTTATATCTCGCCCAAGATTGAAGACCGGATAGAAAATGGTCTCGTTTCCCCCTTTGCAATCTAACGGGATTCTCCATCGCAAAGTGATCAAAGATGGTGCTTTTAGGTCCAAAATATGCTCTGGGAACAATTGGGACAAGTCTAGAGTGAAAATGAAATGAAATGGCCAAGCCTTGCTTTTATTCGAGAAAATAACCGGCTCGAGACAGGCTGTTAGCCGCACGGCTACATTTGCCCTCGAGGCCATGCCGCACGGCTACATTAGCTCTGCGAAAAAATTCTGCGGCAACCAAGATTGCTGCCCAAGGGAGTTTTCACCCCACATTTTCAACCAAAACACTGTACAAAAACATATCCGAAGCCATTCAAGCATTCATACACCATTATAAATCATTACGGCCCGGTTTCGGCCCCAATTCCAAGCAAAAAAGTCGCCCCAAGGCTCAGATAATATGCAAATTGAAAAAGCATGAATTAGAAAAGCAAATAAAACATAAATACAATGTTTTCGCCCCATCGGCGCCCAAATAAAACAAAAAATAAGCAAAGTGTGCATCAAATTGTAAATTGTTTGTTTTTGTTCCAAATCTATTCTAGAGACCTCTTAGGCCTCCGATTCTTCTTCCTCTTCATCGCTGCTCAGCTCATAGATGCTAGCCTCCCTCATCGGAGTCCTCACAGTCGCTCACATCGAGATAGATGGACATTATCGTGCCCGTACTCGGCCAGTTTGCTCCGAATGTCGGCGTTGGGTCCCCGCCCCGAGGCATAGCCTTTGGAAGAGTACTCGAGGCCGATGAGGTAGACGGCTGTGCCCCAGACGTGCCGTCTCTTGCGCCCGAGCTCCTGTGCATCCAGCTGCCGCCTTCGAAGCGCGAGCCGGCTTCCTCGAAGAGGCAGGCACATGTCCTTCCGGCCCTATTACGCCTAACCGGCCTATCGTAAGTGCGAGTGGAACTGAGAAAAAGAAGAGAAAAATCTCGGAAAATCTCGAGAAAATAGCAAAAAGCGAGAAAATGCGAAAGCTAAAAGGGAATAAGACCACTAAGAGTACACTTACGGTGCTATCGGGCGGCAAGGTGTGCTTGGGGCTCCCTAGCATCGAGGACGGGTATCCTCATCCTCCTCGGCACTCCATGGACCACGTAGGACAAATGCGCGGGAGGGATCGGCGGGTCGATAGGCTCATCCTCCCCGTATCCACGAGTGACCGCCGGCTTCGCTAGCCACGTGGCGTCCTCGGGCGGCTGCTCCTCCACAAACACGGCGTAGGGGTGTCCATATCAAAGTACTCCTCTGCGGCCACGCACACTGGTACCTCTCAATCTCATCCTCTGGCCGAGTCCACAGGCTGCGGCATCCGTCTTTGGAGGGTCGAAGGAGTAATGGCATCTAGTGGGGGAACATGACCATCTTTGTCTCGAGAAGCGGTCCCAGTAAATGACATCACATGTCGGCCCAGTGAGCCACCTCCTCTGCCTCGTCACCTCTATAGCATCTCCCGGCAAAATCTCTGGATACACCGCCCGGGGGTAGAAGTCCACTCCATCGTGCCCATCCACGTTGATGACCGGCCTCACCATTTTGTAATCGAAGGTAATCCGGGTCTTCCCAGTGAATTTATCTCTCGCATCTCCCCTCCGGCGAACCATAGCGGGGAAGATGGTGACATCACTCTGCTGGTTCCAAGGGAAGAACCCGATCACCTCGCAAAACCAGGCCTGCATGTTCAAAAAATCAAAAGGTCATTCTCTCTCTTATAAAAGTCTCAAGACAGGAAAAGAGAAAAGAAAAGAGAAAAAAAAGGAGACTACCTCAAGGGCAAAAGAAAAGTCCATCGAAGCGGCCTTGTTCAGGCATGCATGTCCAACGAGAAGTACAACTCCGCCAATCCGGCCTCTCCCCAAGAGACCGTCCCAATCCCATCAACATCCTCCGAGAGAGTCGAGGAGGCAGAGTCATAGCTATCGTCCCAGAGTGGCAAAGATGGTGGTGATAGCATCAACCATATGAATGCTCTGGCCGGGCTGGCGGCGATCACATCATTAGCGGCAAAATTACGCATGCTAGTACGAGCGCCACCTCGACATTCCGTGTCTCCATCCCCGGCCCCTTGGGAATCGGCTCAAACCCTACCAAAGCACGGAACTCCTCCATTTGTGATGTGGTCCCTCAAGTCACGGGCCTCCCGGTGAAGCTGTAAGCCCGTAATAGCGGTAAAATCGGCGGGAGTCCTTTGTCGGCTCTCCCGGCTCGGGTGAAAGCTATGAGTCTTGTCCCACGAACTCGAAAGGGCTGGACCAAGCCCTTGCTCTTCGAGGTGATGTGGACACCCCGGCCGATAGCCTCTACAAATGCATCCGGGCGGTAGCCCTCGCCGGTTGCTTGGGATTCATCCCATCCTTCTCAAAATCCGGCATCCTCTGCCCAGCTTGACCGCTATCTCAGAGCGGTCCTCTAGACTTGTTCTCCTGTAGACAAGCACATCAAAAGAAGCGTCGATCCTTCATATCATTTCAAAAGCATGCATATATTCAAAAGTGCACATATTTTCAAAGAAAAGCATTCATAAAAGTTTTCTAGCATAACTTTTGCATAAAACGTGTCTTTCATCACTTGAAACGCGTCATTGCTTTCCTAAAGCACAAAATCACAATTTTTCGCACATAAGCATTATTTTTCAAAAAATGGCATGCATGAATCATTTTCATCTTCCAAAATCATGTTTTCTCATTGAAAATCAGAATTTTGACCTAGTTCTAGCACAAGGCAAGAACTCCGTCTCATATTTTGAAAAATTCTCATTCTTACTTCATTTTGCGAGAAAAAAGTGAGTCATTCTCATATTTTTTCATCAAATAAAATTGCACATTGCATATTCTTAGCCTCATAGGTTGTTCATGCATCTCAAAATCATTCAAAAAAAAAAAAAATCATTCAAAAATCCTAAAATTCGGGTCAAGCCCTAAATCATTCAAAAATTCAAGCAAAATCATCGGATTTGAGCAAAATGAGAATGCTTACCCCAACCGATCGCGGGTTCGTTGATTTATGCTCCCTCCTCCCGGATAAAGCTCAGATGGAGGCGTAAGGAAGTCATACTTCCTCTCCGTCCTCCACGAGCTCCTTCCTCCTCCTTCTCGCGGCCGCAGAGATGTTTCTCCTTGCTTGCCTTGGTATGGGATTGCCCTCGGATCCATTTCAAATCAAAGGGAAGCAAAAGGGTTGAAGAATTTCGAAATTCTCTCTCTCTTCTCTCTCTCTGCGTTCTTGGGCGGCAACAAGTGCCCAATGCCCGTTCAAAACCTGATTTTAAATGATCTGGAAAAAACGAGGCTTCTAGCCGTACGGCTTCTTTTCTCCATCTCATGCTGGGCGGCTTCATTCGCTACGAGCGAAATTACAATCCACCTGGACCTTCCACTTGGGCATGCAATTTCCGTTATCTTTTAACCAAGATAACATCTTTTGAGAAAATATCCCTTATCTCTTTAGCAATCAAGCTTTATTCCCGGTCGCCTCAGTTAATTCCGTTATAACGGGATAACACTAGGTGACAACCTCCGAGTGTCGGAACTCTAAACTTGTGCTACCTCTATCCGCGAATAGTGAAGTATGCCCAAGTCATTCCAACTTGTGCTACCTCTATCCGCGAATAGTGAAGTATGCCCAAGTCATTCCAACTTGTGCTACCTCTATCCGCGAATAGTGACGTATGCCCAAGTCATTCCAACTTGTGCTACCTCTATCCGCGAATAGTGAAGTATGCCCAAGTCATTCCAACTTGTGCTACCTCTATCCGCGAATAGTGAAGTATGCCCAAGTCATTCCAACTTGTGCTACCTCTATCCGCGAATAGTGACGTATGCCCAAGTCATTCCAATTTGTGCTACCTCTATCCGCGAATAGTGACGTATGCCCAAGTCATTTCAACTTGTGCTACCTCTATCCGCGAATAGTGACGTACGCTCAAGTTTCCCAACTTAAGTTACCTCTATCTCCGTCATAAAGAGATAGCGCCATAAGCTCCTAGCTTCCTCGGTGTGACGACCTCCGAATTGTCAAAATCTCAAGGATCCTAGACATCGTTCCTAACTATCTAGTGATGCTTGAACTACGATCAAGGCTTGATTCCTCCGGGATACGTAGGTAGCCTTTTATAAAAGGTTCAGCCATTCGACCACTTTGGTCACCCTGTTTCTTTGTCACTCCTCAGTGATAAAGCGCCCCCTCATTAAAATTCAAATATTCGACCACTGGGTCACTCCTAGCATGTCCCCGGTAGGATCAATTGCTTGACCTCCTAGGTCATTTTCTCTTCTTTTTCCCGGCAAGAGACCGGTTTCTCTTCTTCCTTCCCGGCGGATCCTAATTCCGAACTACGGCTGGCTTGATTCCTCAGGGATACGTAGGTAGCCTTCCAAAAGGTTCGGCCACTCGACCACCTTGGTCACCCAATCCGTCTCGGCATTCGCCGAGATCGGATCCTTTTCTATCGACAACCCGCTCGCCTTGCAAGTGACGTTGCCGAGGGCTTCTGTAAGTACCCAAATCGGCTCATGCCTTAGGTTAATTTTCCCGACATTTCGGTAAATTTTCCGGTAATTCCCGGACTTTCCTAGTGTTAGAAATGTCTGGAGCAGTCCAAATTTAAATTAGGGCTGTAAGGAGCCTTCCTAATTAAGAAAACACGTTTTTCTTAATTAGGAGAAGCTTCTAGAATAATGCCACCTTGCATGGTTCTAGAATCTTTGAGTCATTGTGGATAAGACCGCACGGCCTCATTTGCGAAAGGGCTGCGGCCGCACGGCTTCATTAGCCTTATCCAGTGCCTATAAATAGAGCCTTCCTCTACCCGTTTCAAAAACAACAACAACACAAACAATCACACACACGCTCCATGCAGTCCAGGACGTGAAGAAAAACCCTTGAAGGCTCAAGAAGGCGAAGAAGAAGCTCGAAGCCATCTCCCTCCTCCTTGAAGACCCAAGAAGAACCTCTCCTCCTAGCTCCGTCCGAAGAAGCAAAGGAAACGATTGGTAACCTCGCACGCCCTAACCTTGCATTTTAATTGATATACTTGCTCATTGCATTCATATATCTTGCTTGGGACTTGGCATTTATTCATAAAGATCATATCTTTATCACCCCCTTTCCCCTTTGCATGCATTAAGACCTCATTTGTCATAAAAATGTAGTCTTTTTCATAAAGGTGCATCCTTTGCACCTAAAATCCCTATTTTCCAATAAAAATGTTATCTTTATGCATCATTTGCATACAAAGATCAAATCTTTTTCAATAAAAATGCATCCTTTGCATCAAAACCCCCTTTTTTCAATGCATCATTTGCATAAAAATCAAATCTTTATGCATCATTTGCATAAAGATCATTTCTTTAAATCAAAAAAGCATCATTTGCTAAAACCAAAATGTCATCTTTTCATTAAAGAGTCATTTTTTTATCATGCATTTCCCCTTTCCCCAACCTTGGAACGGACCGGTGTAAAAGTTCTCATCTTTGCATCGTTCCTTCCATTAAAGGTTCATGATTTCTTTAGGAAAAGGATAACCTTGAACCCTATATCTCCGATTATCGCTTAAGAATGAGTATGAAGCCTCTATACGAGCTCGGCGTCTTAAAGCGTAGGATTGATGGGCTAAGGACATTCCTTCCTAAAGAACCTCATCTTTGACCCAAAAGAGTCATTCTCTCGATCACGCAAGTCCCGAGGGTCGAGGTTTAAAATGCGATGATCATAAGTCATAAGATGAGGACGGGATCATAATCCCAAATACATAAATTCCAAGGAATCCCGAGCGACAACCAACAAATGGTTTGTACGTCCGGAAGACAACTTGGGACATTCCCCCCCTTATTTTCAAACACATGCACACAAAGAAAGCACGCAAGCAAACACGATTAATGAAATCTAGGGAGACTTGCTCCGGCAAGGCACTTTGGGTGAACGCCAAACGTTCTTCCCAAGGGGTAACTTAACCTCCGAACCCATAAAACCTTTTTTTCAAAGTTTTGAGGTAATCAAAATGGCGTGGCGACTCCGTTTTTCAAATAACTCGGATGTCTTCAAACTCGCGTGAATTCCAATAAACAAAAGAATTTGGACACACATTCACAGCGGGGCAAAGGCTCTATCACTACTCTGGGGGCATGTGGGGCGCCCTCCCTGCGAGGAGCCACCCCCGAGTAGATCAGTAGGGGCTCATCTTCCACTATGGCCCCCACATCGTAAACAGGCTCCTCCCCATTGTCCCGAATAGGCGGCCGGTGTCTCTCTAAGGCACGGCCCTTGAGCATCGGCAGAAGAGGGGTCTGGATAGCTGCTCGCGGCCACCTTCATCGGGACTGGATTTGAGGGTTTTGAGAAGGGCCATCCAAACCTAGACTCAATGACCAAGATGTCCCTCTGGTTCCATTGATCAAACTTGTTGGAGGGAGGAGAGAATGTCCTGGTGGAATAGTTCCTAGCCTTCAAGCTCAGGATACTACGGCTAATCTGGTTCTGATAATAGGCATAGAGCCCAGCAAGGGTAGGTTCATGGCCCAGGAATCTGCACACAGCGATGAAGGAGACAATGGCTCGAATGGCATTGGGAGTCGGGTGCGTAGGCGGGCGGGAATTGAACTCCGAGAAAGAAATAAAAGAAAGGGTCCGAGGGGCGGCCTCAATCCGTTCTCAAACCGGGCTCCCATAAAAACGCAGCTCGGTTGTCCCCGCGGACATCTCGCTGATCTCGGCGCAGCTTGTCCTTGTCCGCCAAATGAATATGTCCTAAGGTGCGGACACGGTAGGCGTTGCGGTCCACATTGTAAACCTCGTAAATGTCCTCCTCCCAGTCAATGGTGGCCACCTCCTTGGCCTTCTTACGGCCACGACCGGGATTCACATCCCTAGGCGGCCTCTTTGCCTTTGTTCGGGCAGGGGCCACAATCTCCTCCTCCTCCTCGGAGTCAGAGCTCTCGAAGGCATCCACAATATTGGTGGTCTCAGCGGCCTTCTTGGAGGTCCCCGCGGCCCTCCTATCCCCCTCATCGTGGTCATCCTCTTCGGTCTCAGAGCTCGAGGAGCCAAAGAGACCGGTGGGGTCACCGCGGGCGGGGGCCACCTCCGATTCAACTTCACCGGTTCCAGTCACCTCGAAATCGGGGTCGAGTTCCTCGCTCTGCTCGGCTCAATTGTCCCCGCCACAGGGGCCGCGGGCACAACGGGGAAAGATGGTACTCGGGGCGGGAACATGCAGGGTCGCTCGGGGTCCCCGCTCTCGGTGCCCGCGAGCGCTTGATTGGTCGAGTCCGTTAGTTCACACTTTTCCCGATCACAAACTACTTCGGGGACGCGAATCGCTCTCCTCACTAATTGATGGCGTTCGGAGCCGAGGCCTCTCTCGCGGGGAAACACCGCACAAAACCCCCATCACAAAATTTCTCAGCCTACTGGTATCCCCCAACACCAAAACATCACCGTTCCTTTTTACCCTTTTATCCTTGGCCTCCCACAACCGGGGTGGGACAAAAGGCCCCCATTGGAATTTTTCGCAGAAATACTGGAAGCACTCAAGGGATAACCTAAGCCACCCATGGCCTACCTTCCTAAATATCCCCCCTGTCCGTTTACAAACAGCAAACAGATCAGGAGTGCTCCCATCTCCTAACTCTATGGGACGGCGGGGTCCAAACTCTCGGGTGGTCATTTTTCAAAACCCAGAAAATAAAAAAAATAGAGGGAGATGAAGAAAAGAAACACCCAAATACTTACGAGAGAAGGATTGAGAAAAGGATTCGGAAAGCAGTAGCACAAGGATCGCAGCAAGAATTTTCTCTCTCAAAGGCTCTCTGAAGGTTTGGAAACGGTAAAAAGGGTTTGAGGTTTAAGGGTTTGGTATTTATAAGGCCTACCTATACGGGTTAACCCGTTAACCCGTATTAATTAGCCCACAAATCCTACCTCGGACCCTGAACCGTCTCTAACGTTTGAAAATTCAAAAAATTAAATACCCTTTGCATTTATTGCCCCCCTTAAATGGGCGACATGTACCCCTGTACGTACCACTAACCCGTCCTTTCATCTGCCAAGGGGCCCACCTGCTTAGGAGGCACGCCATGCGAGGGACCACGTGTCACTCACCGGTGCCTCCCGAACGTTCCCTTTGGCCCGTAGGGCCAAGCAACGTGACAACAAAAAACGCTAACACCGGTGCTCGCTCGAGGAGCGGTGGAGCGCACCAGGAGCTTCTAGTAGCTCCTCACTCGCACCATAAATAATCACACTTGGAGCTAGGGGCCATTGATGAGCCCGGACCCTACTGCAGACGGGCCGCGCTCGGTCTAGTCCAAGGAACCGGTGACGTGGCGGTTCCTAGACCGTGGAGGGAAGACCGCGGACAAATAGGCCCTTGTGGTCAAGACCGTGTCCCTCCTCGCGACCATCCCCATCGAGGACCATTGGGACCACCTTTCATTGGATCCGTGCCCGCAGGAGTCATGCCCGCATCAACCGTGCTCGCGGCATATATCTTTGACCGCGGGCACAACGTTTACCGCGGGCACATCTTGCTCCCGGTTAATGTCAAGCCTTGCGAGCAAGTTAGCTTGCGGCTCCGACGGGCCACTTGCCGGCTCCCCCATCACGCATTCAATGCGGCTCGAGCCGGCGCCTACTATTCCATTTAATGCAATAAGCGGCTACACGGCTCATGTCCCTTTCGGCCCATGTCCCTTGGACGATCAATGTTCCCTCCTGACAGGACCAATTAGCTGCGGACACGTGTAGCTGGTCAAAATACCAAAGTGCCCCCTAGGGCTGATCTCATTGCTTACCTCAACAAGCACCATGGCATTGCCTATAAATAGAAGGCCTTTACCCCCTTGGGCAAGGTAAGTTCCATATACAATTGAGTAAGCTCTTTTACTCTCTAAACCTAAACACACACACACTCCAAAGGTATTCAAAGCCTTATTACTCAGTATTCTTACTCTCACACCCGAGGGCCTGAGTTGGAGTAACATCCAACTTTGACCTTAACGGTGCTTGTTTGTGTTGTGATCTAGGTACATCAAACCAATAAATATATCCTAGCCAGATATCCTTGAACCGCTCCTGACCCCAAAAGCTGTGGCGTCATCACCATCCTATCCATCCTACATGCACAATGACAGGGCAAAAACCCATCCCAAAACCTCTCCCTTGCAGTTGCCCTTAGGTCCGACTATATAATCCCTATACAGAAGTAAATCCAGAGGTCAGATCAGACAATCTAACCGTTCCACTTCACTCCCCTCCATTCATATTACCCAACTACTTCCTTACCAAAAACATTTCCCTAATGTTAGACCACTCTGCGATGAAAAAGAACACTCAATTTCATGAGGAGAGTGCAAGCAAATGTAAAGCCGTGATTGAGTTACTCAGAGAAGTATATTGTTCCATGATTCATATCTTTCTTACCAACACAGCATGTCTTAAGAACACAACCTCCAAAACGAATCCACTTAGGTGCATAACCAAAAGTACGTATTACAAACAAGACATTCTACACAAAAAAACTTTTAAACGGACATGATTAAAAGAATTCGTATAACAGAGCCACTAATCAATGGCAATGATGAGAAACCCGACGGATACATACATGAGTAAAACTGGGTAGAGTGCGAGAGCTTTTCTTCTAGGGTTGACAGCAGTACTCATGAAAGGGTATGCAGCCCAAGAGCTCCATGCCAATGTCACACACACCACTACCACCTTCACTATCACATTATCCTTCACCATGCAGATCAGAGCACCAATGTCCAGTGGGAATAGACAGTAACCAAGTAGGCTTAAACTCTGGAAGAATATTATTTGACCACCCTATAAGCCACAAAAGTTGAAATTTGCATTAATAAAACAATAAATAACTGAGCTTTTCATACTAATTTTTAAATGGGTAACATTCACTGCTTTGTTTTTCCCCTCACACATCCGGTGGTGGAGTTTTTTTTTAAAGGGGGCAAAATTATTTTCATCAAGTAAAAAAGGGGCAAAAATAGCTTTAGTGCATTTCTTTCTTTACACAAAGCGGGGCAAGTTTTTTGCACTTAAACCCCTAAAAGTTTAAATATTTGCACTATTAAAAACATATTAAAATCAAAGGGGGCCAATTGGCCCCCTTTTTTCCTACATAGATCCGCCAGTGCACATATCTATAGTAAGCATTTCTATGAATTTACTACTAAAGAATAAAGATATAGCGAGTAAAACAGATCACTTAACCTTGATCCAGTCTAGCTCAAACACACAGTACACACACACACACACACACAGAGAAAGAGAGAGAGAGAGAGAGAGAGAGAGATTACCAGTAGTAAGACATTCAATGTCAGAATTACAGCACCAGCTGCGAGTAGTGCAAATGCCACTGCAAAGACTTCAGACTGGACAGCAATTAAAAAGAGCACAAGTGTCTGACCTACTTTGTTTACTATAATCTGATCTATACAAGATATTACAAGTGACTGCATGTGCTACCTTACGTTCTTGGTCAAGTCAATGCTGCAGTTTTACATACAAAAAATACTTCAAATAATTTCGGCAGACACAGATAACTTGAACCAAGGAAAAGCGTTCAAAAGGAAGTACATATTAGGTAGACATAACCAAAAATAAAACTGAGTGAAGCGGCAGCTCGTGATGACTATATTCCTGTTGATAGTTCACTAGAATTTAGTTCCAACTTTGTAAGAGTTGCCATAACATAACATTATGCATAAGCACGAAAAACCTATGATGTTCAGTATGGATCCAAAATCCAGTTATCACACTCCCTCTGTCCCAAAAATGAATGTCAAAAAAAAAAAAATCAAATTTGCTCTTGAGCAAGAGCAAGTTTGAAATTTTTTTAGACATTCATTTTGGGGCGGAGGGAGTACATAACATGTAAGGTGCAGTGCTTAAACAGAGTAAAACAACAAATGATATTGATGAAAGGCATTGCCACAGCATGACATAGACCGAAGCATTGTTGTTCATCATAGCAGTGGGTGAGGGCAATAAACAAGAGGTATAATTCTCTCCAATTATGGATTTTCCGGGAGCTGGTCGACCAAGTGACCAAAGGATTACACAGTTGAAGACAGAAGATGAAAGATCTAGGATGTACCAAAAGCAGCACAAGTTCACTAGAAAATGTCCTTTTCATGGTAAGATATTTCCTTAGATACTTCATGCATCAATTTTCACACATTCATCACGAGGATACAAACATAGTGATCGATCCTCAATCTTCTTTATAATCCCCATGCCCTTGAGTAATTCTGATGGTTTTACAACATTGGTTCTTTCTCCACAAATGGTCATTGGTATACCTCTGAAAGCAGAAGATTTTTGGTTTTCCTCTTGTTTTTGTACTAAAAAGACGAGATATGGGGCTTTGACAACTATGCAGACACGTCTAACAGGGAAGCCCGGCATAATTTCAAGAAATGTAAAAGACTATTTCACCAAACTATAGAACCAGAAAGAACTTGTGAGTTGTGAAGTCTAAGATTCATCCACTCCAACAATAAGTGCACTTATAAATGTTGTATTAGACAGTGAAAATCCCACGGCCAAAACAGTTCAGCATCCCAAAGTTGATGACTTACACTTCTGATAAAATAATACGTGTGCCATCCCAGAATCCATCTGGGAGAACAAAACGTCGTCGTAGAAGTACAAGTAAAACCCGTTATTCTCTTAGCTGCAGTTAGATTAAAAGGATCACCATACTACTCTTCAATCAAAAGAATACTTTCAAAATTCCTAATTGGACTAGTTAAATCTAGATGAAAGAAGGGACAATCTCATCACCAGATTAGGCTTGCAACCAACTTCAGAGGCATAAAAATGCACAAAAAAACATATTTTCACCATCAAATCAAACACTAGACCCTCAACTCTGATATCTCTTCAATCAAATAGATGGCAACAGAGCCGCAAATACATTACGGAACCAACTGCAACCCTCAATTCTGAGAGGAAGAAAAATACCAAAACTAATTTTTCAAAATTCACAAATTTTAAATGCCATTTTAGCCTATATATGTTCTTACATTAAGGAACTTGTATTTATCAAATATGTTTGTCATTATTACTGACATGGACATTAGCTCTCTTCCCCCCACCCCTTTTCCCCAAACCAATAACCAAAACCAAGGAATTATCACTATATTGCGTGTGGGGGGGGGGGGGCGGGGAGACTTGCCAGAATCAGGCAATGTCCACTCTATTAATCCACTCCACCTGTCAGCATGCTACAACCATCATCAACTTCTAATGGGACACCCAAAGGGGAATATGTGTAGTTTCAACGGGGAAAGAGGGCGTACATATATATAAAGTGTGCACCTATTATTGATCAAGTAATATGTCTAGCTCAATGGGTAAGGTGCAGGGGTTTTAACAAATGTGTACTTTGTTCCATTTGAAACAACTTAATCAGCTAAAAGACCGATCATATTGTAACTGATACTGCAGATATGAAATATTACATTGTCCATTCACAACATGGTTAAAAATGTGTAAGATACTTGGCGCATACTTGTTCCTAAAGCTTCATCTTCTTTTCAAATATAACTCTGTAAGAGTCGGACATCTTAGCTACAAATCAACCGAAATTTGTAGCTAAGATGGTCGATACCGGTATTTGGGCGGATAATATGGAGGATATGGATATAGATTCGACTTGGACTAAGATGGTACATACCATAAAGGAGGTGGCGAAAGAAGTCATTGGAGAATCTAGAGGAAATGGGCCACCAAGTAAGGACACATCATGGTGGAACGAGGAAGTAAAACAAGCAATAAAGGGCAAGCGAGAATGCTACAAATTATTGGGGAAATGTAGAAGCGACGAGAACTATGAGAAGTATAAGGAAGCTAGAAGAAATGCTAAGAAAGCAGTAAGAGACGCAAGAGCAAAGGTGAATCAGAAACTTTATGATAAGTTGGATACAAAAGAAGGGGAAAAGGACATCTACAGACTCGCTCGTATGAGGGATAAGAGGACACGAGATATTGGGACGGTTAAATGTGTGAAGGATGTAGACCAAAGAGTTTTAGTCGGGGATAAAGAGATAAAAGATAGATGGAGTTCGTACTTTGATAACTTGTTCAATGGCGGTCAAGAGCAGGATGTTGGAGATTTAAATATCTCTTCGAGTATGGTTAATCGAGATTTTATGCGGAGAATTCGAAAGAGTGAAGTGGAAATGGCAATGAAAAAGATGAGATTGAAGAAAGCCGTTGGACCGGATGGTATACCAATTGAGGTTTGGAGATGTTTCGGGGAGAGGGGAATAGATTGGTTAACAACGCTATTTAACAAGATATGGAGAGTTAACACAATGCCATTGGAGTGGCGGAAGAGTACTCTGATCCCTTTGTATAAGAATAAAGGTGATGTCCAAGATTGTGCCAACTATCGGGGATCAAACTAATGAGCCATACTATGAAACTTTGGGAAAGAGTGATTGCACAAAGGCCGAGAAAAATTGTGGATATTTCGGATAACCAATTTGGGTTTATGCCAGAAGATCGACCTATGGAGGCAATATATCTTATGAGACAAACCATGGAAAAATATCGGGATCGAAAAGAAAGATTTGCGTATGGTTTTCATTGATTTGGAGAAGGCGTATGATAAAGTGCCAAGAGAGGTACTTTGGTGGGCATTAGCAAAGAAGGGTGTTTCAAAGAAATATATTGATATTATCAAGGACATGTATAATGGAGTTAGTACTTGTGTATGCACTAGTGTTGGGAAAGACCGAAGAGTTCCCTATAAAGATTGGAGTGCATCAAGGTTCCGCACTTAGCCCCTTTCTTTTGCTTTGATAATGGACGAATTGACGAGATCACCCAAGATGATATACCAGTGTATGCCGTTCGCAGATGATATTGTGCCGATTGATGAGACAAGAGAGGGTGTTGAAAGTAAATTGGAGTTGTGGAGACACACTTTGGAATCTCGAGGTTTTCGATTAGCGAAGCAAGACCGAATATTTGGAGTGTAAGTTTAGCGAGTTGGAAGTAGGGAGGCGGGCGGTCACATTTGATGGAAATATTATCCAAGCTTCGAGTTTTTTCGCTATCTTGGATCCATTATCCAAAAGGATGGAGAATTAGATGGAGATGTGGCTCATAGGATTAAAGCAGGTTGGTTGAAGTGGAAGAGTGCTACAGGGTTTCTATGTGATCGCGGCATGCCCAATAGATTAAAGGGAAAATTCTACCGCACGGCAATTAGGCCGGCATTGCTTTACGGCACCGAATGTTGGGCCGTGAAACAGTGTCACGTGCATAAGATGAATGTGGCGGAGATGCGTATGCTTCGATGGATGTGCGGTCATAAAAGAAAGGATCGATTGGGGAATGAGGTGATCAGAGGTAAAGTAGGAGTTGCGCCCATTGAGGATAAAATGAGGGAAAATCGTCTACGGTGGTTTGGACATGTGAGAAGGAGACCGAGTGATGCACCGGTTAGGAGGCCGGAACAGTGGAGAAATGATAAAATGGCGAGGGGTAGGGGAAGACCCAAACAAACTTGGATTAGAGTAATTGAAAATGATATGAATTTACTTGGAGTGGATGAAAGTATGGTGTTGAAGAGGCCGGAGTGGAGGGCAAAAATCCATGTGGGGGGTTGATTTTTATTTTTTATTTTATTTATTTATTTATTTATTTATTATTATTATTTTTTTTTTAACGATAACATATGAGGATTCATGTTAGCCGACCCCAAATTATTTTGGGACTAAGGCTTTGTTGTTGTTGTTGTCGTAAGAGTCGGACATCTGCCCGGGTAACTACATATACCATGATTTCCATGTTTTTTCTGATAAGTTACCAATACCCTAATGAAGTTTCATATTATCAACATAATCACATAATCAAGTTATAGTTATAGAAATTTCACCTTCTTCACCGAAGCAGACCAAGACAAAGTGAGACCAAGGAACACAATGAAGAAGAATGGTCCCCATAGATCCCAATCCCTCAAAGCCTTTCCAGGATCCTCCCTGAACGGATTTGGAAACACAACCAGCTTCAAATTACTCACGATCCTCGACAGATCCCTTTTCACCGTGTCCCAAACCGGCTCCGTTAGGGTATTAGGCGGAGGACCGAATCCGGTGGCGGTGATATTGGACTGACCTCCTCCGTTGCTGCGATTGGACGACGGAGGAGGTGGGGGTGGGGCTGAAGGGACAGGTGTCGGTTTCTGGTAAGGTTTTGGTGGAGGAAGGTTTGATGGGATGAAGGGAGATGATGATACTGGGATAGAAGCTCGAGTCGGGCTCGGTGGACGGGCGGGAAGGACGGTGGCTGGGCCAGATTGAACGCTGAAGTTGATGAGATTCTCGATCTCGTCAATGTCGGACTGGGAGGAGGGGTGAAGGGGCACGGTGTCGCCGTGGGACATTTTCCGGGAAAATTGTTTTGTTTCTGACTTGACTTACTCTTGTCGAGAAAATTAGAGGGTGGATCTGAGAAAAGCTGGCGGAATTGAGGAAAAAGAGTGTGATCGGAGAGAGGAAGGACGCGGTGGGAGTTCTCGGAAGAGAATTGTTATTGCGAGAATTATTATTCACCCCGCACATTTACATAATATCCCTTAATATAATTTTCAAAAAAAAATTCATTAATTAATACTTCCTCCGTCCCACTATAGTTGACATCCAAGGGATGGGTTCAAAAACTAAGAAAAAAGAATAAAATAAAAAAAATGTGTGGTAGAAAATGAAGAGAGAGAATGAGTGAGGTAAATAGTAGTGTTGGTTGAATAAATTGAGTGGTGGAAAATGAAGAGAGAGAATGAGTGGTGGGGTAGAGTGAATATAAAAATATAAAAACTTGATTATTTTTGGAAGGTGTCAAGTATAGTGGGACGGCCCAAAATGGAAAGAAGTGTCAAGTATATTGGAAGGTGTCAAATACACATACACTGGCACTCAAAAATACTGGTAAAAAATGCGTTTTTTTTTAAGCAATTGAAAAAATGCGTTTTTCCAATCGTATATAAGGCCACCAGCTCTCTCTCTCTCTCTCTCTACTCTCTCACTAGACGCAAACATCATAGTCATCGTCTTCCCCCATGAAACAACCGCTCACCATGTCTGCCCACCAAATCTAATCCTAAAATTCAAAAAACCCAAATTTAACCCTAAATTCAAAAACCCAACGTTAATCGAGCGTGGGCTAGGAGATTTAGTACCAAAAATCCTCGAAAAGCTGTTTGAATACGTGTAGCTGTCAATCGAGCATGGGCTAGGAGATTTAGTACCAAAAATCAGATCTTAAAAACGTCAATTCTTCTCTCATACTCTGTTCCATTTTAGATGAATCTCGCACTTGAAGTGAACTGGATGGGGAATCACTTATACTGTATCTTGGAATGAGTGGCAGTTGGCATCTTCAATGGAATTACCAGGGATTGCTTACATCATGTTCAAACTCAACGGATTGCTTTCTCCTATGTCGAAACTTTTCGGCGTATGTGTTTTAATTCGAGTGCCAGGGTGTTTAAATTCGAGTGCCAGGGCATGTATTTTGGAATGCCAGTACAATCCGTCGTACAGAACAAATCAGATGGGAATTTGAGTGCCAGTGTATGTGTTTTTGAGTGCCAGTGTATGTGTTTTTGAGTGCCAGTGCTTGTGTTTTTTAGAGCCAGCAAAAATGATTACTAGTGTTTTTGAGTGCCAGTGTATGTGTATTTGAGTGCCAGTGTACGTGATTTTGAATGCCAGTCCATGTTTTTTTTAATGCCAGTGCTTGTGTTTTTGAGATCCATCAAAAATATTAGTGTAAAAAAGTGTCAGTGTTAGTGGAACAGAGTGCCAGTGTGAAGAGTGTCAGTTCATGTATATAAAAGTGCCCGTGTAAAAGTGTCAGTGTCAGTTTAACAAAGTGCCAGTGCCAGTTTACACTAGCACTTTGTTAAATTGGTACTGGCACTTTTTTCACTGGCATTTTGTTACACATGCACTGACACTTTATCACACTGACACTTTGTTAAACAGGCACTGGCATAAACAGGGAAACCCAAAACACGTTTTTCCTAAGTGACAAAAAAAATGCGTTTTTTATAAGACCAACTCTACTCTATTACCCTCACCACCACTACCACCCATCTCTTGTTGAGAAGCAAAAGTAGCCCATCTCTCTCTACTCAACTGTTTGCAAAGCTGATGATTCAGAAGCAGAACTATTACATAACTTTCTAACCACATTGAGGGAGCAAAAGCAAAAACATGCTTCTACGTTAATACAAAACATGAAGTCCTTAGAAACTGACATCAAGGAGGTCAAAGACAAGCATATAATGGGAACATCAGTCTCTCTACACCAAAACTTTCTCTTTCTACACCAAAACTTTCTCTTTCTACTGTTTCTTGTGGAGTCTAGGTAACAGCCTTTGGTGTTGGTGGCGACGGAGGACGCTGAAGAGGAAGGCTCCGGTTGGGAAAAGAGAAGCTTCCATTCTCAACAAACAATTTAGATCTGAAATGGGTGATTTCAGATCTGGGTTGTATGATTTTAATTTCCATAAGCATTGTTTGTTGTTGGGTTAAATTGAGACGCAATTTTGTTGTTTTTTGGTGTCTGTTATACCTTTCTTGTTTGAGATTTCCTGAAAATGTGGATTTTGAATGGGTGGTGCTGGGTGGTTGTGGAGGACTGATGGCGGTGGTTGATGTAGTAGGTGGTGGACTGCTGGGTGGTGATGGTCAAGGAGATGAATGTGCGGGTGTATAA
Source organism: Adenophora triphylla var. japonica (assembly GCA_022495995.1). Classification (NCBI taxonomy): domain Eukaryota; kingdom Viridiplantae; phylum Streptophyta; class Magnoliopsida; order Asterales; family Campanulaceae; genus Adenophora; species Adenophora triphylla. The sequence continues at coordinate 239,334 of JAFEMH010001033.1, forward strand.
TATTAGTGAAGGGTAATAGAGTCATTTCAATAATGACATTTTTTTAAAAATTATATTGCGGGGGTATTAAGTAAATGTGCGGGGGTGAATAACAATTCTCTTACTTAATACTCCTGCATTATTATTATAAAAAATATGCCATTAATTGAAATGACTTATTACCCCACCCTTCTTCCCTAACCTTTGAACTGAGTTGCTAATTCTCAAAATAAGCTCCCTTTTTCTCCATGATTTACGGCCATTCCCCATCCTCCTCCATAATTTCCGATCATCTCCTCTTCTTTCCCAAAATAAGCTCCCTTCTTCTCCATGATTTTCTGGCTAGCATTGAACTGAGTTGCTAATTCCCAAATTGAAATGGACTGATAGACCAAAACCTACAACTATATAGCATCCCAAAATTGCTTCTCAAATCAAACCCAAAATTGTTTCTCAATTCAAACCCAAAATTCATTGACAAATTGTAGCAATGGGCTACCAGTTTTCCCTACAAAGCTATTCGGTCCAGAAATTGGGTCCAAAACTTGGTAGTGGGTGTGAGCGAGAAAGTCAGCTTGTGGGAAAAGAAGAAGAAACATCCACACGGAAGAAGCAGGCGGCGGTTTGTAGAAAATAAGAAACAGATCTGCTGCCAAGAGCTTGTTTTGTTGTTGAGATCGCTTTTTACGGTGGCCGCCAGGTCTGCTGCCAAGAGCTTGTTTTGTTCTTCAAATTTGAGCCTTTGGGACTCCATCTCGCGGCAGAGATCTTTTTCAGTCTGTTCGAGCTTGGTTTTGTCTTCCTGAAGAGCAGCAATGTATTGTTCTCGATCCTGAAACTTTTTCTTGATTTTCTCCCTTTTGGAGCGAACCCGCTTGAGATCTTTCTCGCGGCTTTCCAATTCAATAGAGACCTTGTTACATCGGTTCCTTAAGCCATAGAGAATGCTTGAAATCTGTTGAAAATAGCAGATACAATTAGGCGAAAGTGAGAAATGAAATGAAAATGAGGCGGTAAAGTATGACTTACGCCGGCGAGAAGAAAGCCTGCATCATTCGCGGCATAATCCTCATTGAGATTCACATATTCCCTAACCCTTTGTGGCACACAAGATCTCTGAATGATGCCGCCGCCGAGCATGTTGTATTCCTGATTGGCAGAGCGAACATCTAAGTCAGGAAGGTCAGGCACGTCGCCGATTTCGCGGCTAAGCTCCAGAAGGCTAGGTTCATCGGTGGGCATTTGAAAGTCGGGCTTAAGCCAGCTCGCGACCTGAGGTTCAGAGGGACCGGTATCAGCAGAAATGGGTCCTGTATGTTCGAAGGGAGTGCCGTCAGTAGAGCAGGATCGTTTCAGGGGGCGGGAAGATGGACTTCGTAGTTGCTCAGTAGATTCAGTTGTCGCCACGACATCGGTATCTGGGGGATCCATTTCTTGATCTTGTGCAATTTCGCCTTCAATCTCCTCTTCATCCCTTAAGTTGAGGCCAGTTCCTCGTGCCGGGGTTTTGGGTTTTGGTGGCTTGCGGGAATGTTCAGCAATAGCTTTCCCCGCGGCTTTTTCCGCAGCGGCAGCGACTTTTTCTTTGACAATGGCGTCGAAGTCATCGCCATGGACTATGATCGGGATTGCTTTCTCGGCAGTTTGGCTGAGGGCGACTTGCCGGGCATCAGCCAGCCTTTTGCGGTGGCCATCCATGTTGGCTAGAGCATCTCGGGGATGGGCCAGTGAATGAACGCTCGCCGAAAAATAATGAATTTGGAGTCGCCACGCCGTTTTAAAGGAAACATTGAAAACCTTTGAAAAGAGAATTTGGGTTCGGGGGTCAGGTTACGTGTTGGGAAGAATCGAGAGTTCACCCAACACGCCTCGTCCGTAAACGAGTCTTTCTATGTTCAACATTCAAAACATTCAAAAGTGTGTGCAAAATGTGTGTAACAAGATATGTATAAAATGCATGGAAGTGCTTTGTTTTATTGCTCGAAGGGGAACATTACAACTTGTGAGCCATTGACCATGGGAAGCCACATCCCATATTACAAAGAGGCTGAACAGATTACAATTGAAATGAGCCTTCTGCAAAGGGGATCACTTGTGTCGCGTGACACAGGACCTGGTAGGGTCAATTGTGTCGCATGACACTAATGTCCACCTTGCAGAGGCTTCACAAGACTCACACTGCAGCAACATCAGATGATCACAAGGCTACATTACAACATAGATTGAACACAGAGATCAACACAAATCACATCAAATGAGTGTGGATATTGAGGATCCACACTCTGTTTTGAATGATAAGTGCACTAGAATGAACAACTTACAAATGAAAATATGGTCTCTGCAGAGGGCTACTTGTGTCGCGTGACATAGGACTCCACATGTCCCATAGTGTCGCGTGACACAGGTCACCCATCTGCAGGGACCTTACAATTTGAGATCAACAACAACAGAGATCGATTCAGATCCAAATAGAACACCTATTAATATTCATAAAACAATGAATTAACTACGAATCGACCAAAGGGGTGTGGATATGGGGATATCCACACTCCCTTGATCAACAAGCAACAAATTCAATCCAAATCACATCATGAATATCAATAATACTAAGCACAACAGATTAAACAGAGATATTGCAGTTGGGACTTGATAATTGAAGGCAGATGGAGCCTAATTATCAAGTCCAAGGAACAGGAAATGTAATGAATTATGTAAGATGGCAAATATGAGAGAAATATGGAGAGAGGGATTCATTACCCTAGAGATCCACGATCTCTACACCAAGTTAGGTGTAGAGAGCTTCGATTCAGCTACTAGGATGAGATTTGGATCTCAGATTGGAGTGCTTGGCTTGGATCTTCAATTGGTATGTGAAGTATGGAGGTAGGTGGGCGAATTGGTATGAGAGGGGTTGAATTGATGAGGATTGGTAGGTGAGGTGTGTTTTTTTTTAGAGAGGGGAGGTATTCTGGCATGAATTTGGCAGAGTGACCTTAGGAGGTCGAAAAGGGATCCTGAAATGAGAGGTGCAGGGCTCTATTTATAGCTGCAGCTGATGGACATGGTGTGTCGCACGACCTTCTGTATCAACTTTCCATGGCTCGAGTTGTCGCGTGACACAACATGTCACCAACAGTTTCTGGCACCAAAACCTGGTTCTGGAACATTCCAGGTTAATACCCAAAAGGTCCATAACTGTTTTATTCCTTGTAGGTCCTTGAGCATGAGCAAAGTACTAAGAAGTACTTCCTTCGCCAGAAAACTTATGAGATGTTTTCGGAAGTCTCAGAATAGACCGGGAATTTACCAAAATGCCCCTTAATGCAATTTTATCATATTAAAATGCACCTAAAAGGGTAGCGAATTGGATTGGCGTACTTACAGCCAGCGACATTGTTCTAAATTCTGCGAAAATCAAAAGGAAAAGTTGTTGGATTGCATGGAACAGGTGATTTAAATGATTTAAAAAAGTAAACAAAATATAGTTTGAGGCGAGAATTCATACTGTATACTTCATACATAGCGTTGCAACAGCGATCTTCTCGCTGGCAAGGTCCACATTCGGAGCCAAAGCGATCTTTGGAATGGATTTCCCATCCGGGATAAGAAGGAGTGTGAACGATTGTTACACTGGATTCATCAGTTGGAAAAGAAAAGTCAGGGAAGCCAAATTCTCGCAGAAGAGATGGGCTGGAAATAATTTCTTGCCACGAAAATAGGGCCAGGCCAGTATCAGACGCATCAGCGAGAACTTTAAGGATTCGTTCCTGAAGGCGGGTATCCCCAGACACTAAAGCTTTTTTGGTTTCAATTTTTGGAATGATATCTCTCAAGTCGCCTCCAGAATGCGACCACCCAACGCAAGAAGTTACGAACAGTGGCTTGGATTGCCATTTGCCAATTATGTACTTTGCCGGGAAGGGGAGTAAGGATCTTAGGTTTTCTGTACTTAATAGACAAACGTTTCTCGGTTATACCTTCCCGCTGGGGACGGCGGTGTAACCTTCAAAAAAAATGAACAAAAAGAGGGATAGACGGCTCGTGTTTTAGGGCCCTACAAATAACAATGTAGCTAACCAGAATGCGGAAAACATTGGGGTAAAGGTCCACTATAGCGGCTTGAGCCTTATGAAGAAAGGCGCAGATGAATGGGTCTAAGGGAAACCTAAGGCCGACTTCCAATTGCGAGGCGTATGCGACAACCCCGTCCTTCGTTGTCGCATGACGGTAAGGTTCAAGTCGCCATTATAAGGCTCGATGTGATAAATGTTATGGTTGATGACGAATTTTGCATGCAAGGGGGTTTGGAAGTCAGAAGAAGAAGTGCTGGTTGTCGCCACATTGGTAACAAGGAGTTGATCAGAAGAAACCTGGGGTTGGGATGATGTCTATGCGGCCAGAGTATCTGAGACATCATGGCTGGATGTGGAATTAGTAGAAGACATGTCGCTCCTCTCGCTGGAGCTGGAACGAACCTGTTTATAGAAGCGACGACTACGTAAATTGGGGGCTGCGGGATAGTCAGTGTCTGAAAAATTAGAATCAAAGCGGGAATGATAAAAAGCGCAAATGTGCGAGCATAACCCAAAAGTGTTATGGAAGGTTTGCATGGGTGCAAATTTGTGCAAAAGGGGGGACCCCTAATTTCTAGGGCATCCAGAACGGCGGCCTCAACATCATGTCGCATGAGCATAGCATTGAGGTCCTCGCGCGGGATCCTAGCCCATACCCCCATGTCAACCCTATAGTATCCCCCGGTGTTCAAACTTTGTCCAAACCTAATTGCTCTAGCACAACACTTGGTTCTCGCCATGAAGCGAGATAGCAAAAAATGGAAGTAAAAAGAAAAAAAATAAGAAAATACGAGAAATCAAGTGTTTACCTGGGAAAATTCAAGAAAATTGACGGAGATGATGAACTTGGCCGGATTTTGGCCGGAAACTTCAAGGATGAGAAGAAAATGGCCAGAAATATGCCTGGGAAACACCTAATCAAAGGATGGTAACCGAAATCTGGAGTAGATCGAGGAAATATGGAAAACAAACGGTGAAAATGGTGAAATTAGGGAAGAACAAGGGCTCTCTCAGGAAATGACTCGCCAAAAAAACAGAGAGAAAATGAAGGTTGAGTAACTGAAAAATGAAAAGTGAGAGACTAGGTACTGACCTTAGCGTTGTGAAGACGAAGGGGCGTTATGGAGACGAAGAGGCGTTTGGGAATTTTTAGAAATTAAATGACGTTCGAATTTTTGAAATTCCCTCCCCTTTATTGTGGTTATTTATTGAGGGGCACGAAAACCTATGCGATGTACGGCCCTGACGAACCGCCCAGGCCCATCAACCCTGACTCAACACGTGGCTGTATACGTGTCAGTTGAGTCTTCAGTCTCGCCCCTTGAAGGGAGGTGGCGAGATGGAGATATTAAGCGGCTTAGTAAATTTCTCGCCTGGATCATGAATGATCCAGGTCTCGAAATTGGGGGCTTCTGATGCGACAATAGAAAATAGTATTAGGCCTAAGCGGGAAGTTGGGCCCAACACGCCTTAATGGGCCAGGTATACTTATGTGGGCCATAAGAAGGGCCCAAGATTGTGGGCCATAAGACGGGCCCCAGAGCGGGATAAGGCGACCCCGCTTAGGCGGCATGTGGGAGTAAGTAAGTCGAAATGTGGTCCTTGGGAGAACGGATGTGCAATGATGGTATGGCCGAAGGCGAGAACCACTCTGGCGACATGATTAACGGTGGCGGCAATATGAGCATTGCCGCTTGTCCGTTGATTGTCGCCTGCGGCTTATGAGAAATGTGATTCCGCGTGATAGCGAAGCTGTCAACTGTAGATTGATTTGACAAGGTGAACAGTGAAATTCCACTAACTTTGAGTTGGTTGGGACCCTATATGGATGATTGACAAGTGAAATTCCACTAACTTGGAGTTGGTTTCTGGTAAGATTTTAATTCTTCATATCTCTTTCTCATTCTTATCCTTCTCAACATTCTTAAAGATTTTTATTATGTTTCAATTGTATGTTAAGATACTTTTGCATTTGAATTTACTTCGTCATAAACCATCGCACTCACGTGGATAGTATATAAATTGACAATTGTTGAGAAAATTAGATTCAAGAGAAAATTACCTCATGATCCCTGGATAATATCGATTTTACATTCTAGGACAAAGACATTTCTAATCTACATCCTAATCCTACCCCAAAAATATATGAGGCATTTACCATATAATCCCTCTAACAAAGCAATACTACCTCCGAGGATAAGTTGTATTTTGCTTAACCATATAATCCCTAGCTTAATAAGTACACCCTCCCAGCATTTTACTAAGTTCACTCTCCTATCATTTTACTAAGTCCACTCTCTTTATCAATTTAATTTCTCTCCAACCATCATCACCTTAGGCCACCCCCTCCCCATCTTCTCCAGTCAACACATCGGGCAACCATTAACTCCGGCGATAAACTCCGTCGACTTTTTTTTTTACGCCGGCGACCTCTCCGACTTCCAAACAACTGAAACTTAACTTATCAGTAAGTTCTCAGTTGTCAACTAAACTACTAAGAACACAATTAACTCCGACGACCACCAACTCCGACGACCAAACAATTGAGAACTTAACTTATCAGTAAGTTCTCAGTTGTTAACTAAACTACTAAGAACACGATCAACTCCGGCGACCAAAAAATTGAGAACTTATCAGTAAGTTCTCAGTTGTCAACTAAACTACTAATAACACGATCAACTCCGTCGACCAAAGAACTGAGAATCCATCAGTAAGTTCTCAGTTGTCAACTAAACTACTAAGAACACGATCAACTCCGGCGATCACCAACTCCGACGACCTCTCCGGAGACCAAACATATGAGTACTTAATTTATCAGTAAGTTCTCAGTTGTCAACTTAACTACTATACTAAGAACACGATTAACTACGGGGACCTCCCCGGCGATTACCAACTCCGGCGATCAAACAACTGAGAACTTAACTTATCAGTAAGTTTTTAGTTGTCAACTAAACTTCTAAGAACACAATTAACTCCGATAACCACCAAATCCGGCTACCAAACAACTAAAAACTTATAGTAAGTTCTCAGTTGTGTCCACTAAGAACACGATCAACTACGGCGATCAAACAACTGAGAACTTAACTTATCAATAAGTTCTCAATTGTTAACTAAACTACTAAGAACATGATTAACTCCGGCGAACACCACTCTGATGACCAAACAACTGAGAACTTAACTTATTAGTAAGCTCTCAGTTGTCAACTAAACTACTAAGAACACGATCAACTCCAGCAACTAAACAACTGAGAACTTATCAACAACTAAGAACACGATCAACTTCGGTAACCTATCCGGCAGCCAAACAATTGAGAACTTGACTTATCGTTAAATTCTCAGCTGTCTCCACTAAGAACAAAACTCCAACGATCACCAACTCCAGCAACCAAACAACTGAAAACTTATTGGTAAGTTCTCAGTTGTTAACTAAACTACTAAGAACACGATCAACTCCATTGACCAAATAACTGAGAACTTAACTTATCAGTAAGTTCTCAGTTGTCAACTAAACTACTAAGAACACGATCAACTTCGGCGACCACCAACTCCGGCGACCAAACAACTGAGAACTCAGTAAGTTCTCAGTTGTTAACTAAACTACTAAAAACACGATCAATATCGATAACTAAAACCTTCGACGACCAAACAATTGAAAACTTATCAGTAAGTTTTCACTTGTCAAAAGATATTATTTGACAATAATCACTTACTCTCTCTCTCCAAAAAAAAACCCCATTCAAGCCAATATCATTAACAACACATTCAAGCCAATATCATTAGCAAAATAGTACTATAACTTAGAAATCAAATGTAAGCAACCAAAGGTTAAAATCAAAGATATATTTCCTCCGTCCCGCTCAACTTAAGATTTTGGTAATCTTGATAATACTTTGACCAAGTAATTAAATAAAAATTAACTATCTTAATAAAAATTTAAAAATTGTTATTGTATCACGATTAATAATACTCTCAATAACAATTTTTAGATTTTTATTGTAATAATTATTTTTTATTTAAATTATTTGTTCAAAATTAACTCAATTTGACCAAAATTCTAAGTTGAGCGGGACGGGACGGAGGGTGTATACCATTACTTTGCAATCGTTAATAACAAAGTAAGGGCAGTAGAGCTCTGACTCTTCTTCGTTCTTATTCTTGACTTTTCTTACCCTCTCTCTTGATTTCTATTTGATTTAATTATTGCCCCAAGAAATTTTATTTTCAAAATCTACATGAATTGTTTTTTTTTATCGAAAACAGCCGAATCTAGGCTTGTGGAGTGAATATCTTCGTCGGAGGTCAGAGAGGAAAGAGTAAGGTTGGTGGGCGTTGAATGTCGCCGGAGAGTTCCGGATCTGAGAAATATACCGGAGATCTAGCGAGCTACTTGAACGACGTTGTTGGTGGTCGGCGTTGAGAGAGAGAGAGGAGGTGTGTTGCCAGAAGTGGGAGGGGATATGATCGCCGAAGTTGAGGAAGGAAGGTGGCCGGAGTTGAGGAGGAGAAGGTGGTCGGTGGTGGGAGAAGTATTATAGAGAGAGAAATTAGAGATAAAGAGAAGAAGAGGGTAGACATTCGCCGAAGTTGGCCGGAGGCGGTCGTTGAGGGAGGGAGGGTTTCGCCGAAAATGGGGAGGGAAGGTGTTTGTCGGCAGTGATGGGAGAGATGGAGTAGAGAGAGAAATTTAGAGAGTGTGTGTGTATGTGTGTGTGTGTGTGTGTGTGTTTCTGTGTATTGTATAATAAGGGGGTGTATTATATAATAAGAGGGAAGGATTTAAAAAAAATAAATGAACTAAGGACTATATGGTTAATTTATTTTTGGAGTAGGATTATGAGGTAGAATAAATAATTTCATGTCTTAGGACGTAGATTAGATTATTTTGAGAGATTAGGACGTAATTTTCTCAAAATATATTACCATATAATCCCTCAACCTGCTAACCCTAAATAATCCCCCACCCCTCTCATCAAACGCACACTAATACACACCCACTCACGTTCTCTCTCTTTCTACCCCCATCTCTCCGGTCACGTCCTCCCTTCCCGTCTGGCAACCCATCCCCTCCCCCACCTCCGGCAGTCTCTTCACTCCCCTCCTTCGGTGACCCCTTAGCTCTCCCTTCTCCGGCGACTCATCTCTCCCCGTTTTCGTCTAACTCCGACCACAGATGCCGGGATGAGTCAGATTCGGTAATCCCTCCCTCCGGTGAACCCACCACACTGGCTGTCTCCGTCTCCGGTAAGATTCCTCTCTCCCTCTACTTTATCTACCATCACATTCGTCTATTTTCTTTCTTTCTTTCTTTCTTTCTTTCAAGATTCATAGGTAATCAAGTGGGTTTCCTATTTATTTAAATATTTTTCAATTTTCTGAATCGGAGTTCTTTATTTAGTTTCATTTTGGGGATTTTTACAATGGGGAAAGAATCAGGGAAAAAGAAGAAGAAACAAATAGTAGCGAAACGGTATGTTTCTAATTTAAAGCAAAAAGCAGGCGAAAACAGCCCTAGAGCATTTGATATGGACATGGTGGTATTCATTTCAATGGCACAAGAACATAAAGATTAAGGAAATAAGTTGTTTCAGAAGAGGGACTACGAAGAAACCATGTTGAAATACGATAAAGCCCTCAAATTTCTTCCTAAAAACCATATAGATGTGTCTTATCTTCACAGTAACATGGTTGCCTGCTATATGTAAATGGGTATTACTTAATATCCTCGACGATCCATGTGTGTAATCTGGCGCTTTAGGTCACATCGAGGTATAGTAAGGCACTTTTGAAAGAAAGAAGTAGGTTTAAAGGAAGTATATGAGTCAAAGCTAAAATGCTGGGCTAGTGTTTTGAGAATTTGATTTAGTTCCAGTTACATGTTTATGTTTAAATTTGTGCTATGTAAAGACAAATTTGGTAAAAAAAAAAAAAAAAGTTGTCCTTTCTTTCCCACTCAATGAAGTACAACTGTTAATTCCTACTAGAGTGGAGAGAGAGAGAGAGAGAGAGAGAGAGGTATTTCCAACAGGAAAAAGAACTGGTATTAGCTCAAAATTTAGCTTGATCCTCAGCAAACTTCAACAAAAAAGCTCAAAATATAAGACCTGAAATTGTCACTATGTTGTACATTCTTTATCTCAAACACCCCCTACATAATTCGAGTATGAAAGGCAATGAAAATTTCTTGTTATCCACCGTTTAAACACTTAGTTTTTAAACTATACAAGACTATAGAAAACATTTTGGTAAAAAAAGAGCCAGGGGAAAAGTTTTTTACAAAAAAAGAAGTTTTTAGTAGTTTAGTTGAAATTTAAAAATTTTGATATGTTAACGGCAGGATTATTCACTTTGTATACAACTAAACTACAAAGATGCTTAAAATTTCTCGTTATCCACTTTCTAAACACTGATGAGTAAGTTCTCAGTTGTTTGGTCTCCGGAGTTGGTGGTTGAAATTACTCGGATCCGGCTCGCGTGCGGGCCTCGGCATCTCGCACGTTGGTCGGGAGGTGTCTCGCTGCGTTTTCATTCGTAGAGTCGCCACGCCGTTTTGATTTAGCCCAAAACATTGAAAAAAGGCTTAGTTTAAAAACTGTTATTGTGTGATGAGATTTTTGAATTCGGAGGTCAGGTTACGCCTCGGGAAGAGAATAGCAGAGCTCACCCGAGTCGCCTCGTAAAAACGAGTCTTTCGGTACCCCTCTTACCAATGTTGGTTCGTGTCTGTCTTCCACTTGGGAATAGTGTTTGAGTGTTGAATAGTGTTCTGGGACGGACCGGGATTGATTCGGGGATGTACCGGTGTCTGCGGACAGAGCTTCGACGTGCCTCGGGAGTGTCAGGTGTATACTCGAGCAGAGTTTCGGCGTGCGTTGGGATCGTTAGGATTGTTGACTGGACTCGGGCAGAGGTTCGACGTGCGTCGGGATTGTCGGTTGTGCTCGGGCAGAGGTTCGACGTGCATCGGGATGGGCCGGGATGCCTCGGAATGGCTCGGGATGCCTCGAGATGGACCGGCAAGGCTCGGGATGGACCGACAGGGGTTCGGGATGCTTCGGGAGTGCCTCGGGGCATCTCGGGAGTGCTCGGCAGGGCTTCGGAGTACCACGAGGGGCCTCGGAATGCCCCAGAGGGAACTGAAAGGGATCGGGATTGCCCCGAAGGGTCTTAGAGGGGTGCCTGAAGGCTGGGGGAGAGAGGAGAAGAGGGAGGTGTGAGAAAAATGAGAGGGGGAGCCCTCTATTTATAGGGTCCATATTCTGGCAAAGTGTGTCGCACTACACAAGCTGCCATTGCCATTTTTTTGATTTTCCTGGATTTAGGGGAATATTGTGGACTTTAAGAGAATTTTGCAATTATGATGTCTGGAAGCAAAGTGGTCCGCACGGACCAGTCTTGTTTTTCTATATTTTCCAAAATTCCTAAAAAGTCCTTTTATACTTTTTTATCCCAGAATGGCCCCCCTTGGTTTGGTTGGTGGTTTTTGGGGTTTTTGAAGGCTACGGGTGTTCGAGATCACGTTTGTGTGAGTCTGCGGTACTTCCCATGTGTCGAAAGGGAGTGATCCAGATTAGAGTACTTACAGAAGCCCCTCGACGACGTCACTTACGGAGAAAGTGGGGTAGTCTATAAGATAAGGGTCCTGATCTGGATCGCGTGTTGGGAGAGGATGTGACCGTGTAGGTTGGTTTGTGAGGACATGGCAGTGTCCTGTTGTGATGTGACCGCTAAGGTCGGCTGTAAGGACATGGTGGTGTCCTACTGTGGTGTGACCGCTAAGGTCAACTGTGAGGACGTGGTGGGGTCCTAAGGTGACCATTTAAGTCGGTTGGCTGGACCCTTTGATAGGATTCCTACATATCCCTAGAGTGAATCAAGCCTGATCGTAGTTCGTGTGTGGGGGGAGTGCGTTGTCGTGTTCGAGGACGTGTTATGTCTTCTACTGAGACTCTGTGCGTGGACGTGTCAGTGTCCTGTGGGTGACCGTTTAGGTCGGTTGTGAGGACGTGGTGGTGTCCTGAGGTGATGTGACCGCTAAGGTCGACTGTGGTGTCCTATGGGAGAATTAGGCTTAAGTACTTGAAGATAGTTGAATTGACTTTAAAAAATGAGAGTTAGCCTATTCAACTTAGAGCTAAGTAAAAGAAGTTGGAGGAACAACTTACTTGTATGCTTTGAGGATTATATTTTTGCCTTATTTTAAAAGAAGTGTATATATTATGTATTGGAGTTAGTCTAATTAAGTTCTTTGTCTGATGTGTGTAGGATCATGGCACGGAGACCAAGGAAGTCTGTGAGATATAGTGCTGCACTCAAGGAGACAATTGCAGCCATGAACCACCGTATAAGATGGATCACTAAAGAGCTGAAACAAGAAAAAGCAAAAGTAGAGAGTCTGCAACATGCTCTTATGATAAGTAATGAAGATGTGGAGTTTATAGAGAATAAGCTGACTGAAAGTAACCAGAAAGTCAGAAACATGGAGATACATGTTAAAATAGCTAACCGAGAGTGGAACAAGCTAAGTGTGAAATTGCTGGATGAAGAAAAGCGAGTGTATGACCTCGAGAAGAAGATAGATGAACAAGAAGAGTGTGAGCTGGAGCAAGGAAGTCAGGCTTCCAGATATATGCAGAGAAGTTAGAGATCCAAGCCAAATATGACGAGCTAGCAACTGAACACGAGAAGTGTGGAATCTAGAGATCAAGTGGAAGATCAGAGAGGACGCACTGATGGTTAATCAGAAGTCCTGGGAGTTATTTTATTTAAGATTGATTCAGACTTAGTCTAGTAGTTTTTAGTTGAGATTGAATTTTTATTTATAGTAGAAAGGATTTTGAGACAGTTTATGTTCTTTTACCAATTCAGGATTAATAAAAGTTTTAGTTAATTTTATTACTCGTACCAAGTATGATAATTAACTATCCTTATAAAGAAAAGTTAGAAGTTTAACTTGTTGAGAAACAACAAGTGAAACGGCCTATGAAACCATGGGGAGGAGTAAGACGACCATGGGGATAAAAGTGAAACTAGCCAAGTGAAACGGCTTGTGAAACCATGGGTCGAAGAAAGACGACCATGGAAATAAAAAGTGGAACTAGTCAAGTACAACGACAAGTAAGATAAAGTCAAACTAACTAAGTAAAACGTAAGTTGAAAAGTAAATTGTAAAGTCTTTTGGAGACGAAAAATTATGTAACTGACCAAGTAAAAGGTTAGTAGGGTAATAAAAGTTAAAGTTTTCCGAGACGAAAAATCTCAAAGTTAATGAACCAACTAACAAACATTAAGTTAATGGTCTAATACCAAAGGCCAAATGAATAAAACTTTCGTCCAGAGAAGACGTGAACCAAACCGTAGTCTAGTAGAGTGACTAACGAGTGAAATGGAAAACTAGCAAGTAAAAAGCTAGCACAAGTGTAGGAGTTAAATACAATAGTCATGCATGTAAATGTACTGTTGTACCATATTCATGATAAGTATCAATGAAATAAGTACGTATAACTGAAACAAAGTAATCCACAGATGTCGTCGCGCACAAGATCCAGACAAGGCGCCAACAACGGAAATGGTGGTAACAACAATAATGGAAACGGAAATGGAGAAGGACAACTGGACCCGAACATGGCCAATCTTCTTCAGACTCTGACACAGACAGTGGCCGGAATAGGTCAAGTTGTGGCTAGATTAGCTCAAGCACCACCACCGATGCAGTTACGTGACCCGTTAGAATTATTCTAGAGGAGGAACCCTGATACGTTCTCAAACACGGTGAAGGAAAAGCCAGAGTACTGGATCAAAAGTACAGAAAGAATTTTTGAGACATTGACTTGCACGGAGGAACAAAAAGTGGTGTTCGCGACTTTTATGCTAAGGGGAAAAGCTCAGTCGTGGTGGGAGGCAGAAAAACGAGCTGCTATGGCTCGCGGTGATGCGGCAATTACTTGGACTACGTTCAAGAATATGTTTAATGAAAAGTACTATCCTACCAGTGTGAGGAACGCTAAAGTGGCAGAGTTTTTAACCCTAGTGCATGGAAGCAAGACCGTGGTAGAATATGGTGAGAAGTTTACTGATCTACTGGAATTTGCTCCAAGATTCTTCGATATCGAAGAGCAGAAAGCAAGGAAATTTGAGGCAGGGCTGAGTGATCGAATCAAGTATAGGATTACTCCGTTGGCTTTGGCAACGTATTCAGCAGTACTGGATAGGGCCAAAATCGTAGAGAAGGAGGCAGACAGTTATCGCAACCGTCGTGAGGAAAAGGGGAAGATTGTGACCAAGGAATCCGATGGGAACAAAGGGACAAATGGGAATGGAGACAAGGACCGTTACAACCACAAGAGAAAGGCGGTAGATGACAGTCGCGATAAAGGCTGCTATGGGACTAAGTATTCCAACAACAACAACAGCAACAACAAGAACTTCAGAAGCAACAAGAAAGAATGGAACAAGGGCGGGACCCAAGGATTCACGAGTTACGATAAGTGCACTATCTGTGATGGAGCTCACAAGACAGAGATATGTTACTATAAGGAGCGAAAATGCCACAACTGTGACAAGGTTGGACATCCGAAGTGGAAATGTCCTGAACCCAAGAAGGATGACCCAGCTTCAGGAGCTAAAGGAAGTAATGGAGGAAAGGTGGAGGTTGTGGATGAGTGTTCACTATGACAGCGAAAGCGGCCAATGTGAACAATGATCTCGTGGCAGGTACACTTCAGTTAAATTCCTGCGATGTTTATGTGTTGATAGATACTGGAGATACACATTCAGTAGTTAGTAAATGCGTAGCTAAGAAGTTGAAATTGCAAACCAAAGCATTACAAATACCTTTAGTGATAGACACACCTGCAAAAGAAGTTATACCTATCACCACAGTTTACAAGAATTGCACTTTGGGAATAGGAGGCACTGAGCTGACAATCGAACTCATTGAATTAGACATGTCAGAGTTCGATGTGATCTTAGGAATGGATTGGTTAGCCATTTACCGTGCTAACGTTAATTGTTACGAGAAGATAATGACCTTTGTAGGGAAGGACAGTGAAGAGTGTAAATTCTTAGGTTCAAAACTAAGGAGACGAGTAGGTTTGATAACTGTAATGAAGGCACGTAAATTATTGAGGAAGGGATATAAGGGATTTCTAGCATATATAGGTGAGACCGAAGGGAAGGAAGTAACTATAGATTCACTAGAAGTTGTTAGAGAATTTCAAGATGTATTTCCAGAAGATTTGCCGAGAATACCACCAGTAAGAGAAGTTGAGTTCACGATAGACCTAGTGTCGTAAACGACATCGATTTTGAGAGCACCATATAGAATGGCTCCGACGAAATTAAAGGAGTTGAAGGAGCAATTACAAGAGTTGTTGGATAAGGGGTTGATTAGACCGAGCGTGTCGCCATGGGGTGCGCCGGTACTATTCGTAAAGAAGAAAGATGGGTCTATGAGGTTGTGTATCGATTATAGGGAGTTAAATAAAGTGACGATAAGGAATCAGTATCCCTTACCGAGGATTGATGATTTGTTCGATCAACTGAAGGGGGCTTGCTACTTTTCGAAGATAGATCTTAGGTCTGGTTACCATCAGTTGAGAGTGAAAGATGAAGATGTGGCAAAGACAGCATTCAGAACACGATATGGGCATTACGAGTTTGTGGTTATGCCGTTTGGTCTGACTAATGCACCAGCTGCATTCATGGAATTGATGATATTTTGGTGTACTCTAAAACAAAAGAAGAACATGCAGAATATTTGAAGTTAGTACTGGAAATCTTGAGGAGACAGAAGTTATACGCCAAGTTTAAGAAGTGTGAATTTTGTTTAGAGAAGGTGGCATTCTTAGGACACGTGGTGTCTAAGGAAGGTATTTCTATAGATCCAACCAAGATAGAGGCGATAATGGATTGGGAAAGACCGACTACAGTGACCGAGATAAGAAGATTTCTGGGTTTAGCAGGTTACTATAGGAGATTCGTAGAGGGATTCTCTAAGTTATCTGGACCATTGACTAAGTTGACTCAAAAGGCAGCAAAGTTCATTTGGTCGGAGGAGTGTGAGAAAAGTTTTCAAGAATTGAAGAATAGACTAGTGACTGCACCGGTATTGGCATTACCGACAGGAACTGAAGGGTTTGTTATTTACAGCTATGCTTCATTGAAGGGATTAGGTTGTGTCCTGAGGCAAAATGAGAAGGTGATAGCATATGCATCTAGAAAATTGAAGGTACATGAGAGGAACTACCCTACCCATGATTTGGAGTTAGCTGCGGTAGTATTTGCACTAAAGATTTGGAGACACTACTTGTATGGCGTGAAGTGCCAAATTTTTACCGACCATAAAAGTCTTAAGTATATCTTTACTCAGAAAGAACTTAATATGAGACAAAGGAGGTGGTTAGAGTTACTAAAAGATTATGACTGTGAGATTTTGTACCATCCTGGGAAAGCTAATAAGGTGGCCGATGCGTTGAGCAGGAAGAACCACGGAATGCTAGCAACGTTGATCTATAAGGGGGTAAGAGCATGGGAATATGTGAAAGATATGAGTCTTAGAGTGAGAGTTAGTGGATATCTAGCTCAATTAACCCTACAACCTACGCTTTTGGAAAGGATAAAAGAAGCACAAGAGTTGGATGGGGAAAGAGAGACTCTAGTCGAAAAAGGGAAAGGAAAAGATATTCGTGTGGGCAAAGATGGAATCCTGAGATACTAGTAGAGAATATGGGTGCCAAACAAGGATGAGATTAAGAGAGAAATATTGAGGGAAGCTCACTGCTCAAAGATCTACGTACATCCGGGAAGTACTAAAATGTATAGAGACTTGAGAGGATCGCTCTGGTGGAATAACATGAAGAATGATGTAGCAGAATATGTAGCACGATATTTGACCTGTCAGCAAGTGAAAAGTGAACATCAGAAACTGGCAGGCTTACTGCAGTCATTACCAATTCCGGACTGGAAGTGGGAGAACATTGCTATGGACTTTGTGAGTGGTTTACCAAAAATACAAGGGAAGCAAGATTCAATATGGGTTATTGTAGATAGATTGACAAAGTCGGTACACTTTCTAGCAATCAAGAAGACTGATCCATTGGAAAAGCTGGCCAAGCTGTACATTGATGAGATAGTGAGGTTACATGGAATACCAGTCTTAATAGTGTCCGATAGAGATGCGCGGTTTACCTCGAAGTTTTGGAATAGTCTACAAGGGGCACTTGGGACAGAACTGACGATGAGTACGACATTTCACCCACAAACAGATGGGCAGTCAGAAAGGACCATCCATACATTAGAGGATATGTTGAGGGCTACATCGTTAGATTGGCCAGGCTTATGGGATGAACACTTACCGTTAGTGGAATTTGCGTACAACAACAATTTTCACGCAAGCATCGAAATGGCTCCGTACGAAGCACTGTATGGAAGAAAATGTAGGTCGCCAGCTTGTTGGGACGAGGTTGGTGAGAGAAAGTTAAGTGAACCAGAATTAGTACAAGTCACTACAGATAAAGTACAACAGATCCGTAAGTGGCTACAAACTGCGCAAAGTAGGCAGAAATCCTACGCAGACAACCGAAGACGGGAGTTAGAGTTTCAGTTAGGTGATCGAGTGTTCTTAAAGATCTCACCAACAAAGGGAGTCATGAGGTTCGGAATCAAAGGAAAGTTAAGTCCACGATATGTGGGACCGTTCGAGATCCTTGACAAGATTGGGGAAGTGGCCTATAGATTGGCACTACCGCCGGTATTAGCTGGAATGCATAATGTGTTCCATATCTCTATGCTAAGAAAGTATATTCACGATCTGAGTCACGTGATCGAGTACAAACAGCTAAGAGTCCGTGCTGATTTGACTTATGATGAAAAGCCGATCAAGATCGTCGACAGAAAAGACGAGAATGTGAGAAAGCGGTTGGTTCCCTATGTGAAAGTACAGTGGAGCAACCATACCGGAATGGAAGCAACATGGGAACTAGAGAGGGAGATGTGTGAATTGTATCCCGACCTGTTTGCAAACTAAGGTACGTTAAGTTTGGGGACAAACTTCTTTTAAGGGGGTAAGAATGTAAGAACCCGAAAATTTTAAACTTTTAATTTAATTATTTTTATTAGAAAATAATTAATTTAATTACAATTATTAATTAGCATTTAATAATTGGGCTATTATTGGAATTAATTAAATGAGTTGGAGGATTTAATCAAGTTGGGCTAAGTATGTGGGCTTGTAAAGTTAAGTGACCCAAGGAGGATAATACCCAAAATATAAATAATTAAAACCCTTTCTAATTTTCTCATAGTCCTCATAATTCACAAAAGAGAAAAAAAAATTAAAACCCTGATTGCCTAGAACCGGTCGCCTAGAGGAGGGAGGGGAAAACTAGGGTTTTTCCCAATTTTTCTTTTGAAGATCATCTTTGATCCAAGGTAATGTAATTGCCTACTATCCAAAATTTGTTTAATTCAATTTGGTTAAATATTGAATTTTCTATGATTATTTGAAGTTAGAATTGATTAGAGATTATGAATAATTGTTCTTGGGATTTGATAATTAGTTTGATGATTATAATGAGGAGAAAAGATTTAGTGTTTGATGGTCAGGAGTATAACCTAATGTTGAACCTTAAATCTTGAATGATAATAATATGAAACATGAATCATTAATAGGTAAAAATTCTTAATTATGGTTTTAGGTTTAAATTAAAATATTATGTCAATGTTCTTGGAGGAAAAGATGGAACAAAAATAATATTTTTAGGCATAAGATGGTTCGGCCGAATGGCCTTAAAATGTTGATTATGTTTTTGGGTTGAATTGTTAGAGTTTTGGCCAATTCTAAGATGTCAAGTTAGTTTTCAAACTGAAGAAGGACTAAACTGAATAGTTATAGGCTGAAACCGTTAGATTTCTGTTGGTGTAATGCCCTAGGCTTTAGTTATGTTTAGCTAAAACCGTTATGTATCATCTTTATAATTTATTGTAGAAAAAGTTTATTATTTGATTATTATATATTTTGCATATTTATTGTAATAATCTCCGTCCCTAATTATTAAGTGAATAATTAGTATAAATGTTAATGGATAATCATATGAAGATTATATGCATAGAGATGCACATTAAATTTATGGGTACTTGTTAGTGAACAAGTGACTAGACTTGACCCGTATAAGATTTATATCATGGTCAAAATGTCATAATTAAATCTCATATGGTCACTTCATTTAGTCCCTAGACCTGAGATTATCATGACCTTACATATGATGAAAGTTATGTTTGATTTTAGTCAAACGATATCTTAACACGATATTTATAAAGGCTATCTTTGGCATGATCGGATTCATGATGGGAAGGATGATAAGTCAAGATGAAATTTGTCCCTCGAAAGAGAGATGTTTTGCTTGGGCCCCTCGATGAGTGATAATGATGAAAGTGTATGGCCATACCCCAATGCGATTGGATTATCATTATACTCAATATCGAGAAAGCATTGAACAAATACAAGTTGACGTGGACCATGACTTGTGTTCAATATAACATCGTGAGACAAAGGGAGAAATGGAAGTGTACCATTGGAAACGTGAACTCTTACGTTATATTAATTGGGTAGACATAATGGCTTGCTAGAGTCCACTTATATTTTATGAGGGTCGATATGATCGGACTCATTGCCAACATAATATAATCCTAATGGGTCACACACAATTAGAATAAATTGGTTAAATCAAAGAAAGAATGATTGAGAAGTCCTGATGTGGCAAGAGTTATCGCGCGACATAACTTGCCCATAGGCTGTTAGAGGTCGCGCGACAGGATTTGCCTGAGGCGGTTTACAGACTGTTTCCTAATACGATTAGGAAACAAATACTAATACTAACGTAGTATAAATATGAAGTCTGTGAACCCTAATCAGTTAGCCGAATTTTCATAAGAAAATCACAAAAGGTTTCTCAATATTCTTTCTAGGGTTTAAGGATCTAGCAATCCTCAAGAACCGTTCTTGGTTCATTCAAAGGTGTGGATACTACTAGAGGGCCTTCGCTCGTACGACGATCAAGGCCTAGAGTTCGAATATGAAGATTCAAGTCTTGAAGATCGAAGTTTGTGATTCAAAATCACATCGATAGATTGTTCGATAGCTCAAGAACGGAAAGCAATTAAGGTTGGTAATTCTATCTCATAGGAATTCAATTTAATTGTATAGAACGGATCTTAGGGCTCTTGGGTTTTGTGTTAATTGATGCTTAATTCCGCTGCGCATGGACCCATAAAACTCAACAGTGGTATCAGAGCCTGGTTCATATGGTTAAGTTTGAATTAACATGCTAGAATGTTTATATAAATTGTTTATATGTTCATTGCATGTTTTTGTATGCGGTAGATTTTAATTGTTTATGTAAAACAATGTGAAAATCGTTTCTGATTATGCTGAATTAAATCTGTAAAAAGGTTGTTTTATTGATTTAATTGCTTTATGATTAGAATTGATAAGAGCTGAAAAAATCTGCAAATCTGGTAACTCAATGTCACGCGACAGAGTTGGCCATGGTAGACGGCCTCGTCTGGTCGCGCGACAGATCAAGCCTTCTGGAAGCATCTGTCACGCGACAGACTATGCCTGATCTGGGCAGAATCAGTTTGTTAATTTTTTTTTGCTAATCTGTGATTATGTTTATAATCTGATATGTTTCTGTCTTAATCTGGATGCTATAAATTTCTGAAAATTAAATTTATAGGGCTATGCTAGATTAATTCATTGTTTATGCATGCTTAATTAATTTAAATGTGATTTTATTAATTGCTGCGATGCATGAATTATATGTTCTTATGTGTTAAGAGCTTTGTTAGATGTTTAGTTGAAACATTGAATTGTAATTTCCTGAATGTTTAAATTGAAACATTAAAATTTTGGTTATCTGATTGTTTATGAGAAACAAGTCAGTTTACGCAAAATTTGAAGGAATCTGATTGTTTGTGAGAAACAAGTCAGTATACAAAATATTGGTTATGTTGCAAATCAGAACTGGTATTCTAATTGTGCATGTCTAGGAGAGTTCTGTCGAAGGAGAAATTTGGTACTTAAGTAGTCCTTGTGGCTCACCTATTTTCTTGGGAACTTACCTGGTGCACGATTATGATTATCTTTGCTGATATGCTTATAATCTGCTTTAAAGAACTGTGAGGACCCCGACCCGGAACCTACACGTGTCCCGAGCTGGAGCGTCCTCCAACTAACCCAAGTTTTCTAAACTTTTAAAACTTTGATTTAACTTTCAAACATAACCACAATTATCATAACCATTTCAAAATAACTCTACACCTTTCCACAATGGAGAAAGAGTTGACCAACTTTGAAAGTAATAAACTGTTATAGTTACAAAAAGACATCGGTTATATCATAAAATTAAGGTTTATAAATACAAACTCCCTAAATGAATTATACCAAAATACACTTTCTACGCCAACCTATTCATACCCCGACAATTCCCAAAATATTACTTCCAAACTCCTCACCGCCCTTACTTGGCCGGTCCGCCTGTCTCGGAATCTAAAAACATTAAAGGGAGAGGGGTGAGAATAAATCTCAGCAAGCTATTATGAATGCAGCAATATGCCATATAAGATGCAACACATAACAAGTTGCATATAACACATTGGAAAAGCCGTAAACACTTTACATTACCTCGGTTTACCTTTTCCCGTCTGAACATTAGTCGTACAACATTGGATATAAAATTCCAATCTTAGGTGAGCTGCTTAAGCAATACTCACATCTTATAAGACCCATTTTTCAGGGAACCATATAAGATAGTAGCAACTCTGTAAGGCTTTTGGCTCAATACAGATGCTATAACCCCGACCTGTGGCCACAGGAGGGGACGGTCACAGATATAACATAATCCGATCACATTAGGTCACACTTCCATAATTGATCGTATTATGCTATACCCCCAACATCAGCTGATTAACACATTATCAAGCACATAATAGTTACTTGAAATATAATCCACAAAGGGGATAAGCAATATAGCCACATGGTAAAATATACTCATGTTCAACCAATATCATAGTGCAACATTTAAGCAATATAGCCACATGGTAAAATATACTCATGTTCAACCAATATCATAGTGCAACATTTAAGTAATACACTAAACATAGTACAATCAATGAATATGAGATCAAATAAGGTAACAATATAACCGAATAATCCACACTTGGGATAACAATGTAATAATATGCCACACGATCCACCCTTGGGATAACAATGTCACCATGTACCATAAATCATTCCTATGAAGTCATTACACAACCTCGGATATCCTTAATAAAAGTTCATGATCTACTTCCCAAGTTCGAACCACATTGGTGAAGTACGAATCAAGCTTAACAACCATTTTCCGGACAATTCCATATTACAAGGTCTCTATAGAGATTCAAGCTAAATTTATTAAGTTGGAGTCACAATGCTTAAGTGGCCCAAGTTCTACTTTAATCTAGGTTGAAAAGAGTTGATTCATATCCGAATTTAATTAGGTTCCATTAATTTATAATGGTTAGGAGTCATGCCACTAGGTTGTTGGTAAAAATCAGCAAGAAAGGAGACTAAGGAGATTCTGGCACCATGGGCGACCGCCCATGCCACTTGGGCGACCGCCCAAGTGAGTTTTCAAAGGAACCCCAGTTACTGCCCTCATGGGCGACCGCTCATAACCTCTTGGGCGAGTTTCCAAGTATCCCAGTTTCTGTCTACATGGGCGGCCGCTCATCACCACTTGGGCGACCGCCCAAGACCCCTGTCCAGCAAGATCAGATTTCAAACCCTTGTTTACCTAGGTTCTTTTCCCTTTTTAAATCTTCCTAACTTTCATGATCACCAAAAGAATTTCCTAACTTTACAAACCTCATCCTAAATCCTTTAAACCCAAAATAACATAAACCTAGATTATTTTCCACAAGATTTTCAACCCATTTCACCAACACATTTCAAGTTTAATTTTCTAAAATTAACTCCACCCATTTCTTACACTCTAAATCAACTTCTAAGAACAAGAGCATCATTCCATATCATTTATCAATTCTCCAACTTCAAGAGGGTTCCAAAGCATTTAAACAACTATCCTCATAACAAGAACCACAATAAAGAGTTCATGAGCATTTAATGAAGGGAAGGGTCATAATAACTCACCTTAGGAAATAAGAGGTGGATTAAGAATTTTCTTGGCTTGATCAACTCTCCTAGATGCACCAATCACAAAAGTACTCTTGGATTGAAAAATGAAGAAGGATTGAACTTGGTAGGAGCTTGAGAAGAGGTGGTTTCATAATGAGGTTTTCATGGAAATTGTTAGAGAGAAATGAAGGAGGATGATGGAGGAGGTGAATGAAAAGTGTAAAGGGAGTATGGGGAGGTTTGACTTAGAAGGAGAAATGGTGAGGGAATAAGGGGAGGAAGTATGGCCCCCCATACTTCCTAATTTCTTTCTTTCTTTCTTTTTTATAAATTAACCTTCCCAATCCCAAAATATTTTATTTGCTCATTTTATTATCACTACACCCTATTACTTTATTTTACTTTCAATTATTTTAATTCAACCCAAAGACTTTAACTTACTTTCATTTTATCCCAAGGCTTTAAAATTATCTCCTAACCATCTCAATTTATCATAACATTAAAGGCATAAAATAAGCACATAAAGTTA
Source organism: Adenophora triphylla var. japonica (assembly GCA_022495995.1). Classification (NCBI taxonomy): domain Eukaryota; kingdom Viridiplantae; phylum Streptophyta; class Magnoliopsida; order Asterales; family Campanulaceae; genus Adenophora; species Adenophora triphylla. Next base: position 263,086 of record JAFEMH010001033.1, read on the forward strand.
ACATAAATATTAAAAGCATATCATATTATACTAAAATTAGTGCCTAGGTTTAGAATCGTTACACTCACTCCCCCTTAAAGAAAATTCGTCCCGAATTTTAAAAAGACTTACCTAAATATTCAATCCGCCTCAGTTACTTATGTATACCTCAGACTCCAATTTCCAAATAGTCTCTTCAATGTTGTGATTCTTCCCCAAGATTTCTAATTCCATTAATAATACGATATTACAACTTAATGTTCTAAGAATACCACACAGATATCACTAACCTGAATTTCCACGACCTCAATAAAAATATAAATAAATAAAAGTATTATAACTTATGTCACCAAATACATTACAATATTACATTAAAACTTCAAATACTCTGTAAGCTGCTCCAAGCCAGTCTATAAGTCAAATCACCAACCTTTTCTAAAGCTTCAAATGGATTAACAAACGTTGGCGCCAATTTACCTTAGGCTTTGCTTTACCACGCCTCATACGGTTTTATCTCAATGCTAGAATGATAACTGCTATTATACGCACCCAACCACTGGTAACCATACGTCCTATCGACTACTAACATCCATTGTACATGCCCGTAGCATATCCTCAACAATAAGTAATGATTCCTCAAATTTTCACAAGGTTAAACTTAATAGCATTCATACATTCCAAAAAGGACCTTCCCAAATGATGTCTATCCAATCCATTTAATACTATGGGGTTTATACAATCTAACTATCCCCTAACATATATGAGGACTTGATCAAAGAATCTCATCACTATATACATATATAATGAGTAGAAAATACAATCAACTTTCTATAAACAAAACAACATACTCCTTTTTACTTCCAAGGCAACCCAATCACAAAAGCCATCTTGATAATACTCTCAAGTTCAATCTAGAACTCTAAATATTTTAATAAACCTTTGAACGTCAATATTCTATTTTCACATTTATGACCAAACCACCTTATGTCTTGACTCGCTTGAAACGAGTTATTTCAATTATCTCGTCCGCAATTCTCATAATACAAACATTAAACAACTGCCCATGAAATAATAAATATGGACATGCTAATAAGACCCTGATTCCATAAACGAAATATTAATCGACCATATTTCACATTTCAATGCTCCAATTATGTTCAGGTCCAGTGACAGATCAATATCCGAATCAAATGGTTGGCCACCCACAACGGAGCCGATCCAACTCCAATACAAAAACCGAGTCTACTGCGACCGTCACATTAATAACCCCACAATTTATCAAATCATTTCTCGGATCAAAACTTTAATATAATTAATCACTATAGGGGAATTAGGTTGCCTTTCTACTTGCTTCTGTACAAATTATATCTTTAGAATACCAAGTCCTTCTAAAATTTACAACATCTTTCAGAATTCCAAGGGATAGATAAAAAGAGATCCAGTGAGACTCGAATGGTTTATTTATTTAAAACCGGCCCATACCAGTTTTAATTAACTAAACCACTCACAATTTTAAGAAATTTTTTAAAAGATTGATAAGCTAACAAAACTAACTCGAGTGATTTAATTATCTACAACCGTCCCATACCAGTGGTAGATAATTAAATTACTCTCAGATTTTAATGTACACAAAAACGGTTCACTGACCTTAATAAATCAAACTATCCCCGAAGGGCACAAATGCTCATACCGAAGTTCAATATATAATCCTAAGTTGTAAAGCACATTTAAAACAATTCTAACAAAATATTCTTGTTGGACCTCTATTTATAGTGTAGCCACCACTCATAATATTTATACTTAGTTAAATTCTCTATAAGAAAATAAAATCTCGTAATACTAATACTATCTTCTATAAATAACACTAAAACATTCATTAAGATAATAAACTTGGTAAATCATCCTCAATTCAATAATTCCTCAAGTTGAATATTCAACACTTTTACTTAATTTGAGTCATCTATTCCCTACCTTTGATATTGGTATTGTACTTAGTAACAACGTATTGCATACATCAAGTTTCCGATCAATTACCATGATCTCCTAATAAGAAAATATAATTGGAACTCACATAGATCAATCATCCCCAAATTGCGATTAAACATTAACAGTGTAACTAACTTACCTCTCGATAACCATCAACAAACTCAGAATCCGCATAACATCAATACCTTCCCAAGCATCACACCAATCTCTCATATGAGTCACACAACTAAGTCAACATATAGGGTGTAATCATCCTAAAGTATCCTGCCTTCCAATAAGATTTATTCTCATTTTATATTCTCAACTAATGATAATCGTTTCTCAAAATAAACCATATACATATATTACCAATTCCTGAAGTTGATCCTATAAGTCACCAATAACTACATCTATTATACTTCTTCACATTTACCCTACTTACCTCTCCATAACTAATACACAACCACAATTCAAAACGGTCATACTAGATACAAATGTTGTCTTAAGTATATCTTTACAACAAATATTCACTGTAATTGTAACACCCCGAAAATTTAACTAATAACCATTGAGTATTCTAATAGTTTCTAAAATCAGTCATACAAATCATCAACAAGTAATAACGAATACTTATTATTCACAGTTACCAATTTGAGATCTCCATAATCTATAAATAACCTCCAAGTATCATCTTTTCTAAATATGGTAACAATTCATTCTTACGGAAATTCGCTGAGCTTATTATTATTTTTTTATTCAATAATTTCCCAAGTTGAGTCATCAATTTCATTATCCCAATTAGTGTCCTCTATCTAGGGATCCGAATATCAAAATAGTACCTTATATCAACTCAAAGCCTCAATATCCTGGCATGATACCTGATGGGAACCCATTTTGAAACTCACATGGAAAACACCACTTAGTCAACTTATAGGGTGATATCACCTACAAGAATATCTGATTTCCTATTCAAATTAGTAGCAAGAATACAATCAATCTCTCATTAGAGAATATACTTATAGCAAATAAGGCAAATATATGTCAGTTCTATAAGAACTCGTACTCGCGATATCTTATAAACCATATAATTCCACTTAGACTATCACTTCCAATACTAGTCTAATATATCTAGTCTCCACCACGAGACACCAATGTATAAATACTCACGCAAGTTATACAACCATAAACCACTCTTAATTAGGCCATATACCTAACCTCAACTAAGTGCTCACCAATTTATTTACCACCGGTACATGAGATAATTCAAGTGTCTTTTACTCAAATATAACACATAACCCAAATAACCTTCACATTCCTTAGGCCCTACTTTTGACATTTACGCATATATGACATAATATCAATTAATGACTTATCCGCCTCAACCACACACGGAGGCAAATCAAACATAGATAAGGAGACTCGCTTCTTGCGACAGTCCTCCCCAAACACACATCTACTCAAATATTTCAGGTCAATATAACAATAATTCACGGATTGGTATCTCTACCACATCCACCGCCAATCCATGCCCACTTAATCACAATTACCATAATAATCAAGAATGATTCGAGGTACTCTCCCATAAGAGTAGAACCTCCAGCACATAAGGCAACTCTTAGGCCATTTATGCAAATAAAAGCGAAATATAATGCCACATGAGAACGAAATAAACGGGAATTTAGAAAAGTATGACCCCTAACTCCGGAGACATGTAATATACCTCAAATGATTGTGGAGGAATCTATCTCTCCATTTTGTTCACATTTCCTTTATTCTTTGGTTGGTCATTATCATTTTCTGTCATTGAACAAATTCCTGCATTAAACTCTCGACGTCAGTTATCACACACTCTCACTCAGCTAGACTCTACCCGAGAACTCTAACCAAGCTCTGATACCAACTGTGAGGACCCCGACCCGGAACCTACACGTGTCCCGAGCTGGAGCGTCCTCAAACTAACCCAAATTTTCTAAACTTTTAAAACTTTGATTTAACTTTCAAACATAACCACAATTATCATAACCATTTCAAAATAACTCTACACCTTTCCACAATGGAGAAAGAGTTGACCAACTTTAAAAGTAATAAACTGTTATAGTTACAAAAAGATATCGGTTATATCATAAAATTAAGGTTTATAAATACAAACTCCCTAAATGAATTATACCAAAATACACTTTCTACGCCAACCTATTCATACCCCGACAATTCCCAAAATATTACTTCCAAACTCCTCACCGCCCTTACTTGGCCGGTCCGCCTGTCTCGGAATCTAAAAACATTAAAGGGAGAGGGGTGAGAATAAATCTCAGCAAGCTATTATGAATGCAGCAATATGCCATATAAGATGCAACACATAACAAGTTGCATATAACACATTGGAAAAGCCGTAAACACTTTACATTACCGCGGTTTACCTTTTCCCGTCTGAACATTAGTCGTACAACATTGGATATAAAATTCCAATCTTAGGTGAGCTGCTTAAGCAATACTCACATCTTATAAGACCCATTTTTCAGAAAACCATATAAGATAGTAGCAACTCTGTAAGGCTTTTGGCTCAATACAGATGCTATAACCCCGACACTTTGTGGCCACGGGGAGGGGACGGTCACAGATATAACATAATCCGATCACATTAGGTCACACTTCCATAATTGATCGTATTATGCTATACCCCCAACATCAGCTGATTAACACATTATCAATCACATAATAGTTACTTGAAATATAATCCACAAAGGGGATAAGAAATATAGCCACATGGTAAAATATACTCATGTTCAACCAATATCATAGTGCAACATTTAAGCAATATAGCCACATGATAAAATATACTCATGTTCAACCAATATCATAGTGCAACATTTAAGTAATACACTAAACATAGTACAATCAATGAATATGAGATCAAATAAGGTAACAATATAATCGAATAATCCACACTTGGGATAACAATGTAATAATATGCCACACGATCCACCCTTGGGATAACAATGTCACCATGTACCATAAATCATTCCTATGAAGTCATTACACAACCTCGGAGTTCATGATCTACTTCCCAATTTCGAACCACATTGGTGAAGTACGAATCAAGCTTAACAACCATTTTCCGGACAATTCCATATTACAAGGTCTCTATAGAGATTCAAGCTAAATTTATTAAGTTGGAGTCACAATGCTTAAGTGGCCCAAGTTCTACTTTAATCTAGGTTGAAAAGAGTTGATTCATATCCGAATTTAATTAGGTTCCATTAATTTATAATGGTTAGAAGTCATGTCACTAGGTTGTTGGTAAAAATCAGCAAGAAAGGAGACTAAGGAGATTCTGGCACCATGGGCGACCGCCCATGCCACTTGGGCGACCGCCCAAGTGAGTTTTCAAAGGAACCCCAGTTACTGCCCTCATGGGCGACCGCACATAACCTCTTGGGCGACCGCCCAAGAGGAGTTTCCAAGTATCCCAGTTTCTGTCTACATGGGCGGCCGCTCATCACCACTTGGGCGACCGCCCAAGACCCCTGTCCAGCAAGATCAGATTTCAAACCCTTGTTTACCTAGGTTCTTTTCCCTTTTTAAATCTTCCTAACTTTCATGATCACCAAAAGAATTTCCTAACTTTACAAACCTCATCCTAAATCCTTTAAACCCAAAATAACATAAACCTAGATTATTTTCCACAAGATTTTCAACCCATTTCACCAACACATTTCAAGTTTAATTTTCTAAAATTAACTCCACCCATTTCTTACACTCTAAATCAACTTCTAAGAACAAGAGCATCATTCCATATCATTTATCAATTCTCCAACTTCAAGAGGGTTCCAAAGCATTTAAACAACTATCCTCATCACAAGAACCACAATAAAGAGTTCATGAGCATTTAATGAAGGGAAGAGTCATAATAACTCACCTTAGGAAATAAGAGGTGAATTAAGAATTTTCTTGGCTTGATCAACTCTCCTAGATGCACCAATCACAAAAGTACTCTTGGATTGAAAAATGAAGAAGGATTGAACTTGGTAGGAGCTTGAAAAGAGGTGGTTTCATAATGAGGTTTCCATGAAAATTGTAAGAGAGAAATGAAGGAGGATGATGAAGGAGGTGAATGAAAAGTGTAAAGGGAGTATGGGGAAGTTTGACTTGGAAGGAGAAAGGGTGAGGGAATAAGGGGAGGAAGTATGGCCCCCCATACTTCCTAATTTCTTTCTTTCTTTCTTTTTTATAAATTAACCTTCCCAACCCCAAAATATTTTATTTGCTCATTTTATTATCACTACACCCTATTACTTTATTTTATTTTCAATTATTTTAATTCAACCCAAAGACTTTAACTTACTTTCATTTTATCCCAAGGCTTTAAAATTATCTCCTAACCATCTCAACTTATCATAACATTAAAGGCATAAAATAAGCACATAAAGTTAATATAAATATTAAAAGCATATCATATTATGCTAAAATTAGTGCCTAGGTTTAGGGTCGTTACAAGAACCTTCATTTAACTTTTAAGTTCTTTATGCCAATCCATGATTAAAACACTTGAGACCACTCGGATAGTTTTGGGTGGGCTTGCCATAGCAAGGTACTTTGATTCTATTTCGTTTGCAAGCAAGATGAGGAAATGATGGTTCCTATACGTTTAAAGTGGATGAGCTTAATTGGGTTATCAAAATGGTTTTAGACCCAAGGCATAAGATGAGATTAAAATATGCTTAGACATATGATGTCTTAAATAAATCTCATAAAAGATCTAAGAGTCATATATGATATGATTGATGTTTTCTACCTAATTAATTTTAATCTTGAGCGGTGCGCCATAGCGTACTTGAGATTAAATTAAAGTTGGATCTTAGCCCATTAAATGTATATTATGCTTATTTGCATTGGAAGGTGTATAATTTAGTGAGAGTATTTGTGAAATACATGATTTGCTCTTAGATTATAAATGTGTTGATATTGATATGAGTTCATATAGTTTGCATATTTTGTTGTAGAAGTAGCATTACACAATAAATTGCGATTCGTCCTTATGAAGGACAAAGTTCGAAAGGAACGGTACAGATAATTCTGATTGGATCAGAAGCCTAAAAAATGGTTCTTAGGCAAGTGTGTACGTTCTTGATGAATCTATTTCTGCTGAACCTACTGCAAATGTTGCAAAGGGCAAATAAGGAGCAACATTAGAAACATGCTGATGATTCTAATAATATTGCTTGCTTCATAATTGCCACCATGTTTAAAGGCTCTTATGAATAACCTTGAACATATGGAAGTTACTTTTGTTCTAGCACAACGCACAAAGAAAATGTTTCAAGTGCAAGTTAGGCAAAAGATGTATGTTGTGGTGAAGGCTCCTAATGTAAAAGATGAAAAAAAAGAGCAATTCGCAAATAATGGTTAACACAAGAAAGGGGTTCAAAAAGGAAGGTAAAGAAGGTAAAGCAAATGTTGCTAAACCTAGGGCAAAGGTTGCCAAAGTCGAAGAGGCTAAACCCAAAGTGTCTCAAAAGGATGCATTTTGCTACCATTGTAATGAGATTGTCATTGGAAGCAAAGTTGCAAGGCTTATTAGGAAGGCCTAAAAGGTGAAGAAGGGCAATATGATTGCTTCTACTTCAAATGTCTATATGCTAGATATTTTCCTTTCGACTTCTTGTTCTTGGGTATATGATACCAGATTGGATCCCACATTTGTTTAAATGTGCAAGGAATAAAGAATAGAAAGCTACTCAAAGAAGGTAAATTAAACCTATGCGTGTGAATGAAGCAAGAGTTGTTGCATTAGCCATAGGGACTTATGAAGTCAATTTACCTAGTGAACTGGTACTTGTTTTGAACAAATGTTACTAAGTTCCGAATTTGGGTAGGAGTATTATTTTCGTTTCTTATATGGTTGATGAAGGATATAATTTTCTTATTGAGAATAAGAAGTTTATATTTATTTAATGATATGCATTATTGTATTGCATATGTCATTGAATGGTCTTCATATCCTTGATAATGAGAAACAAAATAATATTGAAGATATCTATAATATAAATGGGAAAACTAAACCGAATAATATGAACAGCGCGTTCATATGGCATTGCCGACTTGGTCAGATAAACAAGATACATATATCTAAACTCCATTAACATGGACTTTTAGACTCATATGACTCTGAATCATTTGAGGAATGTGAATCTTGTTTATTGGGATTATTGACCAAACCACCCTATACTAAGAGTAGTGGGAGGGCTAGTGACTTATTGGTCATTATACATGAGATGTATGTGGACCATTAAGCATCATTGCTAGGGGAGGATTTTGGTGTTTCATCACATTCACCGATGACTTATCTAGATATGACTATGTCTATCTGATGAAGTCTAAAGGTGAATCGTTTGAGATGTTTCGAACATTTCAAGATGAAGTACAAAACAAATTGGCAAAACTATTAAGTACTTTGATTAGATTGAGGTGATGAATATTTGAGCCAAGAGTTTGACAATCATCTCAAAACTGTGAAATCGTTTCAGAGTTGACTCCACCTGGAACATCACATTGTATGGTGTGTCTGATAGGAGGAATTGAACCTTGTAGGACATGGTTCATTCGATGATGTGTCAAGTTGACTTTTATATTTCCTTTTGAGGATATGCATTAGAAATGATGCGGTCACACTGAATCGAGTCCCTACTAAATCGATTCCTAAGGCCCCACATGAGATGTGGTATGAAAGAAGACTTAGTTTCTCTTTCAAGAAAATTTGGGTTTGCAAAGCCTATAAGAAGAGACTTGTCTCTGATAAGTTAGCACCAAATCTGACAAGGTTATTTTCGAAAATTAATCTTACAAATCGCAAAGAGAACAAAATGTTTGTTGCCCTGTACAATTTGTTTCTTGAGAAATAGTTTCTCAATAAAGAATCTAGTGGGAGTAAAATTAATCTTGAAGGAGTTCAAGAACCAGAAGATAACATGGAACCAAGGGTAGAGATAGAACCAAGGTCACAAAGAGTTGTGGAACCGGTTCAAGATGCACAAGTCCATCGTAGATTGGATAGGTTACGATCCGAACTCAAGAAATATTGATTTCTCGTATCGGAAAGTAATAAAGTGGAAGTCATTGAGAATGACGATCCTACTCCTATCTTGAGGCGATGTCCACTCCTAATTCGGATAAATAGTAGGAACCATGGAATCCAAATTACAGTCCATGTTTGATGATCAAGTTTGGAACTTGATTGAGCTACCTGAAGGTGTAAAAACTAAAGGGTGCAAGTAGGTCTTCAAGACCGACATGGATGGGAAGGTGTATACTTTCATGACTAAGGATTGTAGCAAAGAGATTTAGGAAAATTCATAGTATTGACTGTGTTGAAACCTTTTCGCCGATTACAATGTCGAAGTCTATTAGAATTTTAATTGCCATTATCGCATATTGTGACTGTGTGATATGACAAATGGATGTCAAACGGCTTTTTTTAAATGGAAAGATTATTAAGGATGTGTATAGTACACAACCCGAAGTTTTGTCGATCCAAGAAATTCTAATAAAGTATGCATGTTGCAAAGATTCATGAGATGGGTTGAAGCAAGCTTCAAGGAATTGGAATTTTCATTTTGATGAATCAGTTAAAGAGTTTGACTTCATCAAGTATGAAGATGAACCTTGTATATGCATGAAATTCAGTGGGAGCGTAGTATTATTTCTATTATTTTATTACAATGATATCTTACTCATTGGAAAACCAAAGTTCCGACACTTAAGACTGTCAAATCTTGGTCAAGGAATGATTTCTCAATGAAAGATATGGGTGAAGCCGCTTACATCCTTGGTATCAAGATCTATAGAGATAGATCTAAAATGATAAATTGGTTTGAGTCAAAATACTCACATTAACAAGGTTCTTAGAAGAGTCTAAGAAAAGTAACTTGTCAATGGGTCATGGTGTTGCTCTTAGCAATACTCATTGTTTTATGACAACTAATGAGCAAAAGGGAATGAATGAAGTTCTGTATGCTTCGACATTTGGATCTGTCATGTATGCCTTGATTTGTACTAGATTCGACGTCTCGTATGCTCTAAGCATGACGAGTCGATACCAATCTGATCCTGTTGAGAACCAATGGATGGAAGTTAAGATGATCCTTAAGTACTTAAAAAGAACTAAGGATGCGTTCTTGGTATTTGAAAGATTGGAAGTTAATCTTGTTGTAAGGGTTACATAGATGCTAGCTTCCAAACTGACAAAGTTAATTTAAATCGCAATTAGGATTTGTGTTTATGTTTATAAGAGGTGCGGTTTTGATTGGAAGAGTTCCAAGTAGAAAATCGTAGCCTATCCTACTACTAAGGCCGAATTTTAGCAACATATGATGTAGCTAAAAGAGGCAGTTTGGATCAAAAGTTCATTTAGTGTTTTGGAAATGTTTCAAGTATCACTAATCGGTGGAACTTTGTTGTGATAAATGTGGTGCCATTTGTACAAGCAATGGAACCAAGGTCACAACGGTGATCCAAACATATACTTAGACGTTTTTCGAGAATTCATAAAGAATGAGAAGACGTTAAGATATGCAAAGTATCAACCGATGATAACATTAGGGATTCACTTACAAAGACCCTCGCACAGGCAGAAGCATGATGGTCATGTTAGGTCCATGAGTATTTGATACATAGATGGAGCCTAGTGCAAGTGGGAGATTGTTGGTGTAATGCCCTAGGCTTTAGTTATGTTTAGCTAAAAACCGTTATGTATCATCTTTCTCATTTATTGTAGAAAAAGTTTATTATTTGATTATTATATATTTTGCATATTTATTGTAATAATCTCCGTCCCTAATTATTAAGTGAATAATTAGTATAAATATTAATGGATAATCATATGATGATTATATGCATAGAGATGCACATTAAATTTATGGGTACTTGTTAGTGAACAAGTGACTAGACTTGACCCGTATAAGATTTATGTCATGGTCAAAATGTCATAATTAAATCTCATATGGTCACTTCATTTAGTCCCTAGACCTGAAATTATCATGACCTTACATATGATGAAAGTTATGTTTGATTTTAGTCAAACGATATCTTAACACGATATTTATAAAAGCTATATTTGGCATGATCGGATTCATGATGGGAAGGATGATAAGTCAAGATGAAATTTGTCCCTCGAAAGAGAGATGTTTTGCTTGGGCCCATTGATGAGTGATAATGATGAAAGTGTATGGCCATACCCCAATGCGATTGGATTATCATTATACTCAATATCGAGAAAGCATTGAACAAATACAAGTTGACGTAGACCATGACTTGTGTTCAATATAACATCGTGAGACAAAGGGAGAAATGGAAGTGTACCATTGGAAACGTGAACTCTTACGTTATATTAATTGGGTAGACATAATGGCTTGCTAGAGTCTGCTTATGTTTTATGAGGGTCGATATGATCGGACTCATTGCCAACATAATATAATCCTATTGGGTCACACACAATTAGAATGAATTGGTTAAATCAAAGAAAGAATGATTGAGAAGTCCTGATGTGGCAAGAGTTATCGCGCGACATAACTTGCCCATAGGCTGTTAGAGGTCGCGCGACAGGACTTGCCTGAGGCGGTTTACGGACTGTTTTCTAATACGATTAGGAAATAAATACTAATACTAATGTAGTATAAATATGAAGTCTGTGAACCCTAATCAGTTAGCCGAATTTTCATAAGAAAATCACAAAAGGTTTCTCAATATTCTTTCTAGGGTTTAAGGATCTAGCAATCCTCAAGAACCGTTCTTGGTTCATTCAAAGGTGTGGATACTACTAGAGGGTCTTCGCTCGTACGACGATCAAGGCCTAGAGTTCGAATCTGAAGATTCAAGTCTTGAAGATCGAAGTTTGTGATTCAAAATCACATCGATAGATTGTTCGATAGCTCAAGAACGGAAAGCAATTAAGGTTGATAATTCTATCTCATAGGAATTCAATTTAATTGTATAGAATGGATCTTAGGGCTCTTGGATTTTGTGTTAATTGATGCTTAATTCCGCTACACATGACCCATAAAACCCAATAATTTCCGACCTTACAGTCAAGAACTAGCTGGAAAACTTAACTGAAGGACTAAACTGCAAAGTCCAAAACTACAGAAGGACCAAACTGTAATTAATTAAAAGTTGAGGGACTATTCTGTAATTAATTAAAAGTTGAGGGACTATTCTGTAATTAATTTAAAGTTGAGGGACTCGTCTGTAATTAATTAAAAGTTGAAGGACTATTTTGTAATTATTCAAAAGTTGAGGAACCTATTCGTAAATCCTTGAAAGTTAAAGAGTCATTTTGTAAATACCTAAAAGATGGAGGACCTATTAATAATTAGCCAAAAGTAGAAGGGCTTAAGTAGGAATTCTAAATAAAGAAAATTTATGAATAAGAAGTAAACCAACCTTTAAAGTTGAGCCGAAAAGTAACTCATAGGTTAATTAAGTAAAGTGAAACCAAGGAAGGAGAAGTTAAAAGTAGATACTTAGGAAGTAAGTGTCTACTGAAACTAAGTCATTCTTGTATGTTTGTAGATACGTGCAAGGGGATCCTAGAAGCTAAGCGAAGCCAAGGTAAGGGATTACGTTCCTTTACTGTAATTAAATTCTTCACCTTTGAAATTCCTATATTTTCTTTATAAAATCAAACTATCAAATGGCATGATAGTATTTGGAAATAATCCGCGTTATTGAATGTTATTTGGAAATGTCCATATTCGGTGATGATATTGTTGTTCACTGAATATCTAAAGTTTGAAACTTGTTATATGCATACTTGTATCTATGTATGCTTCTTAATCCTAACATGTCTGTTGAACGACTTACTTGCTTAGGATAGACATGCCCAGTTAGAAAAGGCATTGTCAGAACTTGTCTAGTTAGAAAAAGACTTGTTCTTATTAGGGATTGCATAAGTGATCAGATGCCTTCTCTCAGGAATTGTCTGATTACAAGGGCAATTCTAGACCCCGAGCATATGTGTGGATACCATATATGTTTCGACCTACACTAATGGCTTGATGAAGCTAAGTGTATTAAATTTTACATTTGGCATTGAGGTTATAATGTACGTTAGAATTGACGAAAATTGTGTGAATCCCTTTGAATCGTAGTGCCATAATCCTTTGAAGATAATCTTAAAGGTTGTCTTGACTGTATTGTACCGCAGTCCATTATAAAATTGAATTACCCTATCTGTATTTTGTTATTGAAGTGTTCATTCTGGTAGTCTCTTCTTAGTACCCGAAGAGACTTCGTATGAGCTTACTGAGCATTCGTTCGCTCACCCTTTCTTCTTTAAATTTTTCTTTTCAGGTTCTAAGTAGAAGGGAATCGGATTGGTCGCGAGAAGGGCGACGTTTGGAGAATAATTAGGGTTATTGAATAATCATTCTATTTCATTTGGTTGTAAGCAGTGTTCTAAAAATCGGCCTAGGCGACCGCCTAGGCGCTAGGCGGAGGCCGGGCGCCGCGATTTATGGCTAGGCGGGGCAATTAGGCGCTAGGCGGGTCTAGGCGGGACTAGGCGGGGCTAGGCGGGGCTAGGCGGTCTAGGCGGCTGGGCGGGACCGAGGCGGGGCCTAGGCGGAAATAGTGCTGGATCTGGTTATTTTCGAGAGCCTGCACCACATGTTGGAAATTATATGGGAAGCACAATTAATAATTCTCAACAATTTGGGGTACCAGCTCATATGTCAGTATGTAAGCCAATATGGTGGTGGCTTTTAGTCTAAAAAATACTCCCTCTGTCCCATAAGTCTTAAGAAAACTTTCTATTTTGGGCGTCCCATAACTCTTAAGAAATTTACTATTCCCTCCACTCATTCTCTCTCCTACATTATTTTAATACTCACAACACATTATAATTTACTATTCCCTCCACTCATTCTCTCTCCTATTTAATTTTTCACACTCACAACACTTCTTCCACTCATTCTCTCTCCTAATACTATAATAATATTCCTTAATTCCCGTGCCAAATAGAATCTTCCTAAGCTCTATGGGACGGAGGGAGTATGTGAGTAAATTTTTTTGGTTATGCATAATGGTAATCTGTGTTTATCCTCTTGAATTTGTCACTATGGACAGAAAACTATGGAATATATATAAAAATGTGTGTAAATTCGCGGCCCCGCCTAGGCCCCGCCTAGGCGCTCTAGGCGCTAGGCCCGGCCTCGCCGCCTAGGAGCCGCCTAGCGATTTTTAGAACCTTGGTTGTAAGTACATTAATGGCTGATGTGGTTTTACTAGCTGAGATATTAAGTATTTATTTTTACTTCCGCATTTATTAGGTCATGTATGATATTTAATGACATTTATGATGTAATAGGATTTTGTGGATGAAAACCCTAATATTTTGAAGTATTATTTATTGCCATTGAATGCTCATTTATGTATGAAAAATTAGGAGTGTTACACTTTCATTTTTGATCATGTTTTGAGAACAATATATGTAGAGTTTTTCTGATAATTAAAAATATTACTTTTGATGGTGGTCCTTGTTTCCTTGGGTTCATACAACTTCAAATAAACCACATATTTTGATTTACTATAGCTTAAGCAGTGATGTAAACGAGTCGAGTCGAGTCAAACTTTGAAGTTTCGAGCTTGAGCTCGTATTAATGTTATCGAGCTTGAGCTTGAGCTTGAGCTTGAGCCCAATATGACTATTCGAGCTCAGATCGAATCGAGTTTTGAATTTTTCGCGAGCTTTTTGCGAGCTGCTCGAACTCGATTATTAACGAGTCGAGCTCGAGATTGGACTTATGTTTTGAAAAAATCTGAAATCAAACGAGATTTATCGAGCACTAATTCGAGTTGTAATCGATCTCGAGCCTAAACAAGTTATTCGCGGGCAAAATTCATTCGAACTTTTAACTAGATTAACGAGCCGAACTCAAACGCGTTGATCTCGGTCAGAGCTCGTCCAACATACATACGACGAGCACCTTTTGACGGTGATCTTTTGAGGCCAAGTTCTTGATTGTGAGATGACTGTAGTTGCTTAACATTCTTCTGGTTACACTCAGCTTGGCAGCCAAAGGTTGTCAAACTTCTTTTCCTCTTTGCAAGGAAACATTTTTCTCTGAAAAAATGGAGTATCATCGTGTTCTACGGTTTGTTTAAGAGCACTTTTAATTATAATCAAATATTGCATGCTAAATATTTGTTAATATTTTTACAAACTTTTTTGAACACATCTTGCTATTTTCAGTTATCAAAAACTAATGACAAAGAGTTCAAGGATGCCTTTGTTTGATCTAAAGAAGCTTAACGCATCACTTCCTGTTCCATCAACACCCAATTCCTCACTTAAAGTTCTAGTCATGGGTGCAGCTGACGATTTCATTGTGGTATAATTCTACGTTCAAAGTTTGGTCTCTTTTGAATCAACAAATTGCTGTTTTACTTCATACTTCTTCCGTCCCAAAATAAATGTTTCACTTTGATTTTTTTGTCAACTTGGTTTAACTATGACAAAAAAAGTAAAGAAAGTTTATTTATCTTCATGTTATTCCAAAATTTTCTTCCCATCTAGTTATTTTTTTATCTGAGCATTTTTTCTTTAACAATTACATATGACGATTCATGTTGTTAGCTAACCCCAAACCTTTTTGGGACTAAGGCTCTATTGTTTGTTTGATCAAAATTCAATCAAGTTAGCCAAAAAAGTCAAGGTAGAACATTTATTTTTGGATGAGTACCATTTTGTGGCCTCAATCTTTTGTGATTTACCAGAACTTCATCAATCCTTCCACCCTATGCTCGTATCTTACCTGCACGTTCTGATAATATTGATGCTCCTTTCTTTTGCAACTTGTGGTCAGTTCCGAATGTTGGGAGATCGAGCTCCGTGAAAGTGATGATGTTGCTGTAGTGAACGTTGTCGATCATTTGGACCGCTTCATCTGGTGTCACGTTGATAGGTACCATGGTCTGGCCAGGCTTTCCTCCGGCTTGAGTTTGTACGGATAGGAGGAATTGAGTAAGGACCAGAGGGATATGTTGGCCTGAGTGCGCTTGAGCTGGGTTAAGATTGGATCTTCAGCTTTTGGGTCAAATGCTTCGGTTTCTTTGGCGTAGGGGCCCTTTTCAGTTCGAGGCTCAGGGATGGCTGGCCTTTTGTCTGTCCTTGGAGGATTCACCGGTATTTGGCCGGAACGCGTCAGTACGTTCACTTCTGGCTTTACTCTCTTACTTGCTTCTCCCACTTCTGTCATGGGAGGGCCTTAGTTGGCGTAGGGCCATGCCTCTCATTTTAGCTCGTTCACCATTATTGCTTTTGTTGAAGCGTCAACGATGGCTTTGATGTCTTCCCAAGATAGGGGTTGGGGTGTTAGGACTCTTGGGCCGTTGGTGGCTATGAGGATCTCGTCCCAGCTAATCATGGAGCAGAAGTTGCCGTGGTGTTGTGTAGAGTTAGGCTGAGGAAATTTGCTGGAGTAGATGACGTAGTAGTCAAACCTTCCTGATGGTTCTCCAAGGGTTCCGACTGTGGGATCGTCGGCTTCGTATCTTTTTTTTTTTTTTTTTTTTTTCAGTTTTTGTTGAGAAGAGAGTTTCTTTTTCCTTGGAGGGCTATCCTCATTTATTTCGTCTTGGAAGTCCCTTTCCAGACAAGTGTGGCAATCGCAGACATCCCACCAGATGTGTTCATCATTTTGCGTTGGTATTGGGACCTCGGGGCATTAACTGGCACGTCTTTCCCTGGGGGGCCTTATGGCTTCAGGTAGCTGTAGGGCTCGTATGAGGGCAAATGATTGAATCCCGGGAGACAATGAGAGACGTTGGGAGCTGCGAGAGCGGGTACGTCCTTGGGAGCCCCATGTGGTTGGGGGGTGGCTAATGTTTCGAAATGATGCATGACACCTTCGATCTAGGCCTGTTGCTCGCCTTGGCATTTTTCGAGGGCTATGACGGCTTGCCAAACTTCCTCCATCGTCGGGAAATTTCTCGGGGGTAAGATCCCATTTTCCTTGTTGTTATCTGTCGACCTGACCATGGGGAGCTGATGGACTGCCCTGGTGGCGGTACTGGGAAGGATGTGGGACCTTGCGACTTTGACACTAAAAGAACAGTTCCCAGGTACTCCCAACCACTCTCGGTTTGCTGGAGGGGGTGACGGGTAAGGTTTAGACATGGAAAAGCCTTTTTTGGATAAAGGGGGAAAGCTCATGTGACATGCAGTTTCCATTTTTTTTTTTGTTGTTTTAATTTACTTAAAACGTGTTTTCTCAGAATCCTAGGTATGTTGAAAAAGATTGCTCTTCTTTTTTGCAACTATGCTAGATCCTGGTCAGTGGAGACCATCTGTGCGACTATAAGCCCCTCGTTTTGCACCTGTATTTCGACACCCGGGGTGGACAGCCCCGGGCAAGGGTCCTATAGGGCAGGCAATTTCCACCGGCCTAAAAGAAAAATCGAACTTAAGGACCGAGCCTGTCATATTCGTTTTAATGCGTCGGTCATGTGAATAGTGAGCCGAGCCGGCACCTGAGTCAAGATCGGGTTGAGAGTTCGACATGACCTCTCTTTTCCTTGCTTGCACAAGGGATCTGTGACGTTAGGCGTTGGCTAGGTCATATTGTCATGGCTGACGTATTAAAGGCTTGATGACATGGTGTCATGTGGGCATGGATGTATATCCGGGACAGAGCATGGTCCGGACGTAGCTTCGAAAATCAAGATCGGGTCAAGATTTTAGCATGACCTTTCATTGTCTTGCTTGCGCAAGGGATCTTGAGTTTCGAGCTTCGACTCAGAAAATGGCTGGCATGGGATATGTATCCAGCCTTTATGACACGGACTGGGTAAAAACCAACCGAGTCTAGACAGAGTGTGATGCAAGCGTGCAGGATTGACACTGACTAGGATGTAATGTTTGGGATGATCCCGTGGCCGCGCAAAAGATATAGGAACACCAATCAAGCTGCAGCTAAGACCACCCCGGGTTGAGGGTTGTAGTGTGCAGTGTACCGAGGCAGCAAGTGCGCGTAGCGTGCGGTGTACCGAGGCAACAGTGCAAGTAGTGTGCGGTCTCTAAAATTTTTTTTCTGAGTAAAACATAAATTTTTGCAGATTTTTTTTGTATGTACACAGATGTATGATGATGCATTTTTTTTGTATTTTTATTTTTTTTTGTAAATAAAAAGTAAAGCACATGCACACACACACAACAATGCAAGTAGATGTTTAATGGTTGAAGTCTTGAAGAGGTCACGTCGTTAGAAGGCTTTTGTTGTATCTTTCCCCACTGGTTCTATGCAAGTCGTTATTACAACGACTCAACACAACTCCGAATTTAAAATTCTTGAAACACGTAATTTGAATTTCAGATATTCAACTCAACCTTCATAACAAAGGTTGCTGGAGTAAGGTCTTTGACATCTGATTCACATAACCCTCCTTCTTCAAGAGAAATTGCTATAAATGTAATGGCAAGGCCTTTATTTCCTAATCCTCAAAAGTTTTATTGGTACTGTCACTCTTTCTGTTATACTATATGTATCGATTAGAAGCCGATGCTCGGGCATGGTGGTTGAAATAGTTGTCCCACCTCGAGCTCCTAGTGTTCATGGTAAAAGAGAATGATATAAACCAAAAGAAAAGGGGGGGGGGGGTTAAACGGGGTTAATCATGTTGCTTAGTTGTTTTTCTTTTATTTATTGTTTGAAGTAAGGCATTATGTTTTCCTCCGTGTACTTTTTATTTTTTGTTTTTGCTATTATAAAAACTAGTGTAACACCCGTGCGTTAAACGCACGATCAAAAAATCTTTAATAAATAACATGAACTAAATTATATAGTTAATATAACTAACTATCTCATTTGATTTGCATGACTGTCATTAAATAAAAATAATTATCTCATTTCTAAGTAATTAATATTATCAACAACTCTATTTTTTCATTAATTTGCGTCTTTTACAAAATAATTTTTTTGGATATAATTTTATAAAGTCATACTTCGTATTTTCTAACCAATTTATATAATAGTTTTTTTTAATTATCTTATAGTTTTTATTTAAAAAAACCCATATAAAATAGATTTTTTTAGAAAACTATTTTGAAATAGTTATAACACCATATTTATTGTTTTAGCAATAAATATAAAATTTATAACCCAAAAAAAGAATGAATTTAAAATTTCAATACAAATTAATTATCCGAAAATTCAAAAATCCTTTCTTATACTTTGTATTTACCATTTTTTTTAAGGGTTTATTACAAAAAACTCATTAAAAAAGATGGCATTTACAAAAAAAAAAACATGTAAGATAGAATTTTACAAAAAACTACTTAATTAAATATGAATATTACTAAAAACCATTTTTCACACAAAACACACACCCACACTTCCTCTGTTCACTCTCTCTCTCTACTCAACCGGTCAACCCATCTCCGACGACCACCTTCCGCACCTCCGGCGACCACCTCCGGCGAGTCCATTGATTCCGCCCAATTTAGAAGTGCGTGTTTTTGTATGTGTTTAGGCTCTTGAAGAAAACAACTTGTATACAACTTTGTCCCAAAATAAATGTTCATATTTGTCACAATTTATAACAAAAATGGGCATTCATTATTTTAAGAGTTTAAGAGAATATAAAAACTGGTTTACGAAATGCCAATCTTTAAATTGATAAATCATATCAAATCAGAATGAGTTACGATGCCATTCAGAGGGTGTAATGCATCAAATCAGTCAATTACACATCTGACATCTAATCTCTTGCATTCTATCTTGACAAGTATGTGATCCGGTGGACAAAGAACAATAAATACACAATCTGAGTTGAAGAAGAAATTAACATAATGTGAATAAACCATGAAGATTTTCCAAACATGATAATATTACATGTCAAAATCGCGGATTTATTTCGGATTTTTATGATTGCACACTCATTATCTATACAATTGCTACAAATCAAAGAACCCTCAACTGAAGGTCATGATAGCCAACTCTTGCTTTATGATGACTAAAAAGATCCTGCAATGCTTCTATAAATTTTATCAGTTGTTTATCAGTTGTTTATCATTTATTTATCAGTTGTTTATCAGTTGTTTATCATGTTTATCAGTTGTTTATCAGTTGTTTATCATCTTTATCAGTTGTTTATCGGTTGTTTATCATTTGTTTATCATGTTTATCATTTGTTTATCATTTGTTTATCAGTTGTTTATCAGTTGTTTATCATGTTTATCAGTTGTTTATTAGTTGTTTATCAGTTGTTTATCATGTTTATCAGTTGTTTATCGGTTGTTTATCAGTTAGTTATCATGTTTATCAGTTATTTATCAGTTATTTATCAAAATGAAGGTTAGTAAATCTGAATTTCTCTCGTTAGGGGTTGGATTTGATTCAGTTTGGTCATTGGAATGTGAGAATTGGATGGAATTGGAGAGTCAATTCGTAATGCATGCACCTTGAATCAGTAAAATTTAAGTTGTTAGTGCTGAAGATTAAGCATTTCGAATTAAAGCTTTGTTGAAGTAGTTTGTGATCATGCAGAATATTTCTCGAACCGAAGAATGATTGTTTTACATTTTATGTTTATTTATGTTTTTTTTCTTTTTCTTTCTTTTTTTTTTTTTTAAAGAAAATAGTGATTTCAATTTACAAAAGTAGTTTTTTGTAATTTCCATCTTGTGTGTATTTTTTTGTATTTTTTTGTAATTTTCATCTTTTAAAATGAGTTTTTTGTAAATGCCTCTTTTTTAATTTATGAAAGTTAATCTAAATAATACTCATTAAAACTTAATTATATATCACTCTTTAAAAAGATGGTTCAATAAACACTAAAATCTCAATTTTTTATTTTATTATATTTTGGAATTTTAATGAACAAAAAAATTTCAACAATAAACTCAAAAGTTGTATCAAAAAGTGGGTAAATAAGATTTCAAGCCTATTTTTTACTATTAGCTAAAAAAATCACTTCGTTCGAAGAAATTAATGAAGAAAAAGGAAAAATGTTTTAATAAAAACAAAAAAGAATTTAAGAGAATATAATTTTGAAATCAGAATTTTCAACAAAAATATATCATCACATTAATTTAATAATATTACAGATTTCTAAACATAATCAATAACTATTTCCGTTTTTAAAAATACTATTCGTTTTTTTTTAAAAGCATAAATATTAAATAAAATTTAGCAAATTTAAAATCCCTACACCATTCAGAGGGTGTAATGCATCAAATCAGTCAATTACACATCTGACATCTAATCTCTTGCATTCTATCTTGACAAGTATGTGATCCGGTGGATAAAGAACAATAAATACACAATCTGAGTTGAAGAAGAAATTAACATAATGTGAATAAACCATGAAGATTTTCCAAACATGATAATATTACATGTCAAAATCGCGGATTTATTTTGGATTTTTATGATTGCACACTCATTATCTATGCAATTGCTACAAATCAAAGAACCCTCAACTGAAGGTCATGATAGCCAACTCTTGCTCTATGATGACTAAAAAGATCCTGCAATGCTTCTATAAATTTTATCAGTTGTTTATCAGTTGTTTATCATGTTTATCATTTGTTTATCATTTGTTTATCAGTTGTTTATCATGTTTATCAGTTGTTTATCATATTTATCAGTTGTTTATCGGTTGTTTATCATTTGTTTATCATGTTTATCATTTATTTATCAGTTGTTTATCAGTTGTTTATCATGTTTATCAGTTGTTTATTAGTTGTTTATCAGTTGTTTATCAGTTGTTTATCATGTTTATCAGTTGTTTATCGGTTGTTTATCAGTTGTTTATCATGTTTATCAATTGTTTATCAAAATGAAGGTTAGTAGATCTGAATTTCTCTCGTTAGGGGTTGGATTTGATTCAGTTTGGTCATTGGAATGTGAGAATTGGATGGAATTGGAGAGTCAATTCGTAATGCATGCACCTTGAATCAGTAAAATTTAAGTTGTTAGTGCTGAAGATTAAGCATTTCGAATTAAAGCTTTGTTGAAGTAGTTTGTGATCATGCAGAATATTCCTCGAATTGAAGAATGATTGTTTTACATTTTATGTTTATTTATGTTTTTTTTCTTTTTCTTTCTTCTTTTTTTTTTAATAAAATAGTGCTTTCAATTTACAAAAGTAGTTTTTTGTAATTTCCATCTTGTGTGTATTTTTTTGTAATTTCCATCTTTTAAAATGAGTTTTTTGTAAATGCCTCTTTTTTTAATTTATGAAAGTTAATCTAAATAATACTCATTAAAACTTAATTATATATCACTCTTTAAAAAGATGGTTCAATAAACACTAAAATCTCAATTTTTTATTTTATTATATTTTGGAATTTTAATGAACAAAAAAATTTCAACAATAAACTCAAAAGTTGTATCAAAAAGTGGGTAAATAAGATTTTAAGCCTATTTTTTACTATTCGCTAAAAAATCACTTCGTTCGAAGAAATTAATGAAGAAAAAGGAAAAATGTTTTAATAAAAACAAAAAAGAATTTAAGAGAATATAATTTTGAAATCAGAACTTTCAACAAAAATATATCATCACATTAATTTAATAATATTACAGATTTCTAAACATAATCAATAACTATTTCCATTTTTAAAAATACTATTCATTTTTTTTAAAAGCATAAATATTAAATAAAATTTAGCAAATTTAAAATCGCTACACCGTGTAGCGATTTTAATTGGAAAAATTATAAACTCGCTACACAGTATAGCGAGTTTCAAAAAAGTGGGACATTTTGGGAAAAAGTTTGAACAGTAAGTCACTTTGGTAAATAAAATTTTAAAAATGTACTATTTGAGAAAAGATTCAGAAAATAGGTTAATTTGAAGACAATTGTTGAAGTGCTATATGCACTTCAACCTTTATATATATATAGATTATATATCACTCTTTAAAAAGATGGTTCAATAAATCACTAAAATCTCAATTTTTTATTTTATTATATTTTGGAATTTTAATGAACAAAAAAATTTCAACAATAAACTCAAAAGTTGTATCAAAAAGTGGGTAAATAAGATTTCAAGCCTATTTTTTACTATTAGCTAAAAAAATCACTTCGTTCGAATTTTCAACAAAAATATATCATCACATTAATTTAATAATATTACAGATTTCTAAGCATAATCAATAACTATTTCCGTTTTAAAAATACTATTCATTTAAGAAAAAAAATGAAAAAAATATCTAAATATCATTGTTATACATAAGTCTTTAAAAACAATTATTACTATTACCCACATTTCAAAAATATCAATCCATTAAATGAAAAATTCCATGTGTTTCTAAATGTATTTTTACTATTGTTTTTTCATATTTCATTTTTTACTTGCAAAATTAAGAGTTTGCAAAACAATGATATTTATAAATTTGTGAATAAAGAGGTTTAGGTATAGTGACTAAAAGTAAGAAAAAAAGTAATGTTTCATTTGCATTTAATTAATAGGGGAGAGAATAGGATAATAGGTTAATTTAAAGACAATTAATTATTTTCTTGATTAGTTGATTTAAAGCAAAAAAATATTCTAGAACCATCCATGTTTTGGAGGGAAAATGAGCTTGTTGAAGTGCTCTATGCACTTCAACCTTTATATATATATAGATTAAGGGGCTTTCTTTTTGATAAAAAAAAATAAAAATAAAATAAAAACCAATCACACTATTTTCTATGTTGAAACTATATTCAATATAGAGAACTAGTTTATTTCCTACACACAATAGTGAGGGGATTATTAATCCTAAGATTAATAATAAGACTTTCTAATAATCCTGAATGAAAATATAAATTTTTGTTTGGTAGAAATTGAATAAAACAAGACAATGTTATTTTAAATACCAAATTATCCGTAACAATTATCAAGAGACAATCAAAGAAAATTAACACTTTTTTTTCTAAATCAACAATCGTTAATATTTTGTATAGAGAGAATTAAATATGAAAGGCCAAGCCATTTAATAGTTGGCATATATTTGAGGATAGTTTCGCCAAAAGTATTTTTATCCACCATCTTTTAATACGCTCATTAATAATACCACCATTCCGTTGGAATAAATAAGAAAGGGATAAGAAGTTAATCCCGATAAAGAGAATAATTTATGCTGTTGCCTTTTTTTTTATCAAACACTCGACTTCGAGATTATTAATCTTATCTTTACTAAAGACAGGCGATCAAAAATGGGCGGTGGTTATAGTAAACTAGTAAAAGCCCGTGTTCGAGGACACGTTATTTATTTATATTTTTATTTTTTTAATTAAGCCCGTGTTCGAGGACACGTTTTTTTTTTAATTTAATTTTTTTTAAGGGCAAAATGGGAAAGAGACGACTTAGTGAGGGCAAAATGAAAAATTTGGCACTTGAAACTGTTCATTGTACTGTAGCAAGGACAAGTTCCCATTTATACTATAAATTACAAGGACGTTAAGTTGAGATTATAAAAAGTCTTGTTTTTAACTTAAAAAAACCGGTACATAAATTATAAATCAAACTAATCCAACTTTTTGAACCGACATTAAACCGATTTTTAAAATAAAATAGGACCTTTTTTAATATTTGGGAGAATCTAGTTTCTTACGAAACCAACTCAAAGTAAATGGGCTTTACTCCAATTAAGCCTTTCTTTGGGCCGTCAAAATATTAGGGCAAACATGTCTTCCAAATAAAAACCATACTTGCCCCTCTTCTCCATTTTTTCCGTTGTCTGCCGGAAGCTGTCTGCCGAAGCTGATCGCCGCAGTCCGACACAACGCCGTAGAGAGGGAACCGGCCGCTTCTTCGCGTAAGACTCCATATCTAAACTAGGTTTCACCGTATTATACTATTATATCGAATGAATTTTACTTAAATCTGTGATATTTGATTCAGAATCATACAATAACGATATCTTTGTTTGATTTGTTTTGGATTCAATGAACTTTTGAAGACGAAATATATTATTAGGAAAAAATTGTGCATTTATCGAATCTTGGGAGGGGAAATTTAGCTGTTTTAATCTATTAAATTGAATTATTCTGTGAAATTTATGTTTGGTTTACATTCTGCACTAGTTATTCACTGCCATTTATCAGTTTGTTAAGTCGCATTGATGTGCTCCGATTGTTCATATAGATTGGAGAGTTTTAATGGGAAAGAGCCCATCTTTGTTGAAGAACTGATTACTTTCAGGTTTTTCTGAGGAGTTCTGGAATGTAATTACCTATGTCAATTTTTGTTTTGTTTGGATATTATTTTACTTGAAATATTCGAAATATGTCCTGCAAATCCTTCTTTCATGTCTTCTATGTTTTCTTTTCACTTGTAATGCTGCTCTGTCTCAAATTTAATGACCAAAAAAATAATATTCAAATTTGCTATTTATCGAGATAGTTAGTACCACATGAAACAACTTGATAAGTAGAAAGCTTGACGATCCCCAAATAACCTTTTCTGGGGACTATTAAAAATGTATCGTTAGAAAATGTATATGTATGGTGACTCCTTTACTTGGAGGTTACCCATTGATAATCTGGCTTCAATAGGTACTTTTTTCTAAGTGAGAATTTATCTGGAAAAACGGTGCAATGCTATACTACTGAAATAAGGCGTTGTTCCGTCTTTGAAAACTCGATTCCTGACCGAAATTTTAATTATGGACCTTTCAACTTGTTAAAAATTGCTCAATTTATTTAATAAGCTTGTTGTTTATTATTTTTTCCCTGGTGGGTGCACTTTATGTAATACATAAATGTATTGGGTAGGACTTAGGTTGTTCACAGTATCTCTTTTGCGTAAGGATTGTAATTGCAGCTTAGCTAAAAAAAAAATAAAAAATTGACAGCTTCGGATCGGATCGGGGCTTGTATCGGACACCTTCGGATCGGGTTCGGTAAAGGGTTTATAGTTTTCGCCTTTAACAACTATGAACAAAAAAATGGAAACTAACGAAAAAGGTGATGAAAGTCAGCAAGTAGCTAGCCCTTCCAATGTTGGCTTAAGAGGGACAGTAGAAGAACAGTACCGGAAAATCAAAGAGAATGCTGAAACTTATCCTTACGTATGGGGTTCATATATCGTTGTATATGGTGGATTTAGCCTCTGGATGGCTTATAGATGGAGAAAGCTCCGTAAGACTGAGGACAGAGTTCGGGTTCTTTCTGAGAGATTACGCAAACTCGTTCAAGCTGACGAGTCAACAAAGTCTTCTGCAGTGATTGTCAAGCCACCACCTAGTACGGATAAGACCACAAAATAATTCTAGGTATGTTCTGCTTCATTATTTAGTTTTCTTGGGATAAAAATTGGTTGAGCCAAGATTCCAAGGTTCTTCTAATTCGTTGAGTTTTCTAAACTTGAGCCTCTCACCTAGATGTGCACACACAAGTAATTGCGAAGAGGATAATAAATTAAATAAATAAGAGAAGGGAGAAAACTGGATAAGACTGAGTAACATTTTCCTTTTCGAATTTTTTACAGGATTGAGGAACATAATCTTGTTGAAGGTATCAGGATTGCGTTCCAGGTAAGGACCTGCGAATTTTTGAAAGTATTCTATGTTGCTCTTTTATGATTATAGACTTTTTAAGCTTCATAAGAAGAAACTTGAGTATCCCTTAAATGATGGTCTTCTTTTCATGTGCCCTTTCATTTCTGATCATGTTTTGAGAACAATATATGTAGAGTTTTTCTGATAATTAAAAATATTCTTTTGATGGTGGTCCTTGTTTCCTTGGGTTTATACAACTTCAAATAAACCATTTATTTTGATTTACTATAGCTTAAGTAGTGATGTAAACGAGCCGAGCCGAGTCGAGTTTTGAAGTTTCGAGCTCGAGCTTTTCTCGAGCTCGAGCTCAATATGACTATTCGAGCTCGGATCAAATCGAGTTTTGAACTTTTCGCGAGCTTTTTGCGAGCTGCTAGAACTCGATTATTAACGAGTCGAGCTCTAGATTGGACTTGTGTTTTGAAAAAATCTGAAATCAAACTAGATTTATCGAGCACTAATTCGAGTTGTAATCGATCTCGAGCCTAAACAAGTTATTTGCGGGCAAAATTCATTCGAGCTTTTAACGAGATTAACGAGCCGAGCTCAAACGAGTCGATCTCGGTCAGAGCTCGTCGAACATAAGACGAGCACCTTTTGACGGTGATCTTTTGAGGCCAAGTTCTTGATTGTGAGATGACTGTAGTTGCTTAACATTCTTCAGGTTAGGTTGTCAAACTTCTTTTCCTCTTTGCAAGGAAACATTTTTCTCTGAAAAAATGGAGTATCATCGTGTTCTACGGTTTGTTTAAGAGCACCTTTAATTATAATCAAATATCGCATGCTAGATATGTCTTATTTTTTACAAACTTTTTTGAACACATCTTGCTATTTTCAGTTATCAAAAACTAATGACAATGAGTTCAAGGATGCCTTTGTTTGATCTAAAGAAGCTTAACGCATCACTTCCTGTTCCATCAACACCCAATTCCTCACTCAAAGTTCTGGTCATGGGTGCAGCTGACGATTTCATTGTGGTAAATTCTACGTTCAAAGTTTAGTCTCTTTTGATCAAAAAATTGCTGTTTTACTTCATACTTTCTCCGTCCCAAAATAAATGTTTCACTTTGATTTTTTTGTCAACTTGGTTTAACTATGACAAAAAAAGTTAAGAAAATTTAATTATCTTCATGTTATTCCAAAATTTTCTTCCCATCTAGTTATTTTTTTATCTGAGCATTTTTTCTTTAACAATTACATATGGCGATTTATGTTAGCCGACCCCAAACCTTTTTGGGACTAAGGCTCTGTTGTTTGTTTGGTCAAAGTTCAATCAAGTTAGTCAAAAAAGTCAAGGTAGGACATTTATTTTTGGATGAGTACCATTTTGTGGCCTCAATCTTTTGTGATTTACCAGAACTTCATCAATCCTTCCACTCTATGCTCGTATCTTACCCGCACGTTCTGATAATATTGATGCTCCTTTCTTTTGCAACTTGTGGCGATTTTTTTTAGTCTGCAAACAGTTTAGTGTTTGCTAACTATATGTAACCAATAAACATAATAAGTTGCAAACCGATTATTGTAGGATAAACAAGGATTAAGCGAGACAGGCAGGTTTTATGATGTGGAACCAGTGTGCATTGAAGGGGTTGCTCATGACATGATGTTGGATTCTTCCTGGTCAGAAGGTGCAGAAGTCATCTTATCATGGCTAGAAGATAGTTATTAAAAAAAGAAGGATACAACAACAACAACAACAAAAACAAAGCCTTAGTCCCAAAATAATTTGGGGTCGGCTAACATGAATCCTCATATGTCATCGTGAAAAAAGGTTGTTGAAAAAAATAAATAAAAAAATAAAAATAAAAAATAAATAAATAAACATACAAATAAAAATCAAAATCAAAAAATCAAAAAAATAAATAAAAATAAATAAATAAATAAATAAAATAATAATAATAAAAAAAATCAATCCCCACATGGATTTTTGCCCTCCACTCCGGCCTCTTCAACACCATACTTTCATCCACTCCAAGTAAACTCATATCATTTTCAATTACTCTAATCCAAGTTTGTTTGGGTCTTCCTCTACCCCTCGCCATTTTATCATTTCTCCACTGTTCCGGCCTCCTAACCGGTGCATCACTCGATCTCCTTCTCACGTGTCCAAACCACCTTAGACGATTTTCCCTCATTTTATCCTCAATGGGCGCAACTCCTACTTTACCTCTGATCACCTTATTCCCCAATCGATCCTTTCTTGTATGACCGCACATCCATCGAAGCATACGCATCTCCGCCACATTCATCTTATGCACGTGACACGCTTCACGGCCCAACATTCGGTCTTGAGTAAAGCAATGCCGGCCTAATTGCCGTGCGGTAGAATTTTCCCTTTAATCTATTGGGCATGCCGCGATCACATAGAAACCCTGTGACACTCTTCCACTTCAACCAACCTGCTTTAATCCTATGAGCCACATCTCCATCAAATTCTCCATCCTTTTGGATAATGGATGCACCATGAAAATTCTTTCCGACTCTGGGTTCTTTGAGACCTCTTTTTTTTTTTTTTTTTTTTTTTTTTGAGGCTTGCCCATCTCAAGTCAAGCCCCTTTTTGTGTAAGTCAATTTACTAACAAGTCCATCAATTCTCTGAAATTTCCTTAAAATCCCCCCAGAGGCGCCTAATATTAACTAGGGAGGGATAATCATCCACTCTAACCACCGGGAGGAGTCGAACCCAGGACCTCCGTGTTGGTGTCCCAGTGCTCTGGCCATCAGGTCAAGTCCTGATGGTTTTTGAGACCTCTTTTTCTTCCTATAAAGTTGGTGATGGAGCCTGGACCTCCCACGTAGTAGGAGCTTTTATAGCGCCATGTTTTTTTTTTTTTTTTTTTCAAGTTGTAATCGTAAAAAATAACAATTCTTTGCTTCAAATGTATTATGAACTAATATCAACTATGTACCAGCTCAAGCAGTGATCATAGAGTTCTCGGGATTTCTAAGTAATGTTGAAGCACTTACTCCACGTTGGGATTTTACAAGTTTTGCCTTCTATATACTATAAATATTTTGGGTTACTACTATTGTTGATTGATTTAATTCCAAGATGGGAAGCACACTCCGTAATATTTAGTTTATGTGTATTAGCTATATGATTCTAATTTCTTTCTTTTTTCAGTCCCTTCTAATATTTAGTTATGTGTATTAGCTATACTATTCTAATTTCTTTCTTTTTTCAGTCCCTTCTAACTAGTGCTGTCAAACGGGCTGGTCGGCCCAAGCCCACCGGGCTTCACTTAATGATGGTCCGGGCCTAAACATTAGTGGGCCTAGTAAAAGTCAAACCCGGCCCATGTGGACATTGGGCCCATGGGCCAAAGAAATAACTATTTTTTTTATTCAAAAAACTCATCTTACGATTAATGAGAAGAAAGAAAAGAAGCACTTCTTTGTGTTATTGGAATGTTTACCTGCATCAAGATCATTGCCATGGCCTCACCGGAGGTGCAAGGTGATTAAATTGTTTTGGAAATGTGGTTGCTAGAATATCGACAACTGCTGAGCCCAAGTTGGTTGATACTAATGATCCATAAAAATGCTGCATTTCTGCACAGGCTTTGGGAGATGTTCTAAATCATCGATGCGCCCACAAACAGGTGAATATCATTTTAATTGTATTGTCTTTTGAACTTGACAGTGGGTTACACTCTTGACAAGTAACAAAATCTTCCAACAACAGCAGTATGTCTACACATGGTAACACTTGGGTCAGATTTGGATGCGTATGCAGCTTTTTCAAACTTATCCATGAGTACACTGGATAGAAGTAGTAGCTTCCTGACTTGGAAGCAAAGCTTAATAGGGCTTCTGATAGTTTTGCATGCACATTGGGGAAAATTATTGGTGGTGTCCAAAGTCAATAAAACAGTACTTTGTCTATGTTTGAACTTGAGAATATTAATTACATCAAAAGAATTCAGGCAAGCTTCTGAAATATCTTCTTTGTACTGTGGCAATTTGAAAAAAAAAACCTTAGAGAAACTATATTCATCTTCACCCACTAAAAGGGTACTTGTCTAATAACCACCAAGGCAGATACTCTGTCGATATATTGTGGATCTTCTTGTGAACCGTCGGTTTCATGGAGCAAATTTATGTACATCGGGCCGGGCCGGGCTGGTTTTTTTGGGCTTTTCATGTTCGGGCCGCATGAGCCCACGGGCCTACCGGGCCGGGCCAAAGAGGCCCGGTTTTTTCGGGCCTTCTAATTTGAGGCCCAGGCCCTTAAAAAATCGGGTGGGCTGGACCAGGCCTACGGGCCAGACTCGATTTTGACAGCTCTACTTCTAACCGATTCAAATTCTTAAAAATTTATTTTTTTGTATTTTCAAGGTTTGAAGTCGAGATCTCTAGTTAAGTTGGATAACTTGGAGTAACCCTTGAGAGCTAATCTAGATGTTTAATGGTTGAAGTCTTGAAGAGGCCATGTCGTTAGAAGGCTTTTGTCGTATCTTTCCCCACTGGTTCTATGCAACTCGTTATTACAACGACTCGAAACAACTCCGAATTTAAAATTCTTGAAGCACGTAATTTGAATTTCAGATATTCAACTCAACTTTCACAACAAAGGTTGCTGGAGTAAGGTCTTTGACATCTGATTCACATAGCCCTCTTTCGAGAGAAGTTGCTATAAATGTAATGGCAATGCCTTTCATTCCTAATTCTCAAAAGTTTTATTGGTACTGTCACTCTTTCTCTGTTACACTATATGTATCGATTAGAAGCCGATGCTCAGGTATGGTGGTTGAAATAGCTGTCTCACCTCGGGCTCCTAGTGTTCATGGTAGAAGAGAATGATATGAACCAAAAGAAAAGGGGGGGGGGGTGGTTAAATAGGATTAATCCCGTTGCTTAGTTCTTTTTCTTTTATTTATTGTTTGAAGTAAGGCATTATGTTTTTCTCCTTGTACTTTTTATTTTTTGTTTTTGCTCTTATAATTAGGGGACTTTGTCTTTTCGATAAGAAAAAAAAATAAAAAAAAATCAACCACACTATTTTCTATGTTGAAACTATTTTCAATATAGAAAACTAGTTTATTTCCTACACACGATAGTGAGGGGATTATTAATCCTAAGATTAATAATGAGACTTCCTAATAATCATGAATTAAAATATAAACTTTTGTTGGGTAGAAACCAAATAAAACAAGACAAGACTATTGAAGGTTCCGAAAGGAGTTATTCGCAAGTTCGAGAGCATCATGGCTAATTTTTTATGGAGCAGCGGGGGAGGGGGATAGGCGAGCTCATTGGGTTTCTTGGGATAAGGTGTGTAGGCCTTTGAAGGAGGGTGGTTTGGGGATTCGACACCTAGAGGATATGAATAAAGCATGTTAGCTATGCTTGCTTGGGTGGCGTCTAGGGGCGACACGTTGTGGTCTCGCTTCATCCAAAGTAAGTATGGTTGTCATTATGCTTTTTCTAGTTCTCATGTTTGGCAAGCTGCTTCTGCCTTTCTTCCTCAGTTGGAGAGTTGTAGTCGATGGGTGGTAGGTAGAGGGGATATAAAATTTTGGGCGGATAATTGGTGTGGAGCGAGGTTAGGGGGTCCCAGTCCCGAAGATCATCTCCTTCATGTTCGTGATGGGGTTCATATTTTGGAGGATATGATTCAGTATATTCCTCCGGAGTTACATGATAGTGCTCGTAGGGTTCGTATTGATGCCACTAAAGAGGATAAAATGGTGTTCACTTTAACTAAAAATGGGGTGTTTGAAACTGCTGCATGGTGGGATCATTGTAGAGTTCGTAGCCCGTTGGTTGATTGGGGAGCAAAAGTTTGGCATCCTAATATTCCCACTAAGGTGAGTGGGTTTTGGTGGAGGGTGATGTATGATGGGCTTCCGGTGGATGCGAAATTGGAATCCAGAGGCTTTCATATGCCCTCTCGTTGCGTTTTTTGTCCAAATGGTGGTAATCGAGAGACTTTGTCTCATCTTCTCTTGCAGTCGTCCATTGCCCAAGATGTATGGATGCATTGGACGAAGTTCTTTCATTTTCCGCACCAATACACCGATATTTCTGCTCTTTGGGATGTTTGGTGTAGGGGTCAATCGAAGAGAAGACAAGTTGGCTTGGTGAGAATGGGGATAATGCTCTTTTCATGTTGGGAGATATGGAAGGCTCGTTGCAAATCGGTTTTTGAAGGAACTCCCATGTATGGCCCGAAGATTGTAGCCGCGGTCAAGCATTCTTTGGTGGAGATGTGTTCTTTCTTGGTGCCAAAAGGGGCTCCATCTCATAGTGATGTTCTTATTTTCTTGAGAATCGGCCTTAAGGTGGCAATGCATAAGATGCGTAAGGCTCGATTCTTAAGATGGGAACCCTCTCTTTCTCATGATTACACTCTCAACACGGATGGGTCTTCTATGAATGGAGTGTGCACGGGCGGTAGCATTATTCGGGATGCAAGAGGTGCTTTTATTGGGGCTTTCTCAAGACACTATGGCATGGGAACAAACATGCAAGCGGAGATCTTTGCTCTTCGGGATGGTTTGAAGCTGTGTCGGGATTTGGGTCTTCATTCGGTGGTAGTTCTGTCAGACTCTCTAGTAGCTGTGAGTATAGTGCAAGGAAAATTTCAAGTTCCTTGGCAATATACTTATGAGCTTAATGAGTGCATTTCTATGGCTAGAGGGTTTGGCATGCGTCATGTGTTAAGGGAGGCAAATGGGGTTGCAGACAGACTTGCAGCTGAAGCTCATATTCACCGCGGACAACAAGTTTATTCTTCGGCTCGAGATCTACCTAGGGATGTTCTTAATGCTCTTCGAATTGATGAAAGTGGGTGTTATGCTATTAGGAGATGATATGTTGAGGTTCCTATGTGGCTTGGTTCGAATGGGTATCATTGGTTTTGCTTGGTTTTGGTTTTTCGTGGATTTTGCCATTTTGCGGAATTGCAAGGCCGTGCACCTCCAGGGTCTGCCATCTAGCGCGGTCGCGCTCAGCATCAGACCGGCCGCTTTCACAAAGGAAAAATTTCTCTGACTTCCAGCGCGGACGCGCTCCATTTCAGAGCGGTCGCGCTGGCAGAGTTAGTCGCGCGACGCTTTTAGCCACTCGTCCCATGCACGTCCCACGATCATGAGTGTTTTTCTTTGCATTTTGGTGTTTTTA
Organism: Adenophora triphylla var. japonica; assembly: GCA_022495995.1. NCBI lineage: Eukaryota > Viridiplantae > Streptophyta > Magnoliopsida > Asterales > Campanulaceae > Adenophora > Adenophora triphylla. The sequence continues at coordinate 296,691 of JAFEMH010001033.1, forward strand.
GGCTTTTACTTTGGTTTTGCTTATGTTTTAGAGGAGGCTAAGGCCTTTCTCGGGTCGTAAAATACTTTATTTATTTTTGGAATATATTCTCAGGCGTAGTCCTGGTTCTTTAAAAAAAAAAACAATTAAAGAAAATTAGTACTCCCTCCGTCCCAGACCGAAGGTTCTACTTTTTCTTTTGGTCCGTCCCAGACCAAGAGTTCCTTTCCATAAATGGCAAGATTTTTAATATATTTATACCCTTATCATCTCCATATATTTACAAAAAAATCATTCATTATATCCTTATAATTTTAACATATTTACAAAAAAATCAATCATTAACTTACTATTCCTCCCACTCATTCTCTCTCCTATTAAAAAACAATCATTAACTACTATTCCCTATCCCATATTACAAAAAATCCATTCATTATACCCTTATAAAGTTAACATATTTAAAAAAAATCAATCATTAACTACTGTTCCCTATCCCACATTTAACTTTTATTCATTTTTTTAAAAAATTCTTAAGAAGCGTGAAATTCACCCCGACCACCCTTGATCTGGGACGGAGGGAGTACTTTTTTTTTTTTCTAAATCAACAACCGTTAACATTTTGTATAGAGAGAATTAAATATGTAACGCCAAACCATTTAATAGTTGACATATATTTGGGGATGGTTTCGCCAAAAGTATTTTTATCCAGCATATTCTAATACCGTATACGCACCGTTGCAATAAAAAATGGTATAGATAAAAATAAATGTATCTGTTTGAGAAATCATCAAATCTCCTTTAACAAATAATATATTATAATTTTTAAATTAAAAGCTTCTCATTATTATGTTTCTATAAACAATTTTGAATCATTATGCACAAAAATGCATTAGAAATGCATTAGTTATGCAAAAATTAGAGATATAATTTAAAATTGTTTCAAATGATAGTTATTTTTTCTACAATAAATTCATCAACCAAAAAAATTCAACTTAATTTCCTGCAAGTAAAGACAAAGATAGTCATCACATTTGTTATTATATTTAAGAAAAATCAACAGAATATAGCACACTAATAGTTTCATACATATGATGTATTGAAAGATTAGTAACAACTAGTGCTACACTCATGCGTTAAACGTACGGTCAAAAAACTGTAACAAAAAAAATTAAATTTGCAAAGTTACTATAAATATAAAAGTTAATTTAGAATATATATTTTTTAGGATTTAATGGCAAAAATTTATAATTTTTTTTGACTATCCACTATTTATTTATTTTGATACAAACTATCCACTATTTATTTATTTAACTGGCTACTGAAAGTATACAGGGATCCACATGCATGTGCTTCATCAAGTTCTTAATGTGGAAAAGAGTTTGATCTACATTAAAGCATCTTATCCCATCAGGCCTGAACACTTTCCAAGGCTGTAGAGATCCAAATGCAAAACAGAATGTTAAAAGTTGGTGACCAAATGCAAAACAAAGAATAGATGGAACAATCTAACTGTGTCAGTCAATTAACCTGCCTTCATGTACCTCCCTGCTTGTCTCATAAGCCAAACTGGGGGCCTCTCTATGTCTTCACCTCGAACGACATTAAGAAAAAGTGGTTCAGTTGCACTAATAGCCTTTATCTCAGCAACAGTTGCTGGAATGTAGATTCAAGAGTTAGAAGCAGTGGCCAAAATAAACCTGAGATCTCTAAGTTGAGTAAGAGAATATGCATTACAAAAGCACAAAATCATGGGTGTGTTTGGCAACTCAACTCCAAGCTTTGGATTTGAAATCGGAAGAGCAATTCACAGCCTGCAGAATTCATTTTTTTCGTCCAATTCCAAAGCCAAGGCATGGGATTGCAGTTGTCAAGCACATCCCATATGAATTTATCCAAATAAAGACTAAAAAGACAGTCCAGGGACACATGATATCGTCAATTATGGTTACATTCAACGGATATAAGCATGTTTAATCAATGTCTTTATGATAAAACTACTGAATTGACATCAAATTCTGCCTCACTATTGCATATTTTACCCGCAGGATATCAATAATGAGAGAGTGGATAGTGAAGTCAACCAATATAAGTAGATAAGATGGAAACTTTCAAATTTCTTCAAATGTGATTTTGACACTACATACTGTTTATAAGATATACGCTTGCGAATATCATTATAGTCAGTGTTGTCATCTACATTGAAACCAGCTAATTGCTATCATAATTTTCGCAAATTCAGATAATTTAAAGTAAGTCTAACGTACTCAGCAAAAAAAGCAAAAATTCTCGAATTGCTTAACAAAACACAATTGAAGCATAAATATGTGTAAACATGGAAAACCTGAATACCTAATTGAACAAATCAAAGTCGATTGCATAGGTAAAAGCGTCGTAAGTAAAAGAAAAAAAATCCCTAATTTCGAAAAGGAAGAACTTACTGCCAATTGAGCAACAGACTGTCGGCCGGGAATCAAAATGGAGAGAAGTTAAAAAGTGGATTTGAAAGAAACAAAGGCTGCAGAGAAAGCGGAAACGGAACAACTATACAAAATCGACATTGTTATCCAATTGATCAAAGGCTGCAGAGCAAGATTGTTGCTCTAAATTTGCTGCTTCTTGCTGATCTTCTGTACTTCAGATTGCTGGTGTTCTGAACATCAAAATGTTGTATTCTGAATACTGAAACTTACTCTAAAGGCGCGTATTTAATACGCTTTCCTTAAGATGAAATTCGCCCTTTATTCGATGCAATAAGGTGCTGCGAATTAGGCCTCTAGGATACAATGGAGCCCTGTATTTTCCACAGATAGATGACTGCAGATTGTACTACTGAAGATACCTCTATTCCTGTGTATTCAATCAGCCTCTTGTGATTAAGAGATTGTATTTGGCCGAATACAATCTCCTGAAAAAGAAATAGAAGAGTAGTTTGTAGCATGGAATTTGTCTCAGTCATTCATTTATAGTTTAGTCCACCACTTGATAAAATTCAACGCTTTGTTTGATTGTTTCTTATAATCAACGACCTTTTGCCCCTAGGATGGGAACGACAATTATGATCAACTTGCTATAGGCGGGAAATTAGTAGGTACCGTTTGCATGTAATGAAAAGAGAGGCCAGTACCTTGAATACGTGAAAACCAGAGATCTGAATGATTTTGTTAGAATCCTGCTCAGAACAATCATGAAACAGAAGGGTGAGAGAGTAGAGGTATGAACTTACCTTCCACACACCTCAGAAAGAAGGGGAGAGGGAAGTGAGAGAATGAGGCATCAGAGGTTAGTAAATTGACCAAATGTGTTATAGATTGTAAATAAAATAAGCTCTTATGGATGATATAGTGACCAGTTACATAATCATATTTGCAAAGAGATACTTCATTAGAACCCACTTCTAAATGCAAACATTTTTAAGAGAAGAAAATTCATTCAATGATGATTCTCTCCCATATGAGACTCTATAAGCACCATAACATCCTATGATTCTCACATAAGACTCCACAAGCACCATAAGATCCTATCATTCTCTCTCCCACAAGAGACTCCACAAGCACTAACTACCTTTTTCTAACCACAGGTTTCGTAACCTCTTCCGCACACTTCAATTGAAATCCACTAAGGTTTTGAATAGGATACTACAGAAAATCAACATATTTTCTTGGCTTAAAGTTCAACCTATGGATTACCTTAGGTAAGTGGCCCATCTACCTCTTGCTTGGTTGGGAGTAGAATTATATAAAATTATGGAAGTTAAAGAAGCAGTTTAGGGTTTAGGGTTTAGGGTTTGAGGGGAAGTGGGCTTTCTTCTCTTTCTCTTTCTCTCAAAAGTTGATGGATCAGGTGCCAACTTTGGATCTCCTTGAATTTAAAGCAGAAAGATCCCAGGTTTATGACAAAGTAGCAGGATCAAAGATAATAAAAGACCAAATAGTTACTTAGAATCATACTCCCTCCATCCCAAAATGAATGCTCATTTAGAATTTAAGGGTCATTTTGAAAAGGTTGATTTTTAATAGAAAAAAAAATCATATTCCTTCTTTATTTTCACTTTCAAAATTTTAGTTTTGCAAAAATGTAATGAACTATGAAAAAAATAAAAAATAATCATTTAGGACAAAGTTATTTGAAGGTAAAGTTTCAAAAGGCCTTTCATTTTGGGATAAAAAAGGACATTCAATTTGGGACAGAGGGAGCAATAATTAAGCACAAAAAAAAATTGCAAATTTGTATGGTAGTAAACCATCCGGTGCTAGAGCAGATAAGCAGAAATAATGATACAAAAAAATACGCAGAAAATTAACAGGCAGCGATTCTTGAACTCATTTCCACAAACTAAATGTTCATGTGTAAAAGCACATCCAGTTACCCAATGCAGAATGATCTCACAAACATAATATTTTAAACTATCAGCTGTCAATCAAATGATTATCAATTACCTTCAGTAACGTCATCATTACTTTGAAGTGTCGAACTTCCACAATATATTATTTCATTGTATGGGAACTTGAAGCTTCCAAAAGAAAGTCCGACATAAGCTAATCATAAATGTTCAATTGTTAACCATCTTATCAATTCATTAAATAAGAAAAAGAGTTGCATTCAAATAAATAACTGCAAAAACTGACCTTCAATGATTGCCTTATTGTCACATAATTCTTAACCTACATGATTTACAAATAAATCTATACATCTTGAAAGCAACTCAATTTGTAAATAAAAGGAATGGAAAATATTTATGGCCACAGCGGCAGCATTTAGTTGATAAGAAACAGGACAATGGTTCAGTTCAAGTTTAAGTGAGAGCACGGTAATAATTATTGTATGAGGAACACCTAAGTACCAGTGACGTGTAGCATTTTCCATACGAGTCCCAGAATATGCACTTTTCAGCTTGTTGCTGATACACAAACTTCCGTTTTAACATCCAGACTTGAGAATATTTAGCTTATCTTTCCATTTTTCATGGAAGTGGAACACCAGAACCCTTTTCAACACCAAGTATGATCTAAGAATTATAAATTAGTAAGCTGTTTTGTAAATTTTGGCCAATGTCTAACTTCTTCCTTATTCTTTTAACATAATAGATGCTAATTGTAAAATTGCAAAACTGTTGATAATCATTCTTTGCAACTTCAAGCTATAATAGTCTGATTACCCTTGCAAATTCAGGCTCGATATACATAGTTGAGTCTCTATCTAAGAGCTTAAGTATTTAGGAGAAACTTTATTGCCATTGACCTGCAAACAGAGAAATCTTGCAATGACAATTCGCTTCCGTAGGTAAAATAAACTTACTCTAATGTGATTTAGCAACACTATTGTCTGCGAAATAATCAATTCTCTTCTATACAAACCAACAAACAATACTTGAAGCTGCATAAGGAAAAAGTGATATAATGAGTATTGTATTAGTGTTGTTTAGAATAGTGATATATGAATACCCATAAATAAAATTTCTACTACTTTTTAAAGCTACATAAGGGTAATACATGGCTATCTTCTAAGGAATTTAAGGAACTAATAAACAAATAAGAACCTTAAAGCCCAAACTACAATATTGATTCAACATCTTCAATTTTCAAACCAATAATGAAGAAGCAAATTTGGGGCCTCTTGTGTGCTCTTGCCGATTTCCCCAAATGTGAATGCGATAAAGATAGCAGCAAGGAAATTTGTAAGCGTATAATCAAGGTAAGTATGTTGAGGAACAAATACTTAATCAGTATTTGAATGAGATAACAAAACCAAAATTGAATAAATGTTGAACCCTAAAAGAACATAATCAGTATTTATTCTGTTAGTTAGAAAATGCAAAGATTAAAATCACTCTTGAAGAACAAATACTTAAGCTTATAGCCAGCTTAAACTTGATATAGCTCAAATAAAAATATACCTCTTTCCCAAGCTGTACCATGTTATCAGCAAGCCGCCGAACTTATTTCGCCTATAATGGAATCCAAATACAAGAAAAGCATGAATTGTGTAACATCCATCCCATTACAGGTTAAGAAAATTCTTTCAAAAATTATCCCTAGGAGCAAGATAGCTCATTTCTCAATAAAATTGTAAGTAGTTCAAACTGTCTATCAAAATTAATGATTCAGAAGGCTTAACAGTGATAAATACAAACATAATAATGAAATGAAATCGGTAAAAGGGTATAATTATATTACCTTAGCAACAGTGGTTTCAATACGCTCGTGCTTAACCAGCTGCGAGACCATAGTTCTAGAGAAACCCAATTACCATTAACAAAAACAAAAATGATGAATCCCGAAATTGCAGATTTAAAACCCTAATAATTTCGAATACGAGAAGACGAAAATGGAATTGAGGAGGAGTATGAACCTGAGCATAGATATTCGATGACCCGTAGGTCGATTGGGCTTCCTGAACTTCGTCATGGTGGAGGTGGCTGCTTCTCCGGTAAAGAAAGAACTTCGATGACCCGTAGGTCGAGAAGAAAGGTGGAGGGGCTGAGAGAGAGAGAGAGAGGGGGTTGTGTGTGTGTGTGTGAGAGAGAAAAGAGATAGAGATGAGTGAGGAGAGAAGAGAGAAGAGAGAAGAGAGAAGAAAGAGAGTGTTTTGGGGAAGAAGAGTTGCAATGACGATGAAAGGGAGAAGATAGAGAGACAAGAAGATGTGCGATAAAAAAGGGTTTGGATTATTAGAATATCAAAATACCACTATATGGCATTGTAATTACAAATATGACTTGGCATGAAATTACTTGACTACCCTTATTTTGAGCGGGAAAACTGCTCTTGCAACTTGCCTCATTATATAGTTATAGATCAATAGGGTTTGATCAAGAATTGTAAAACCATGATGTCATTCGTACCTCTCTTTAAAGACCTCGAAGAATACCTATTGTATCGGCAAAACATTGCCGTCCACATAAAGCTACTGGGAACACCTCTCAAATGCAACATATTTCTCCACACATTTCCCGTACTCCTCCATAGTAATGGTACCTATACACCGTAGTTGGCCTCTAGCAAGCATAGGTTTAAACAGATTTGCAGCATCCATTGACCATCCAGTGCGACAAGCTCCAAATACGAGATGGATCTTCATTCGCTGCACTGGAATCAGGTGCTATCTGAGGTGTTATCTCATCAGCGATAACACCCTGCTCAGTTTCTGTGTTGCCATTAGTGTTAGCACTCGTGGTAATATCAGTGGTATCACCTTCTGCACTGACTTCTTCCAACAGCTCCAAGGGTGTCTCTTGAACACTTTCTCCTGCAATACTTGAGAGATCATCAAAAACAATATTCACAGATTCTTGGATGATTTTTAACCTTAGATTAAATACCTATATGCATGACTATTTGAAGCATATCCAAGAAAAATGGCCCTATCACTCTTAGAGTCAAATTTTGCTAAGTAGTCCCGATCATTGAGAATGTAACACACACAATCAAAGACATGGAAGTAATGAACTTTTGTCTTCCTACCATTTAAAATCTCGTATGGAGTCATGATTGTGCCGGGTCTTAAAAAAAACTCTATTGTCCGTGTGACAAGCCGTATTTAATGTCGCAGTCCAAATTTGTTTTGAAATTCTTTTTGAAAACAACATCACACGAGTCATTTTAAGTAAAGTCCTATATTTCCTCTCGGCTACCCCATTTAGTTGAGGTGTTTTTGGAGCTGAAAATTCATGGTGAATTCCCTTTATTTCACAAAATTTTGAAAAAGAAACATTCTCAAATTCCCTCCCATGATCGGACCTAATTCGAAAAATTGAAGCACAAAACATGTTCTTGATCCTAGAGTGCAAGATTTTGAAATTTTCAAAAGTTTCAGATTTTTCCTTTAAAAAATACACCCATGTAAATTTTGAAAAATCATCAACAATAAAAAAGTATATTTCTTGCCTCCAAAACTTTCTATCTCAACTGGACCCATTAAATCCATATGCAAGAGTTGAAAACAATATGTTGTATCAGTGTATTGCTCAAGGCAACACTACGGGCAAAACGAGTTTGTTTTCCTTTGAGACAATTCTCACAAACAATTTTATGTTTAAGATAAAGACTAGGAATACCTTTGACAGCATCTAGTTTAACTATCTTTTCTATGTTACGAAAGTGAACATGTCCCAACTTTTGATGCCACATTGTAGTGTCATCAATTTTTATCGAATGGCATACTTGCTTGTCCTCAACAAGATAACAATTATCACTAGATCGTGTACCTGTCATCACACAATTGTTAGTCTTATCATAAACTATCTTTATTAAATTTCACCTCTAAGTTGTAATCACAGAGTTGACTAATGCTAAGTAAATTAGCTACAAGTCCATTAACATGTAAGACATTCCTTAGGGCTAAAAATCCTGACACATTTAGTGTCCTATTCCTAATGATATTACTCTTTCTCCCACCACCATACGTTACACTACCCTCATGAACCATTTCATAGTCTTTTAAAAACAATTTTTTTTCTGTCATATGACGTGAACACCCACTATCAAAATACTAAGAACTTTCTACATTTGTTTTTAAAGCAGTGTAAACAACATCACACCTCAGATTAGCTTTAGGTTTCCATATCTTCTTTGAATTTTTACCATTCTGACAGAGTGTGTTATCCTTTGTGATGGGCACACCTTAGGTAACACATAGGGACTGGACTGATTTTTTGAAACAACATGGCATTTATTTTTAAAATGTCCAGAAGTGTGACAATATTGACACAATTTCCCTTTGTCACATGATTCTTTTGGAAGAGAATTTTTGTCAACAAAACGTTCCTTAACAAAGAAATTCTCATTATCATTCCTAGCCAAAGTAGAAATAATACTATTTAAAAATTCTTGAAAACCAATACCTGCTTTGAGAGGTGTACTCAAGTTTAAGATCTCATCCAATTTGGAGGATCTGGTGTTGAGTTTCTTCAAGGTGGTTTTAGAGTCAACTTGCCCTTGACTCTTTCAAGCTCGACATCTCTCTTGGTTGCTTGAATCTCCATGTGGGTTAAATAGGCCTTGAGTCCATCATTCTTCTTGGTTAAAATTTAACCAAATTGTTCTCTTTCTTCCATTCAACGAGCAACGCCTCATAAAGGTCCTTTAACCCTGAAATGAGGTCATCTTTGCTCATCTCATCCTCTTGTGTACTTTCTGTATCAAGGTTAGAAGAACCAACAAAACAAACAATATTAGTATCACATAATTCATTATACCTGTCAGGTGTGATCACAGATGTTATCCCAGACTGGATAACACCTTGGCTAACATTGTCACTGTCCGTGTCACTTATTGTGACAAACATTGTTATTTGATCAGGTTCTTCATCTTGAACTGGTCCTTCATCCTCATCATCACTGAGAGAAACCCATAGGTTATTTCCTCTCTTCCTTAGTGTATTTGCACACTCATTGGAATAGTGACCACAATCTGAATATGCATGACATTGAATGGATTCAATAAACTTTGGATCAGACCTAGATTGATCTGAAGATGCTCTTCTCATTGGGTTAGACTTTGGGGTAGATGGGAAGGATCTCTTTTGCATCGAATCATACACCTTGGTTTGCTTCTCCTTTGCTTTCACCTGCATTTTTTCATTGTTATACTTTCTAACCATAGAATTGTATTTTCTAGCAAGTAAAGCAACACTAGCATTCTCATCTAATTCTTCAAAAACCTCATCTTCATCTTCTTTCAAAAAATTCGAGGTTTGAGTTTTCAAAACAACATTTTCCCCTTAGAAGCTCACTTTGATCAAGGAGATTTAACTCAAATTTTTTCAAAATACTCATTAAAGAATTGATATCCATAATTAAAAGATTGTGAGCCTCTTCAATAGATGAAACTTTCATATTAAAACGCTCAGGAAGAGTTTTAATTGCTTTTGAAACAAGTTGTTTGTTGGTAAAAGGTTCACCAAAAACTTGACACTCATTTGCAATATCAAACAATTTTTTAAAATAAGAAGGAATTGTTTCATTTTTACCCATCCTCAATCTCTCAAACTTGCTAGTGAGACGCCTAAGCTTAGTTTCACGCACACTGCCATCACCTTCACAAAAATATTGTAAAGTGTCCCATGCCTCCTTTGCAGTGGAACTATTTGAATAAGATTAAAAATAGGCATATCAACCCACTTAAAAATGGCATTAAGTGCGTTTTCATTGAAATTAGCTTGGTTGATCTCTTCCATGTTTCGTTCTGATTCAGGTTTGACTTGCACGTCACCATCTTCATCGGGAGGTAACAATGGTAAGGAGTAACCATTTGTTATAAATCGCCAAGCTCGAAGATCAATTGATTTGATGTGCTAGCGTAGGCGGATCTTCCATTAATAATAACTCGACCCATCTAACACAGGAAGATACTTTTGATTTGGATTAGCTGGATCATAAGCCATGACACCTAGACCAAGCACTTTGTATCGTCAAGTGACCTGCTCTGATACCAATTGAAATTGTCAAGGCTTAGCTGGAAAGAGATGTTACCGTAGGTGTTACCCACCTTTGATAACACACGGACCACACATACCACAAAAACTAATTAGTTTGTAAAAAATTTTTGCTGCGAAAATAAATAATACAAGATATAATTTTCTCAAGTTATATAAATATATAACTTGAGTGTGCCTAAATGGCTAAGGCTTTATAATCAATATAGAAAGAATTACAAAGTCGAAAGTTTTCTATTGCTATAACAATGATAATGTTCTATGAAACTAATGAGATAAAGTATAGAATCCTATCCTTAGCCAACGCTTACTCAAACTCACAGTGTTTGAGTTAGAATTACAAGGAAGGAAGGATTATATGAGTCAAGTATACTTTTATCTCTCTTGTGCAAAGGTGTGTGTGTTACGTTTGTCATGTCTTCACTTGTCAACACCTTTGCCTTTATATAGCCTTCAAATGTCTTGGAGGCTACTCAAAGATAACAACCATCTGTTCAGATCGTGTGAGGGAGAGTGGAGATATTTGTGTGCTTGCTCCTCACTTCATGCGCCAACTTCCCCCTTTGTAGCAACCGTATCTTGGAGCCCAAGTCCACACATTCTCTTCTAGTACTCCTTGCTTTCTCGACCTTGTACTCTTTAATAAACAACAACAACTTTCTTGACTTGGTCTTCCCACGTTTTAGTTCATCAACAAAGAATATGGACCAAATAAAAGTTATTCGTAAATCCTTATTTACGTATAACTTTTTCAGCAACTTCCTTCCATGATTTTAACAATTAATCCAACCTTAATATAACCTGAAATATGGACTAACAAACACATATATCTTGCAAATAATATTAAACATTAGGATATAAAATAATATGAAAAGAATTATACAATTATAAATCATTTCAGTTCGGGTAACACTTAACTGTCAATAACAGCACCTATGGTAACACCCACATATACATACAGTAACATCCATAGTCTACACTAACAAATTTAAAATATTTATTTTAGTTCGGCTTAATTTACGAGCTAAAATCAACTGCGCCAATAGCATCCGATTTCTGTCCAAGTGACAATGAGGTTAACCTCGACAAGGCATGTGGTTGATTTGATCCCCTATTAACACTATGTATGCCATCACTTATGTGCTTAATTAGTTTAACCAAAAGGGCCAATAAAGCAAATGCTCTCTCTCTCCGAGAATAAGTTTCTTATTTTTCCTTTTGATCTGTTTTAAAAGTAAGATTTTCGGTTGTTTTACTATTTAAAAAATAGAATGCAATCCACTTGTCATTCTAACAAAAAAAAAAAAAAAAATCCACTTCTTCTTTTTTATTTTACTTTTTATACTCACAAGATTTATTTTTACTTAATTTTCATTTAAAAGACAAACTAGGAACCTTATTACCTAACTAATGATGAAGGGAGTATCTATGAAATTAATCAACATTAATACAAATCCATGTGGGATGTTGGGACGATGTTTAATAAAGGGGTAAGATTCTTCTGTGCAAACATCATCATAAGTAGACCAACTTTATGCCGGAGATGGGCTACCGGCCATTCCAGCGGCGGCCACCACCCAACATTTAGCTCTTAACCATTTATTTAATTTGTGAAGGCAGGCACCGTCTGATTAATTTCAATTGAAATGAAATGGCGTTCACAATAAATATAGTTTGGGTACCACTCCACCCCACCCCACCCCACCCCAAATGACACTTCAATTGACTACTTTTGCTTTTGTGGAATTGGTTTTTGTCAAGTCAATATTTTAGCCCCCAACCTCTCGTTTCAAATAAATAAATAAAACCTGCACCAAGTTGGACCAATTTTTATTGGACTTTTCCTTCGTTCCAAGCACTTGCACAATACGCATATTTGCACCACGTGGTGGGCAAATACGATTAATTTTTTCATATGTGACATCCATCTTCAATGTTTTTTTTTTTTTAAATATATTTTGTCATTTGTTTCATTTTCAGTTTATTGCACAATACATTCAACCTTTTCGCATAATAACCATCAGACTTTGTTTGGTTTGATGGCCAGAGCTCATGGCTTCCAACCTGGAGGTCATGGTTTGATCCCCCAGACGTTAGAGGGAAGACTTTCTCTCCCTAGAATTTTCTAGGCGCTTCTGTGTGTGTGAGTAGTGAAAAAAAAATAGAAAATAAAAAAGGATAGTCATCTATAAAAGATTCTTTTTTTTTTTTGAAATTTCTTTTAATCAATAAAAAATTCAATTCTTTTGAATATTCATTTCGAGACAGAGAGTATATAATCTGTAGTCTTTAGTTTTCGTTTAGGAAATACTCATAACTCACAAATTGGTCAGTGCCAGACTTCAAAATTCACTTCTCCTTGTCAATTTTTCTTTGAACGTCAGCAGTGCTCAAGAAGTTGAGACCCAAACGTTCACTTTTTGTTTACAAAGTCAACAATTCAACCAGACGGCAAGCATTTTGAAGATACGATTATCTCAACAAGTTCGGACCCAAACGTTCATTCTTCTTTCTACTTTTCAAATATGATGTCCCTTAAATGAAAATGTGCATTTATTCTGGAATGGATACATTCAACATTAATATGAAAAGAAAAGAATATTTATACATCCCACATCGAAATTATGTGAAAATTTGGAAATATATATAAGCAAACCCATACACCGCTACTAATTATCAAATCATTCGGGTCTCGCTAGAAAACATACAAGAAATGTGTAAAGGGGAAAGAAAAAGCAAACAAAGTGCAAAGATAAAAAACCTTCCTCTTTGAGAAAAATAAATTTATAAATTTCTTCTTGGCTGTTAGAGTTCACAAAACCCTACACTACAGCTTATGTTAATCTGTACATTCCAAAAATATACCCCCCACATAAATCACCCAAAAAATAGCAAAAATAATCTAAAATTCAAACCCCCCAAAAAAAAAAAAAAAATAAAAAAAAATCCTAAAACTTACTCGGAAACAATCGAGTTTGGACCACTAGAGATGCTGCCATGGCTATCATCACACAGTGCCAAAGCTCGTTCCAAATTAGAAACAATATCAGCCATGGTCGGTCTCTCTCTTCCCTCCAAATTCACACAATGCATAGCTGTATAAGCCACAAGCTCCACTGCCTCAGCTTCATTCAGCTCCGGCGGCCCTACTCGTTTGTCTAATATCTTTGCCAACTCTCCCACCTTGATTGCCGGAACAGCAAAGTCCACCACACTTACCGGTGAACCCCCATTTTCACCACTCTTGAAAATGGCTCTCTTCCCAGTCAAAAGCTCAAGTAATACAACTCCAAGACCATAAACATCACTTTTGGCTGTTAAAACGTTTAGACCGTAGTATTCTGGATCTATGTACCCAACAGTGCCAGCTGCTTTTGTTGGCCTATATTCGCGATCATCTTCAGGACCCAGTAATGATAATCCAAAATCAGAAACCCTAGCTACCCAGTTTGAATCCAACAATATGTTAGAGGACTTGATGTCTCGATGTATTATAGGAGGAACTGCGTAATTGTGGAGGTACTCAATTCCACGGGCAGCATCTAATGAAATCTTGATCCTCATTTTCCAGGAATTCAACACACTGCTGCTCTTCTCGACATTGTTCTTGTCATGCAAATGATCATAAAGAGCTCCATTTTTCATGTACTCGTAAACCAACAGCCTCTCGTCCCTCTCTTCACAATACCCAACAAGCCTAACTAAATGCTTGTGATGAAGCCTAGACAAGAATGCCAATTCTGAATCAAATGCGCTCTCTTTCTCCTGAAACTTCTTGGTTCTTAGACTAGTTTCTCCTCGTTTAATAGCTACCTCACGACCATCCAACAATTTGCCTCTGTACACAACACCAAAACTCCCAGCACCAATCTTATTTTCCAGTGAGAAATTGTTAGTAGCTAGAGCTAGGTCCGTAAAAGTAAACTCCTCTTCCCTATCTGCATGCTTCGAAGATGTCCCACTTCTTTGCCGCCTGAAAGCTCTTGATGCTTGGCGTCTGATGGTGGATGATCTTGAAAGTGGGCTGCTACTTGATTGTGGGGGAGCATTGTGATTGCTACCAGTAATAGTAGGTTGCACAGAATTGTGAATTTTCTTCTTCCCACAACAAACACCAGTCCATAAACAATAAATTATTGTACAAATACCCGAAAAAGCTCCAACTGATCCAATAATAGCAAATGCCAGTAAACCCCTTCTCAATGGCCTGGAGGGCGAAGAAGGTGAAGGACTACCATCAGGAGGTGGAGACACAGGAAAGCCTGGAGACGATGAATTTGACAATCTACAAGGCCTACAAATCAATCCATTACCAGAACAAAGTGTTTGAGACTGCGGGTATATACCACAGCGACAAGAAGATCGAACACATGGCCCGGGAAGAATCCTTGGCAATGAGAGCACAGTCCCTAAAGAATTTGAATTGCTAACCCAACCAGGCCCCCAACAAATCACAGAAAAATTACTCGTAGTTAACCCGCAAGTAAAATCCAACCCAGCCACAATTGACTCAAAGGAATCCCCTACTGTTGAAAAATTCGAAAACGCTCCCCCTCCACCCCAACATATCACAGTATTATTTAATTCCCGCAGCGCACAAGTATGGTTGGCGCCAAGCGCAACACCGGAAAAATCAAAGGCAGAATGAATTGGAACATTCAATTGTCCAGTATTATTATTACCTCTACAAATAATAAAACCAGTAGTGTTCAATCCACAAGCGTGATTACCTCCTACAAAGATATTTAACATTGATTCATTCGTAAACTGACCTTGAATCGTACTCGCAATTGCGTTGCCACCCCAACATAAGACATGATTATTATTAGATAGAACGCCGCATGTAAACCCTAATCCGGACGAAATTGAGAGAAATTGGGACGACCGATCCGGCAACTGAGCTAAAACATTGTCGTCCCGCCAACAATTAGCGTTTCGAGTACCATTGTAGAGCGCATAAATTTGGGCGTCGCCGACGGTTAGGTCTTGTAATAGGAACGAGTCATTGTAGTACAATCGTTTCGGCGAGAAGTTAGGGTTCCAGCAAATGAGACTGAATCCGCCGGACCGGACGCCGCAGATTAAGTCACGGCCACCGGCGATGGACTCGAAGGAGACTTTAGAGAATAATTCGGTGATCGTTCCGTTCCTCCAGCATTGTATGCTATGAGACGGTTGGTCAGCAATGATGCCGCAGATGGTGGTGGTGGCGGAGGTGGTGCCGTAACTGACGGCGACGGTGGTAGCTGTGCCGCCGAGTCCAAGTACTGAAATTGGAGGATAAAAGAAGACGATGAAGATGAGTAATATGACGGCGGGAAAGAGCGTCGTCATCTAATGGAGGAAGAATCGCCGGCGATGAGGTTCAGTCTCTTTCATTTGTAGAGAGAAAGAGAGAGAGTTTAGTTTATTAGAGAGAGAAACAAATAAATAAAAAAAAAAAAAGGAACATTTATGCGAATATATCAGATTAAACTGGAAGGTTTTGGTGAGATTATCCTAAGATGTGATTACTGTTACGTAGTGGTAAGTGAAAGCGGCATTCTTCGTAAAACACGTGGCAGATGTTATTTCACGGAAATGCATGCAAAAATGCTGGTCATTAGACGATGACGTTTTGGTTGACTGTTCCGCGTTGGCAAATATTGACTTATAAAAAAGGAAAAGAAACGGTAAATTACAATTAACACGTTTAATTTTATTTTTAGGGACCTTTATTAACAACCTACCGGACGAATAGGATAAAACAATATTGTTCGATATGATTTTTCTTTTTTGAATTAATTACAAGTTGGGACTGATAAGAGGCTCGTCCCGTTCTTATTTATCTATACTAATGTAACTCCCGTGCGATGCACGGATAGCTAGACGAAAATTCATATAAATATAACAAGAAGTAGAAATGTTTGTGTACATTGTAAAACAATTTTTTGAAAACTATATTATTGTACAAATATCAGATTGAAGGTCACTAAAATAAATATATATTTAAGGCATAGTTAGTTTGGACGAAACGCGTTTTATACGTAAATTCCCGTTCTATTCAATAATAATCACATTTGACATCCATTTTTCAATGCTATGGAATTGAACGAATATTTTTTTATGTAAAACATATTTATTGTGTATTGAACGTGATATGTGCGTAATTTGCCCACAGTATCACTTAGTTTCAACAACGATTGGGAAAGCGTAATAAATCAACTTATAAGTCTCCAAATCTTTACCTTCAACTGCAATTCTGAAATCTTGACTCTAGTGATTCTTCAAACAAACAAATTACATGAAATGAAATTTTCAAGTATCATCAATTTTTATTTTCGAGAAGTTATTTTGTTCTTGAACCGTATTCAACTTCTACATCTCCGTTTGATTTTTACATATCTCTTTAATGTTATTGTTATATAATCATGTTTTTTTATATCGCAAGTAATTAAATTTAACATTAGGAAAAATTATTTCACTATCAAATAAATAAATGCTCCCTTCGTCCCATTTTAAACTTCCTTTTTTATAATAAAAGGTGTCCCATTTTAAGTTTTAAAAAAGGAAAATGAAATTTTTTTAATACTTTTATATTCAATGGTCTTATAAGTCATACTAACAACAACTATTAACTAATTACTTTGTACCCAACGTTTAATACTTTATAATAAAACCATTCGTCTCTTTAATATCCCAACCAATTTTTTAACGTTTAAAATAGGACAGAAGTTGAAGAAAAAATTATTAATATTTCTATTATAAAATGCAATTTGTTCCCTTTATTTCCTTATAAATGTGGAGATTAATAATATGACATAGAAAAATAAGAAAATACAATAAACTATAAACAAATAAGTATATAATAATATACAAATATTATCAATATTTAAAATTTATTATAAAAAAATATGAATACTATGCGGGTTCGGGTTAAGTGGGACGGTTCGAGCTAATCTCAAATTCACCCCAATCCCACCCGATTTAGAAGAAAACATTTCCAAACTCTTTTCATTAGAAGCGGATCAATGAGAGTTTAGGAGGGATTAAAAAATTTGATCAACCCGGTTTTTACTTATATAATTCTTTAAATATGACAATATCAAGTTGAAGTACATACTAACACTGTTTTCCTAGAATTGAGCAAAAAAAAGTAATTTGATTACTCTACTTCAAAAATTTTAATTACTTGAGACGGAAATTATAATTTTCCCTTCTAGTTAAAGCACATAATAATGCAATTTTTTGGAAAAAAAAAAGTAGTATTATTTTTTGGTGATTTATTTTGAATTGAAAGTAATAATCATTTTTGAAATTAAGAAAATAATTTTTTTGTATAATGACATTTTTTAAAGTTGACTTGAGACGAAAAATATAATTTTTCCTTCTAGTTTTATTTATTTTAGTTTTCATTATTAAGACTTAATTTTTATTTTGCTAGTAATTAAATTTAACATTAGGATAAATTATTTCACTATCAAATAAATAAATGCTCCCTTGGTCCGATTTTAAACTTCCTTTTTTTTTTTAATAAAAGGTGTCCCATTTTAAATATAAAAAAATTAAAATGAAAAAATTATACTCCCTCCGTCCCAGCGAAGTGTGGATTTTTGGTCAACTTTGACCACTAAATTAAATAAATAATAATGATCCTAATAAAAATTTCAAAATTTGTTATTGTATCACGCTTAATAATATTAACAATAAATTTTTTTGGAATTTTATTAGGATAATTATTATTTATTTAAATTAGTGGTCAAAGTTGGTCAAAGTTGATCAAAAATTCACACTCCGCTGGGACGGAGGGAGTAAGTCATACTCACAACAACTATTCACTAATTACTGTGTAATCAACTTTTTTTAGTTTATAATAAAACCACTCATCTCTTTAATATCCGAACCCATTTTTTAACGTTTAAAATAGGACAAAATTTGAAGAAAAAATTATTCATAAGTATTATATATAAAAAGGCACAAATAAATGAAACCAAGATTAATAATCCATCAAATTTTGATAAAATAAAAATTAAAACATAAATATTTCTAATAATTATATTTGTAGGCAATAATAAGATTTTTAATAAGATTTTCAATTTCACTTATATACTTCAACTACGCTTTAAATTAAAATATGTTATATCAAATTACTTCCACATTTTTTTTATCATTAATCTAAAGTTCTTTATTAATAACCCATCATTTTGTAAAAGAGATCCATATGAATTGTTTCTTAAAAAAAAAAAAAACCGAGCGAGAAGAACGTAATATAAAATATTTTGTAAAAAAAAAGAAGTAAATGAAAATTCATAATCGAATGGTTTTCATTATTTCTACAGTACTTTTAAGGAAAAAAATTGTCCTTCTATTCAAAAATGAATATTTCTTTCATCCCATACTTAATACTACTTTATATATTAAAAAAACAAAAAAAAATTGATTCATTTGCCTCAAGAAATTTACTTGTCCAAAAAATTAATATTTATTTTCTGAGACGAAGAAACTAACATTATAAAAATTAATTTTTACAAAATAATACTGCTTCAGCTAAAGAAAAAAAAATTATTTTCGTCCCAATGAATATTTTATAAAATATTACTTAATTTGTTTAAAAAATTAATGTCATATTTTGAAACAAAGGCACTAAAATTACAACATTTCAAAAATGAATGTTACTTTCGATTCAAAATGAATTACCCAAAGATAATACAACATTTTTTATCCAAAAAAATGATCATTATTCCCTTTATCCCAATTAATATTTTAAAAACTAATATTACTTCATTCGCCTCTGCAATTAATGTTTGTAATGTTAGTGCATTCGTCTCAAAAGATGACATTAATTTTTTAGGCGAATGACGTAGTATTATTTTTTAAAATGTTCATTGAGCCAAAGAAGGCAATGTTAATTTTTCTTGGACATATAAAAAAATTCTATTTTGTAAGGAAAAAAAATGACTTCAATTCAAAAATGAATATTACGTTAGTCCCATAATTAATACTACTTTCTATATCAAAAGAAATTTGCTTCCTTTGCCTCAAGGAATTTACTTGTCTCAAAAAATAATAATTATTTTTTGACACACGAAGACACAAACATTATAAAGAATAATTTTTACAAAATAATACTACTTCGGCTAAAAAAATAAAATACCATCTTCATCCCAAGGAATATTTTATAAAATATTACTTAAGTTGTTTAAAAAAGTAATGTAATATTTTGAAACGAAGACACTAATATTACAATATTTCAATAATGAATATTACTTTCGATTCGAAATGATTAACCCAAAAATAAGATTACATTTTTTTTCCAAAAAAAATGAGCATTATTTCCTTCATCCCAATAAATATTAAAAAAAAAATACTACTTCATTCGCCTCTGCAATTAATGTTAGTGTCTTCGTCTCGAAATATTACATTAATTTTTTAGACGAATAAAGTAGTATTATTTTTTAAAATGTTTATTGAGATGAAAGAAGAAATGTTCATTTGTTTGGAAATATATTTCGGGTAAAAAAATAAATTAATATATTCGTCCAAAGGAATATTTTATAAAATATTACTTAATATGTTTAAAAAAATAATATCAAATTTTGAAACGAAGGAACTAACATTACAAACAATAATTTATATGTAAAAAGTAAATTATGATTATTATTATCATCATTTATAATAAAAAAATATACTTCACACTTAATTAATTTTCAAAAAAAAGATATTAAAAAATTAAAAAGAATAATAAAGAAAGGATAATTAAGAAATTTATACTCCCTTCGTCCCGGCCGAAGTGTCCCAATTTTCCTTTTTGGGCGTCTCATTCCTAAAAAGGAAAGTTTTTATTATTTTTATAATCTTCCTATCCCACTCATTCTCTCTCCTACTTTACTTTTACACCCACAATATTCTCTCTCCTAACTATTTCTCCCACTCATTCTCTCTCCTATTTAATTTTTCATACTCACAACATTTAACCTTTTTCTCTTTCTTACATCACTTTCCTTAATTCTCGTGCAATTGTTCTTTTCGGACACTTCAACCCGGACGGAGGGAGTATTTATAAAAGAGTGTTTTTTTTTGTGTCCAAATTAAATGAAATTAGTCTCTAATTAAAGAGGAAAAAAAATTATGAATTTTGGTGTAAAAATTTTTTAAATTTTTTTTTTTTTTTTATAAAATAATTGAGGTCGAAAAAAGGGGGTGGAAAATCAAAATCTGAAAATAAATTAACCAATGAGAGTGCGACACGTGTCGAGTAATTTTTTTAAAAAAAAAAAAAGTTTCAGCGTTCACGCACCTTTTAGGCGCGTGTAGCGCACGCGTCGAATCCAAGCGTAACACGTGTCTCTCCGCCCTGGTAATTGCAAAATTGCCACCGAGTGAAATTACTTAATTGCCCCTGGTTTGGGCGGGATTTGGGACGATTCTCTTATTATATATAGACTAGTGTGACCCCCGTGCGATGCACGGACAGTTACTAACGAATAACTGATCGAAATAGAAAAAAATACAAAAGAAAATAGAGATATTTGTGTACATTGTAAAACAATTCTTTAAAGGTCACCAAAATAAATGTAGTGTTACATCAGTGCATGAGGAGTTATTGATGATTAAAAAGATGAAAATTTAAATAAAATGACTAAATGAGAGAAATATTTTTATAGGAAAACACAGCTTCAAATTATTTGACGAAATTAATAATTGAAATTATTATTTCTTAACAAATTGATTAGTATCATTATGTATTAGTTTTGTAAAATAAATCTAACTTTTTAAATAAACATTTTAAAAATATAAAATATTATATATATATATATATATATATATATATATATATATATATATATATATATATATATATATATATATAATATTATATATATATGAACGGAGCCAACGAAGCGAAAATAGTTATGACAAGTTAAGCAACCATTTAGTACTCCATTGTAATTGTATGACTATTATCAATAGGAGTACCTATTTAAATTTAGCAGAAGAAGAAAAAATTATAAAAATTAGAAAATAATATGTCATATTTATTTAGATTAACTCATCATGAACATAATAATGATATTTATTTTCAATTTAACTTATTTAATTTTGAGAAGAAAAATAAAAATCCTATACCCCACCACTTTTATTTAGAAAAATTGAATTAAATAAATTGTTTGATGTATCGAACTACAATAATTTTCAAGCCCGATATTCGTCTTTATAAAGACACAATTTTGTTAGACGAATAGAAAAATCGACAAATTTATTAATACTTTATTTACGATGCGTCAAAGAATTTTTTTTTAAAAAAAAATAAATAAATTATTTGATGTATCGACAGAATTATAAAAATTAGAAAACAATATGTTATATTTATTTACATTAACTCATAATGAACATAATAATGATATTTATTTTCAAAGTAAATTATTTAATTTTGAGAAGAAAAATCAAAATCATATAAACCACGACTTTTATTTAGAAAAAGCGAACTAAATAAATTGTTTGATATATCGAACTAAAATAATTTTCAAGCCCGATATTCATCTTTATTGATACACAATATTCTGAGACGAATAGAAAAGTAGACAAATTTATTAATACTTTATTTCCTATGCGTCAAAGATTTTTTTTTTAAAAAAATAAAATAAATTGTTTGATGTATCGAACTAAAAGAAACCCAATAATCATATTACCACATCCCAATAACCCACATTCAACACCCTTTCAACTCATCATCCTATACACTATCACTTTTAATTTATTTTATATCTTCATTTTTATGATTAGTAAAATTATTATTATCATTTTTAATTAAAAAATATTTCACACTTAAATCATTTTCACTAAAAAGATATTGACAAATTAAGAAGGAAAATTAACAAAGTATAATTAAGATAAGAAATTTATATTTAAAAAAGAGGGGTTTTTTTCTGTGTCAAAATCAAATAAAAATACTCTATAGTTATAGATAAAAAATAATTATGATTTTTGGTGTAAAAGTCTTTCATTATACATTTCCAAATACATTTTTATATTTGCCAAAAAAAGTAATTCAATTCAAAAATGAGCAAATATTTTTAAAAATAATACTACTTCATTCGCCTCTGCAATTAATGTTTGTAATGTTAGTGTCTTTGTCTCAAAATAATACATTAATTTTTAAGACGAAAAAAGTAGTATTAATTTTTAAAATTTTCATTGAGACGAAAGAAGCAATGTTCAATTTTTTTGGACATATAAAAAAATTCTACTTTTTAAAAAAAAAAAATTCCTTCAATTAAAAAATGAATATTACTTTAATCCCATAATTAATACTACTTTCTATATCCAAACAAAAAAATTTACTTCATTTGCCTTAATGAATTACTTTTCTCAAAAATTAATATTTATTTTCTGAAACGAAGCCACGAACATTATAAACATTAAAAAAATTATTTCATACTTAAATCATTTTCACTAAAAAGATATTGAAAAATTAAAAATGAAAATTAACGAAGTATAATTAAGATAAGAAATTTATATTTAAAAAAGAGGGGTTTTTTTTCTGTGTCCAAATCAAATAAAAATAGTCTATATTTATAGATAAAAAAAATTTATGACTTTTGGTGTAAAAGTCTTTCATTATACATTTCCAAATACATTGTTATATTGGCCAAAAAATTTAATTCAATTCAAAAATGAGCAAATATTTTTAAAAATAATACTACTTAATTCACCGCTGCAATTAATGTTTGTAATGTTAGTGTCTTCGTCTAAAAAAAGTACATTAAATTTTTAGAAGAATAAAGTAGTATTATTTTTTAAAATGTTCATTGCGACGAAAGAAGCAATGTTCATTTTTTTTTGGACATATAAAAAAATTCGACTTTTTTACAAAAAACATTCCTTCAATTCAAAAATGAATATTACTTTCATCCCATAATTAATACTACTTTCTATTTCCAATAAAAAAAATTGCTTCCTTTGACTCAATTAATTATTTGTCTCAAAAATTAATATTTCTTTTCTGACACGAACATTATAAATATTAATTTTTACAAAATAATACTACTTCGGGTAAAAAAATAAATGACTATATTCGTCCCATGGAATATTTTTTAAAATAGTAATTAGTATGTTTAAAAAATTAATGTCAAATTTTGAAACGAAGGAACGAAAATTAAAAACATTAATTTTTTAGGCAAATGAAGCAGTACTAATATTCATATTAGTAAAATTATGATTATTATTATAATCATTTATAATAAAAAATATACTTCACATTTAATTAATTTTCCCAAATTAGATATTGAAAAATTAAAAAGAAAAATAAAGAAAGGATAATTAGGAAATTAATATTTAAAAATGAGGGTTTTTTTTTTGTGTCCAAATTAAATGAAATTAGTCTCTAATTAAAGAGGGAAAAAAATTATGAATTTTGGTGTAAAAATTTTTTTAAAAAAATTTTTTTTTATATAAAAAAACTGAGGTCGAAAAAAGGGGAGGAAAATTAAAAATATGGAAATGATCCGGCGAATGAGATAGCGACACGTGTCGCGTTTTAAAAAAAAAAAAAACCAAACGCGTACACGCGCCTTTGTCGGCGCGTGTACGGCACGCGCCAGACGCCCCTCCAATCAGAGCCAGCCACGTCATCCGGGGTTACTAAAACCTCAAGTTTGCCACCGCGTAAAATGACTAAATTGCCCCTGGTTTGGGCGGGCTTTTGAGACGATTTTCCTTTTATATATAGATAGATGAAAAAGGATAATACTCCCTCCGTTCCATATTAGTGTTTTTTTTTATAGTGTGGACCAAATATTTGGTCACACAAATTAAAAAAAAGTCTCTCTGTCCCATATATTAGTGTGGGCCAAATATTTGATCACACAAATTAAAGAAAAGTCCCTTCGTCCCATATTAGTGTGGACTAAATATTTGATCACACAAATTAAAGAAAAATAAGAGAAATAAATAGTGGAAGGAGGTGTTTGTGAGTATAAAAAATTAAATAGAAGAGAGAATGAGTGGGAGGAATAGTAAGTTGATTGATGTTGTGAGTGTAAAAGTAAAATATGAAAGAGAATGAGTGGGTGAAATAGTAAAAATTCTTTGCCATTTTGGACAGTCCACACTAATCTGAGACGAACCAAAAGGAAAATAAGTCCACACTAATATGGGACGGAGGGAGTATATGATAACTCGATAAAAAATGAGATATGATAAATAATACTCCCTCCGTCCCACTTCAATTGAGTCACTTTCCTTTTTGGGACGTCCCACTTCAAATGAGTCATTCCATAAATGGAAAGAAGTTAACAGTATTTCAGACATTTATACCCTCATAATGTTTATATATTTACAAAAAAAATCATTCATTATACTCTTATAATTTTAACATATTTACAAAAAAAAATCAATCATTAACTTACTATTCCTCTCACTCATTCTCTCTTCTATTAAATGTTTTTAACTTTTATATTCTCTCTCCTCTAATTTTCTACCCACTTTCAATTCTTTACTCATTTTTTTAAAAAAAAATTAAAAAACGTGCAAAGATATCATAATTCAATTGAAATTGAAGTGGGACGAAGAGAGTATTAAAGAATAAGGTGTTAGATATGATTTTAAATTTTTGAATTAATGATCAAGTTTTTCTTGTGATGTTTACTAAACGAACGAGCTCTTAAAGATTTTATTACTTATTAAACGGAATAAAAGTGCGAAACAGGTACGATGAATAAAGCCCAAACGTTTTGATCATTTCAAAAGTACAACACATCAATGGGTCTACTCAACGTCCACAATCCTATCGGCCACCTACACAGATCAGTCGACAAATCTTATTGTCCGATCTTCCTTATTCTCGACCTACATTCGTGCAACATACGATCTCCTACTTATACAGTATCCGCCTAGCCAAGACATGAAGACATGTCGAACTCGAATACTCGGTCGACCTCGACCAAACAAACATGTGCATACATCCACGTCTCAATTCGTAACTGTCTCATACAATCACGGAGACCGTTACGTCAGCATTATCTTCGCGATCAAAGTGACTAATAATGATCCTATGGCACCACTATATATACCAGGTCACATCCAACGTGAAAAGGTAATATCATATTCACTATTTGAGATTTAAGTCGTTCAATACAGTTTCATACAAACTTAATACTATATCTCATCATCACGCCTGAGGGTATTGGCCATATACGATCCTGGCTAGTCATTTGTTCGTGGTTTCAGGTCACAGTAGCTGAAATACAACCTATTGCTGGATTAAAGCTGATCCGGATCATTTCATGCATCATCAATTTGGTTCCATTGCCGGAAAGCGAAAACACTAGACCTTGAAACCTTGCATAATCACAAGCATGGTATCCGACAGACACACTGCTACTGCCTCCAGTGAACCAATTAATGAGAATGTTGGGGAAATAACCCTGACGCTGACACATGCGCGGGGAACCGTACTGCTAATTTGTCTCATCCTCTACTTGGACGTCCAATAAGAAGGGCCACTCATTCTAACAGTGTGGCCGACAGAATAGGGATACAGGATATGAGGAGAGATAAGAGGATCATGGCTAATCAAGGAGTAAGCCAGCAGGCTAAAAGGATCCAAACATGTCGAACAACTGCAGGCGACATTGCAGGTACCTCAGTTTCTCACCTTAGTAGGAAAAATACCATGCTGGAGCGAGCCAGGGTGCTGCAGAATTTGCTCGAGTTACTGAATGAGTTGCTCGAGCTACCAGAGTCTACTAAAAAGGACGACAAAAAATCACAAAAGGGTAGTTCCTTGTCTGACCTCAAATGCGAATCTCAAGATCCAAACGCCTTCAAAACACAAAGATAACACCGGCCATCAATGTAAGCCCGAACCCCCTTTCCCCAGCGGACAAAAGTCAAATGGCCATCCTTGTAAACCCGTACGAAAATACATATCCCCAGCAGATAAACCCCGGCCGTCATCGTAAGTCAGGACCCCAAGACACAAAACGCCTTCGAACACAGATCCTGAGGCACAAATGCCTTTACAACAAACAAGTTTTTTCCCCGGCAACCATCGTAAGCCCGAACTTTTCCCCAGCGGATAAATCACAAGGCAAGCACGCCTCACAAAATCAAAACACAAGGCAAGCATGCATCACAAAATCAAAACACAAAGGCAAACATGCCTCCCAAAATCAAAACACTTGAGCACGAGCGCCTTTCTCTCAAAGCGCAAGCACTTTCATCCCCAACTTAGGACACCGACACGTCCACACACACAAATTCTCAGTCACAGGACACCACCACGTCCTCATACACCACAAACCATCTTTTCGTAAGATTACACATCTTTTCGTAAGATTACCTATCTTCTAGTAAGATTACCTATCTTTTAGTAAGATTACTCATCTTTTTCGTAAGATTACACACCTCTTCGTAAAGATTACCAAATCTTTCCGAACTACGATCAGGCCTGATTCACATTCGGGATACGTAGGAATTCTACTAAAGGGTCCAGCCAACCGACCCAAGCGGTCACACCACAGGACACCACCACGTCCACAGCCAGCCGATCCAAGCGGTCACACCACAGAACACCACCACGTCCGCAGCCAGTCGACCTTAGCAGTCACATCACATCACGGGACACCACCACGTCCTCACATCCGACCCTAGCGGTCACCTCACAGACGAACTATGGTCAGGCTTGATTCCCATTTGGGATACGTAGGAATCCTACTAAAAGGTCCAACCATCCGACCTAAGCGGTCACCTTAGGACACCGACACGTCCACCTCACCTTGGGACACCAACACGTCCACATCACATCATGGGAAACCGGCACGTCCACCTCACATCAGGACACCAACACGTCCTCACATCCGACCCAAGCGGTCACCTTAGGACACCGACACGTCTACCTCATCTTAGGAGACCGACACGTCCACTCACCATTTCTTCTCAGAACATCGACACGTCCACCTCACATCAGGACACCAACACGTCCACCTCACATCAGGACACCGACACGTCCACCTCACATCAGGACACCGTCACGTCCCCCTCACATCAGGACACCGACACGTCCATGTCACCTTCGGACACCACCACGTCCTCACATCCGACCAACATGGCCGCCTTCTCTCTCCCAACAAGCGATCCATATCAAGACCCTTATCTTATCGATGACCCCACTTTCTTCGTAAGTGACGTCGCCGAGGGGCTTCTGTAAGTACCCCAATCCAAAACGCTCCCCATCTGACACACGGAAAACACCGCAGACTCACACAAATGTGATTCCGAAGACCCGTAGACTTAAAAAAGTCCAAAACTACCAACCAAACCAAGGTAGGACCCTTCCGGGATAAAATAAAATAAAAGGACTTTTTGAAAATTACGAAAAATATTCAGCCTGCAGAGGTGTCCGCGCGGACACTTTTGCAAGTAAATATAATCATTAAAAAATCCCCTTAAAGTCCACAATATTCCCTCAAATCCTGAAAAACCAAAAAATTGGTATTGCGTAAGTGTTCGCGCGGACATGTTTGCAGTTTTCTTGGGCCTATAAATAGAGGGCTCCCCCTCTCATTTTCTTCACACCTCCCTCCCCCCAGCATGCTGGGAGCTCTCCAAGGCGTCCCGAGCCCCTTCGGCCCTTCCCGAGGCGCTCTGAAGCCCTCCCGAAGCCCTGTCGAGCCATCCCGAGACGCTCCCAAGCCATCCCGAGGTGCTCCCGAAGCATCCCAAAGCCCTGTCGGTCTATCACGAGCCATCCCGAGCCATTCTGGTCCATCCCGAAGCATCCCGAAGCCATGCCGGCAAATCTCGAGGCATCCCGACGCACGCCGAACCTCTGCCCAAATCCACCTAGCAATCCCGAGGCATGCTGAACCTCTGCTCGAATACACACAGCAATCTCGAGGCACGCCGAACCTCTGCCTGAATCCACCCAGCGATCCCGAGGCACGCCGAACCTTTGCCCGAATACACCTAGCAATCCCAAGGCACGCCGAACCTCTGTCCGAATCCACACAGCAATCCTGAGGCACGCCGAACCTCTGTCCGCACACACCTAGCACTCCTGAGGCACGCCGAAACTCTATCCGCAGACACCGGTACATCCCGAGGCAATCCCGATCCGTCCTGGAACACTATTCACACTCAACCAACAAATATCCAAACGGAAGATAGACACGAACCAACATTGGTAAGGCCTCCTTTCAACACTATTTCAATTCATTTCAATACATAGCATACAATGTAGACATCATTTTCAAAATGCATTTTTAAAAAGCACACACACATACACACAACTTTTAAAGAAAGAGGGATATCGAAAGATTCGTGTATACAAGGCGACTCGGGTGAGCTCTACTATTCTCTTCCCGAGGTGTAACCTGACCTACAAACTCAAAATCTCATCACACAACAACTTTTAAACTAAACGAAGTCTTTTCTCAATGTTTTGGGCTATATCAAAACGGCGTGTCGCTCTACAAACGAAAAAACACGGCAAACGACGAACCAGCGCGAGATGCACGGTCCGCGTGCCGGATTCGTGTAATTTCACATATGATCTCCTACTTGTACAATATCTGTCTAGCCAAGGCACGAAGACTGGTCGACATCGACCAAACAAACACGTGCATCCATACACGTCTCAATTCGTAACTGTCTCATACAATCACAGAGACCGTTATACCAGTATTGTCACCGCGATCCAAGGGACTCATAATGATTATATGGCACCACTATATATAACAGACCACATCCAACGTAAAAAGGTAATGATATCTTCACTATTTGAGATTTAAGTCATTTAATACAGTTTCATACAAACTTAACACTATATCTTATCATCACGCGGTAGATATTATCCGTAGACAATCCCGTCTATACGTTCGTTCGTGATTTCAGGTCATAGTAGCTGAAATACAAACTATTGCTTTAATAAGGCTGATCCGGATCATTTCCTTCATCATTACTTATATTTTTCAATTATTGTACATTTGATTTGTTAATATACTCCCTCCGTCCGCCTAGTAAGTTCACACTTACTGTTTACACGTTAATTAAGGAAGGAGTATTATATTGAAAGTGTTGTGAGTGTGAAAATAAAATAGGAGAGAGAATGAGTGGAGGGAATAGTAAATTATAATGGTTTGTGAGTATTAAAATAATGTAGGAGAGAGAATGAGTGGAGAGAATAGTGATTTAAGGTTTCCTTTTTAGGAAAGAAATAAAGTGTGAACTTTGTAAACGGACGCCCAAAATAGAAAGCGTGAACTTTGTAAGCGGACGGAGGGAGTATATATATATATTTTTAAATGTGGTACTAATTTGTAAATTACGCATACTATGGCAAAATTGTATTTAAATTATTTATTTATTTATAAATATAATATCTATTTTAAGAAAGATTATAATAGGGAGAAAAATGCGACACGAAAAGAGATAATGCTACAATCATATAGGAAAGTACACTTAAGACCTTCTTTCTCAAAATATATAGCTCAGCAGCTGAGGTAGACAGCAAATTGTTGATTAATTATATTTTATTTTTTTTAAAAGGCAAATTGTTGATTAATTAACAAAAAAGTTAGAAAAATTGTTCATAACAAAAAAAGAGTAAAATATATTTGTCTTTAAAAAGAAAATTTGTAATTGTGATTCAAAATTTAAAATTTAAAATTTTGAAAGAGATAGAACTCGGAAAACTTAGTGTTTCATGAGTCGTTATATTTTTAGTAGCAATTCATTAAATGTTAAATAAATCTGGAACATCCTATTTTAGTTCCATTGCTTTGAAAGGAATCTTATGTCAAGT
Source organism: Adenophora triphylla var. japonica (assembly GCA_022495995.1). Classification (NCBI taxonomy): domain Eukaryota; kingdom Viridiplantae; phylum Streptophyta; class Magnoliopsida; order Asterales; family Campanulaceae; genus Adenophora; species Adenophora triphylla. Next base: position 326,884 of record JAFEMH010001033.1, read on the forward strand.
GAGCATGATGACGATGTGTGTAAAGACTACACTAATTTTAGTGTAATCAAGCTTTACTTGGCTATACCACAAACTTTGTACGGGCAAATTGTATTTTAATTATTTGAGTTTTACTAAATATTTCAATTGATTATTGAGTTTTTATTTGTTATAAGTTGTTTAATGAGTTTGTGTTTTGATTGCAATCAGATATAAATTTGGATGATTCGTTAAAAATATAACGAAAAGTATGTCATGTGTCACCCACATGACATAATTAAGGGGCATTCTATCTTTTTCATACAATATCGTTTTGTTAATTGAATTAATCACAATCGTCACCATAGCTCATACACAAACAACCACCACCTCAACCACCACCACCATCATTGCCACAGCAGTCATCACCATCATCGCCACCACTACATCAAAAATCAAAAGTACATTCTAATAACATCAAAATTATGTTTAATAATCAACAATAATTTTCAAAATTTTGGATTAAAAAAATCAAATCTTGCAGAACAAAATTATCTCATCATTATTACCATCACCAACAATGAAAACATAGAGGGGAAGGGAAATTTTGAATTTTAGGAAAGCAACGACATCAACTTAATCCCTTGTTCCTCCGTATCTCTCTCACTGATTTTTACAAATTAAAAGCAACTTTCAATATGAGCAAATCGAAATGAAAGCCAATAGCGGATCAAATCACTTCAACTTAACATAAAAAAAATAAAAACTTCAATGGCCATTTCTGAGAATGCGATGATCGCCACTGTAAGAATGGAGAAGGGATGAGAAGGTGGCATCGTTGATGAGAAGGAAAAAATTGAAGGAAAAAGGAAGATTAAAAAAAAAGGGAATGCGCCATATTACGGAGGCAACGACACAGGAAATTGGACATCGAATTTTGAGAAAGGAGGAGTCAGAACTGCCAAGGTTTGATTCACCTTTACTGTTGGCAGTGGCAACTGCAACGGCGGAGACGGAGGGAAAAGGGTTTTTCTATACACACTACTTTTTTTTTCCTTTTACACTAACACACTGTCCAATGACCCACAATAAAAGAGAGAGAGAAAGAAAGTCAAACCACCCATGTCCACTGGTTATTTTTTCTTGTTAAGTGTGTTCAAACCACACTACTTCATGTTTATCTGCAATTTTTTTGCACACGAGGCTATGGCATAGGAAGTATGCTGTCATGTACTTATTGCTGCTCATAAAGGACTAACCGCCCCTGCCCACGGATTATTATTCCTTGTTGAGTGTGTTCAAACATAAAAATTTGTACATTGAATTTTAAAGAACGTGTCTTCTTATTGAAAAGGAAAATTTTGCTTCTTTTTAAAAAAGTACAGTTTAACCTTCTCTCCAACATTTTATTAACTTTCTTATAAATCTTCATTTCATTTCAAAATCACAGTCTACCTTTCAAGTTAAATTTTCAGTTCAACTTCATGATAAATATATTATCAAAGTGTTGTTTTATTTGTTAGAAATATAATATAATCTTTTTGAGAAAATGAAATATTTGAGAGAAGGTCAATGGTTAGATGAATCAAGATGATAAACTAGCTCAAGATGATAATAATGAAGACGTGAATGAAATGGATGGTAATGACACATGCAAATTTTCTACAAATAAGGTAATATAGCGAGTTATTTTTTTATTTTCCTTTTTTTTGGCTTTTTTTTTCATATCTTACCCTTGATTTTCTATTACATGTAATAAGATATCCACCGAACCCAAAAGATAAAGAGGGAGTAAATTATAAATTATATTAAACAAGTTAAATATTAGTTTTCTGTAATTTTTAAGATGGAGGAAATAATAAAAAACATGCTAAACATTTTGTGAAATAATTGTTATTAAAAAAAAATCACCTTACTATTTTACTCTACTTTTCATAATCAGAACACATCCACTATAAATATTAAATGCGTTTCCTTAAAAACTACTCCCTCCGTCCCATAAGTCTTAAGAAAACTTTTCATTTTGGGCGTCCCATAAGTCTTAAGAATTCCCAAAATGGAAACCTTAAATCACTATTCTCTCCACTCATTCTCTCTCCTACATTATTTTAATACTCACAACACCATTATAATTTACTATTCCCTCCACTCATTCTCTCTCCTATTTAATTTTTCACACTCACAACACTTCTTCCACTCATTCTCTCTCCTAATACTATAATAATATTCCTTAATTCTCGTGCCATTTCAAGCATATCAGGTAGCATAACGCACTTACCGCTCCGATCTAATCCTCCACCGTGGAATCAACATGTTGCTATTGCAATCGGGCATGTTAATAATAATCATTACGTCAAAGTAACATTGACAGGAGGGTACCCGGTGCCGACAATCACGCCACAGTGGATTCATTTCAGACATAATTGCGCAGCTGAATGGGGTACTCCATATTTTGATCGAATTAACATTTATAATGAATATTTGCGTGTGCGTTCTAATTGTACTAGCAAATTTGTTGTATTGGATTGAGAAGACATGAAATGAATTAAATTATTTTGTATTTTATATTTAATAATTTTACTTATAATTCCACCTAATATATTTATTTTTTATTCTTGGTTAAAAGGAATATTCATATTAAAATTATTTCTTATTATTGAAAAATTTATTTTTATCCATTCGTATTTTATAATTCCACCTAATTTATTTTTATTCTTGGCAGCACTACTTCTGTATTCACCTTGAGTTCTGCTACAATGGATTTTTCTAAAATTTGATGCTCTCAATAAAAAGGTTTTTCTATACCAGATTTTCTATGCACATTCATTCGTAGGTACAAGTCTATGATCAGACTAGGCTTATTAAGAGCGTTGGACAGAGAGTAGTAGGGGTTTTTCTATACACACAAATTTCAAGGTAAATGCTTGTTGACTTTTAAGATACCTAGGTTTTTTTCACTACTTTTTTTAAAATCAGGTAGTGTGAATAGCAGTACCCGAGGGAAAATAAGATGGCTGCTTCTTGTGTTGGTGTGGGGGTGGCTGCTACCGGAAAAGGAGGTGAACGGTGGAGGAGGAAAGGAGAGGCATTTTTTTCCTTCATAAATCGAATATAACTATGGATTTCGTTTAATGAGATATAGATTTTTTTTAACTAGAGATATAAATTAAATTTAGTGAATTTAAAATAGGGATCAAATTTTAGATTATTACTATTAATGCTTTAATAAAGATTTTTTCTTTTGAAGTCCCATTGCATGGAAAAAACATAAATGCACCTTAAATATGTCGAGTAAGTTTTAGGAAAAATATGTTTCTCCATAAGTTATTAAAAGCCCACTTTCATCCTTAAAAATATCGAGTTTAGACCTTAAAACATTGAGTTTAGGCCTTAAAATACCTAGAAAATAAAATAGTGAGTTTAGACGTTAAAACGGTGAGTTTAAGCTAGAAAATAAAATAGCGAGTTTATGCCTTAAAACAGTGAGTTTAATCTTTAAAACACCAAGTCGATATATTTAAAAACGAAATTTTTTATAACTTATGGAGAAACAGGTTTCCCTCAATTTTTTTTGAAATATGTCATGTTAGTGACACATGACATACTTTTTGTATTTTTCGTTAGATTTTTAACGGACCATCCAAATTTATACCTGAATGCAATCAAAATACAAACTCAATAACCAACTTAAAACAAATACAAATTTAATAACCAATTGAAATATTTCATCCGTCCCACTTCAATTGAGCCACTTTTCTTTTTGGGACGTCCCACTTCAATTGAACAATTTCATAAATGAAAAGAAGTGAACAGTGTTTCGGACATTTATACCCTCATAATGTTTATATATTTACAAAAAAACCATTCATTATACCCTTATAATTTTAACATATTTACAAAAAAAAACAATCATTAACTTACTATTTCTCACACTCATTATCTCTCCTACAAAAAAACCATTCATTAACTTACTATTTCTCCCACTCATTCTCTCTCATATTAAATATTTTTAACTTTTACATTCTCTCTCCTCTAATCTTCTACCCACTTTCAATACTTTATTCATTTTTCTTAAGAACCGTAAAATTATTTCATGGCTCAATTGAGATGGGACGGAGGTAGTATCTTATAAAACTCTGATAACCAAAATGCAATTTCCACATCAAACTTAACTAACTTCATAAGAATATAAGAATGACGTGTATTTCGTCCGTGTCAAAATAAATACCCCCTCTGTCCCATAAAACATTACCCCTTTTACTATTTTGAGCGTCCCACTTTAAAGTTCCACTTTCCTAAAAAGAAATTTTTTTAATACTTCTTTATTCATGGGATCCACTTGTTATACTCACAACACTTTTCAAATTTACTATTCTCTCCACTCATTCTCTCTTCTTCCACTCACAACACCTCCTTTCACTCACAACACAATAGTAATGTATATAGTGTACACTAGCTAATTAGCTAATTACTGTTGTACATTACATAACTAGCTAGTGTACCCAAGTTTAATTTCAATGTTCATCAGCCATGGCTAAGTACACTAGCTAATTACGAAAATAATATTGAACAACGTCTAATTTTTTAAAAAATAATATTGAACAATCAATTTTCAAAAGCAATCAATTTTTGAATTGTGCACACTAGTAACACAGCTAGTGTACACTAGGTTACACTAGCAACACAACTAGTATACACTAAGAAAACTAGTTATTGTACACTAGATAACTAGCTAGTGTACACTAAGTTACAACAGCTAGTGTACACAAGGGCTTGGCCCAATGCTTTGTCCTGCTGCCTAAGGCATTTGGCTAGTGTACACTAGATAACTATCAACTTAGCTAGTGCAATAACTATACACTTTTGACCAAATTTTCCCAGTTATAAATCAGCAAAAGATTTTTTTTTTGATAAATTACATACATAATTTAAAGAAATCCAATATACTCCCTCCGTCCCAATAAAAGCTTCACTAATTACTCAAAAGGGCGTTTCGTTAGAAGTTTCACCTTTCCTTTTTTGGCAAAAAATCTTTACTATTTCCTCCACTCATTCTCTCTCCTACAATATTTTAATACTCACAACACCATTATAATTTACTATTCCCTCCACTAATTCTCTCTCCTATTTTCAAATTACACTCACAATATTTTTTTTCCTCCCATTTCCATAATTTGCGTGCCCACCCAAAAGGGTGAAGCACTTATTGGGACGGAGGGAGTATTTAATAATTTACATACATAATTTACAAGCAAGGAAGAAGTTCGATTAATATTGGCTTGGGCCGTGTGTGGGGAAAAAATGATTGATGATTTTTCCACATTAAGAAGTTGGCCAAAGGAGTCACAAAAGTTGGTTATGGTTTGTTTTAATTTTTGGACAAATGATGTTTCATTTCAAAGGAAAATAAAAACAATCATCCGCAAAAGCTAGGGAGGGGATGTGGGCCAGAAGAACGAAACGACTGTCTTGAACAAATTTAATGTGTTTGGTTTGATCCGAACGATGAAGTTGACGAAGGATTTTTTTGAATTTTTAAACGTAATCAATTTTTGAATTGTGCACACTAGCAACACAGCTAGTGTACACTAGGTTACACTAGCAACACAGCTAGTATACACTAAGAAAACTAGCTATTGTACACTAGATAACTAGCTAGTAGGGATGGCCAAACCGGACCGGAACCGGACCGGAACCGGAAAACCGGACCGGAACCGGACCGGAAAAGCCCGGAACCGCCATGAACCGTCACGAAAACCGGAACCGGGATAACCGGAATCGGTTTGGATAAGGGCCGGTTAAGGGTCACAAAAATGGTGAATCGGACCGGAACCGGAACCGTGAACCGGACGAAATTCATTGTTTTTCAATAGAACCGGACCGGAACCGGACCGGAAAAAGCCCGGAACCGGACGAACCGGGGAGAAAACCGGAACCGGATTAACCGGAACCGTGAACAATCCGGGCCGGTTAAGGTTCATACATTTTCCGAACCGGAACCGGCGGTTCCGAACCGGAACCGGGCCCGGAACCGGTTTTGGTCATCCATACTAGCTAGTGTACACTAAGTTACAACAGCTAGTGCACACAAGGGCTTGGCTCAATGCTTTATCCTGCTGCCTAAGACATTTGGCTAGTGTACACTAGGTAGCTAGTGTACTTAGCCATGGCTGATGAAATTGAAATTAAACTTGGGTACACTAGCTAAGTTGCTAGTGTATATTACTTAACTAACTAGTGTACACTAGTTAATTAGCTAGTGCTTTAAAATTAGACGTTGTTCAATATTATTTTTTCAAAATCCTATCTTCAGGGATCTAGTTTGAATCGTCTCGTCAAGACAAAAAAATCAGTGTTTTCGAAAAAAAAATTCGACTTATAGATATTCAGATATTTTATTTTGAAATTTGAGGGGATTTTAAATGATGACGGGCAGTTAGAAAGATGATGTATGCGACTGACCTTAATCTGAAGCATTGATGTATTTTTTAATCCAATGGCTGTTAATGGTTCTTATGGTTCTCATATAAATTTGATTCTCATTATAATAGGACCCTATATATATATATATATATATATATATATATATACTCCTCCGTCCCGGTCGACTTAGGACTTTTTGCCATTTTGGGCGTCCCACCCGACTTAGGACGGCCCAAAATGGAAACCTTAAATCACTATTCTCTCCACTCATTCTCTCTCCTACATTATTTTAATACTCACAACACCATTATAATTTACTATTTCCTCCACTCATTCTCTCTCCTATTTTTAAATTACACTCACAACATTTACCTTTTCTTTAATTCCCGTGCCATTTCAAAAAATCCTAAGTCGGCCGGGACGGAGGGAGTATATATATATATACTCCCTCCGTCCCATAGATTTATGGACTTTTGGATTTTCGAGAAAAATTAAGGAGGAAATATTATATTGAAAGTGTTGTGAGTGTGGAAATAAAATAGGAGAGAGAATGAGTGGAGAGAATAGTAAATTATAATGGTGATGTGAGTATTAAAATAATGTAGGAGAGAGAATGAGTGGAGGGAATAGTAAAGATTCCTTTCCATTTTAGGAAAGTTATATATTATTGTGGGACACCCCAAAAGAAAATTTTACATATTATCATGGGACGGAGGGAGTATATATATATACCCCCTCCGTCCAGTTACATACTTCACACTTTCTATTTTGGACGTCCAATTACATACTTCACATTTTGTCTCCTACATTATTTTAATACTCACAACACCATTATAATTTACTATTTCCTCCACTCATTCTCTCTCCTCTTTTATTTTTACACTCACAACATTATATCATTATTTTTTTCCTTAATTCACGCGTGAACAGTAACTGTGAAGTATTAACTTGGACGGAGGGAGTATATATATATATATATATATATTTCTTTTTAATTTAAAATTAATATTATTTGTAAATACTCCCTCTGTCTCAGTTTAATTGATACTTATTTCTTTTTTGGTCCGTCCCACATCAATTGATACTTACCCAAAATGTAAAGGAATCTTCACTATTTACCCCACTCATTCTCTCTCCTATTTTACTTTTTCATTCACAACATTCTCTCTCCTAACTATTCCTCCCACTCATTCTCTCTCCTATTTAATTCTTCATACTCACAACATTTAACCTTTTTCTCTTTCTTACCTCACTTTTCTTAATTCCCACACTCAAAAAGTTGGTATCTATTCAAGTGGGACGGAGGGAGTATGATTTTCTAACATGTGAATTGAAAACTCAATTTGAAGTAAACTATTCTTAGAAATAAATAGTAGTCAAAATGTGATGGAGTACCTCTTTTTGCTTTCACTAGGAACTTCCTTTGACAACCACAAGCATTTGTTTACTAACTAGTACACTTATTCATGCCAACGTCACAGTAACAATATGAATTTGGTTGATTCTATAAAAGTGTATAACATATTCTGTGATGAAGCAGATGGAAAGGTCGATTGCCTTAATATATGATTAAAGTTTTATATCATCACTCGAAGCCTTGCTTGATTTGAACTTAATAGTTAAATTGATTAACCCGGTGAAAGAATGCAATTTTTTTTTGTTAAACTACAATCTTAATATTTGATTCAAGCTCTGAAAGGATTAAAAAATGTTATAAACTTTATGAGATGGAGGTTATATAAAATTAACAAAAATGTATTTTGTTAAATTTTAAACAAATTTGTTAACAGAGTGAGAACATTTTGAAAAATTTAGTAGTTTTACTTTGCAGTTTTCTATTAGCAGTTCTACTTTGCAGATTTTTTTTTTCATGGCAGTTTTTTGTAAGTGTGGGAAGTGAAAAGGGAGGGCGAATTTGGACCGTTGGATCAATTTTGTGAGAATGAATCTGAGCCTCTCTTTGTTTTGGCGATTTTTCCCATTCCCTATTGTAATATAGATTTGAAACCAAATAATACAAATCTGAGTTATTGTAGAACCCATAAATTTAACTAGTAATTTTCTTGGATAATATTTCCTTTATCCATAAATTCCATAAATGATCTTTTTTTTTTTATTGTCAATACAAATACTAAGGTAATTTGAAAAATAATTTAAGATCTATTTAATTATGCTAATTAATAAACATCTGAAAAATGTTATTGCTAGACTATATAATGAGGTATTAAGAACAAATTTTAAATTTTCATTAGAATAATTAAATTAATCTAAATTTATTGCTTGGTATTCATTCATAGCAAAAAAAAATTGAAATATCATTTGGGAACGGAGAAAGAAAGAGAGGTGACCTACCGGTTTAGAATGAGAGGATGACACATGCCAATTTTCTATTAAAAATCTAACAAATTTTTTGTTGAGCAAGTCTCCTCCCACGAGAACAAGGGGATCCGTCTCATGTATGAGACGGGTCGACCCATGACCCATGGGCATAACCGCCCAAACCAATCATTCCTAGTTCACGCCAAAATTCATTCCAGCCAAAGTAATTTGAGGCCTTCTTTATATTTTTAATTGGTCTTTATTTATTTCCTAGGCCTCTCATATTTTTTTTAGGCCCAATTTTTTTATTTTATTTTTTTATTTTATTTTTTTTGTTTTTTGCTTTTTTTTTGTTTTTATATTATTATTTTTTAGTTTTTATATTATTTTTTCGACTTTTCAGTGAATTAGAAAAAGTAATAGTTACCATCTCTTAATGTAATGACTGAATGTATTATTACTTTAAGTCATTGATAATGTAATACTTAAAAAAAAATATACTATTACTTCACAAAGTGTAGTACTATTACTTATAGCAATACCAACTATTACTTAAACAAATGAGAAGTATTACTCAAAATGAAAACAGTTCCTAAAACTATTATTAGTTAAAAAAAAACTAACACTATTACTTCACAAAGTGTAGTACTATTACTTATAGCAATACCAACTATTACTTAAACAAATGAGAAGTATTACTCAAAATGATAACAGTTCCTAAAACTATTATTAGTTAAAATAAAATAACACTATTATTTCACAAAGTGTAGTACTATTACTTATAGCAATACAAACTATTACTTAAACAAATGAGAAGTATTACTCAAAATGAAAACAGTTTCTAAAACTATTATTAGTTAAAAAAAAAAATAACACTATTACTTCACAAAGTGTAGTACTATTACTTATAGCAATACCAACTATTACTTAAACAAATGAGAATTATTACTCAAAACGAAATCAAAATGAAAACAGTTCCTTCCCTCATCTCTCATACACAGATCTCATCTCTCTCTCCTCTTCATCTTCTTCCTTGTTTTCTCCTCCCTCCATTAAACACCACTCTTCTTCTCTCTCCAACCTGCACCCGGCCCTCACCCCCCTACTTTCTCTCTCTACCCGAAAACCCACATATTACAACCATTAAACCACGAATTTAACCTACCCACCTCCTTCTCCATCAATCCCGACCTCATACCCACCACATTCAGCCTTCAATTTCATCCATTGTTGTCGAGGAGAGAGGAGGGAAACTTTGTTCTCTCTGTAATTTGCGTTTAGAGAGAGAGAGACCCTCCCTTTGCGTTTAGTGAGAGAAAGCGGCTAGAGAGAGAATCTGAGTAGTGAGAGTTGTTGTGGTTGGGAAATTGGTGATGGCGTTGGCTTTGGGTCGCCGGTGTGTAGGTTGAAGGTAGGATTTGCCGGAGAAAGACGATTGGGGAGGGGATCCCTGTTATTGCGTATAGAGAGAGTGATGAGAGAGAGTGGTGCGTGGGTATTCTTGGGCGGGTTGGGCGGGTCATGGTCATGGATCCGACCCGTCTCATGGATGAGACGGGTATTGTTGTTCTCACATGAGTTTTTGTATTTTTTGTTTAGGGCCTAAATTGATGCAAAAATAAAATTTGAGATCCCAACTTAATAAATGATTTATACTCCCTTCCTTCGTTCCTTTTTATTTATCTTTTTAAAAAACAAATGCACTAATCAAAAAATTCATTAATTACTTTTCCAACTTAATAAATAAATTATCAGTTTAAATGTATTATAATTAAAAACAAATTGAAATATTCAATTTTAGAAAGAGAAAATAATAGAAATCCTTCCGCTTTGTCTATACTACTACCGGGCATATACATATTGACATATACTAAGGTATTATTGGGCTAACATTATTTATAGGACCCCAAAAAAAGGGCATGGGGAGAAAAACATAGAGGGACCAAATGATAATATTAATAATCAAAAAGTTGTTAAGAAAAACAAATCTTCTTTTCTGGAGTAGAACGTTTATGATTATGCCAAAACAAGCCAGCCAGCCAGCCTTGTGCTATAAAAAAGTGTCAAAAAAATAAAAGGTCGTAAATGAATAAATAAAAGCTAAATTCCACCTGCCATACGCCTGAGATGTTGATAATATCGAGGGGTGGGTCTGCTACCAGCCTACCACAGCTTTTGCTCCCACGCTCAGAAGCAAACAACCAACGTGCCATGTGAAAAATCTACTGTCGAATATGAAATATTTTGAACGGATATAAAAATATATTTTTATACTAAAATGTGACGTAAATTCTTTAGAACTACGTACTAAACTTGTATTAAGAATGTGAAACTTTTTTTTTACATTGCATAGCACACTTATTATATTATGTAGTGCAATTTTTACATATCGTTGTTTGATTTTCATTTTGCTTTAGAGCGTAGCTGTTCAAAATGGTATGATGATAGCTAGCTAGCTAGATCTTTGTTGGTAACATCTCGCTATCCTTGCAGCCTGTCTGTCCATCCATCCACTCATGTGGAATGTATCAACAACTGTTTGAAAAGTGCACTGCTGCTGAACTAGATGTAGACCTCCACATCAGTTTCGGATTTCTCCCAGTTTCCAATAATCCAGACAGTTTATCAACATTCCAAATTCATTTGCCCCGAGACATCCAAGATCTAACACAAGTACAAATGAAATAAGCTCATCTATTTGTAACCCCACAGGACGCTTATCAAAGTCATCTTCAGATATCAAACTAGTATTCATTAAGAACAGACTTGTAATTAGTTAACATCCACAAGTTATCTTATACTAGATAAAAAGAGATTGCACCGGGAACATTAAAAAATTAATTTCAAAAATAATTAAGAACATGCACACTTGTGTGTGTGTGTGTGTGTGTGTGTGTGAGAGAGAGAGAGAGAGAGAGAGAGGTTCCATAAACCAACTGTAATTAAATTGAAGTAGAACACTTGAAACCTTATAAACAACCTACAACATAGCTTACTATAAACACAGTTACAGCATGAATACCAACTTTCACAATGGTGCAATCATTTCAGCTCAATAACTAACCAACAAGGGAAGGCAATCTAATGAATTTGTGAAAAGGATACCTGTGAACAAAATGGTGCTATACAAATGATCGTGGTACTTCAACAAAGATGATGATGCCGGCCCTTGTACAGAGAACTACCCGTTTAGGTCTCTCCAAGAAGAATAAGAAGCTTGCCTTGTGTAATACGGAGTATTAATCTTTATCTTATGTTGTCCAGCACGAAGCAGGGATTCCGTGTTTCTGAAACCATTCAGGCATGTGGAACCTTTCATAGAGAAGGGGCCTCACATCCTTCTGCTCAGAAAGTTGCTTCAGGAGCGGAAGAAGAACCTCCAGCAGCTGATTTAAATGAACAATAAAAGAGCAGAGCCGGTGGTAAGTATATAGTAATGGCTATTATCCTCAACAAAAGCAGTCACTACATTGTTTGCTGGTTTATAGTAATTTGTAAATGTGTATTCTTTGTTTTGATATTGTAATTTTTAATATTTGCAACATGCAAAATAATCCATTGTACAAATTAGACTTGCTTTGGCAGAGGATTTAACCTAAAATATATCGACTGAATACAATTTTTCTTTACCTGCTGATCGTGGGGCTGCCCAGCGGAAAATGGAATGCAAGGAATTCCATTTAATGGTTGCAATAAGAAACTGAATGGGTTATTATCAACAAGTACTATTCGACAATAATCAGTTGATATGCAGGAAAGATCTTTCACATGTTCCCGATACTCCCTACAATTTATGAAACAGAAAGGTTACAAATATCAGTAAACATGGTTGGTCTGAAATATGTAAACAGTACAAGTCACACGAATCAATCCTCGGCAATCTTGGCGGGCAAGCTTCGTCAACCTTGGAGAATTATTGGTATTGTATTATAGTTTGATAGGATTCCTTGTACATTGATTGTAAATACTAGTTGCAATACAATCTAGTCTATTATCGGTCTGGTCCAGTTCAAGCCATGCTCACCCTTGGGCGTCTTTCTACTTCTGACCCAAATTCTACTTCTGAAAAAATTTACGATTAGAGTAAAGAACAAAACCAATACACTACTGTCATGTATTATTTTATTTTTTTTTAATTGTTTTTTTTATTAATGAATCGACGTGAGGGCGAGCCTTGGCGCAACGGTTAAGTTGCTCCTTTGGTGATCATAAGGTCACGGGTTCGAACCTTGGCGAACAGCCTCTTGGCAATTGTCAGGGGAAGGCTCTAGCAAATGGTTCCCTCTCCCAACCCCCGCTTGGCGGGGAGCGCTTGGCGCACCGGGGTTTGCCCTATTAATGAATCGACGTAGTCTATTACGAGAGTGGCACTTGAAAGTGATAGAAATTGTATTTGGAGTTTGTTCCCTCCATTTTAGCCTTCTCGCCTCAAATGTAGGAGACTTAGTCTTCTTTGGCTTCTCTTGCTTGTACCTCTCAGCTATAGATGCCTTGTACTCTGACTTGTTCTCCCCCTGAATAGCTAGATATTATCTCTTTTTGCTTGGTCATTAATTAATCATATAAACACATGTTTATATGTTAATTTCCTCCTCTTCTTCGAACATCACGTCTGGGCAGTTTCTGATGACCTAATCAAGCTCATTTTAAGCAGACTAACTACTGTTATTTAAACATTAATTTCCACATTATTATTTGTGAAAAATACAGTAACTATTTCAGTGTTGCCAAATCCAAATGGCAACACTTGTGGCAACACCGGTTTGCAACACTTGGGACAAACATTCATGGCAACACATGATCTAACATTAACAAATCCATTGAAGAAGGTGAGATCGAGCTCAACTATTGCAAGAGTGAGGAGCAAGTAACGGACATTTTTACAAAGGCGCTTCCCAAAGAAAAGTTCCAACAGTTGAGGGAACTTCTTGGAGTTGTGGCAGCACATTAAGGGGGAGTATGTTGACTAATGTGCATGCATGGCATATCAAAGGTCTTGGTTGGTTCATGAAATAACTCTAGTTCATTATATAGTTAGTACTTGAATAAATTAGAACATGTATTGTTCTATAAGATAGGGATCATGTAAAGTCATTCTAGAACTTTCCTTTATCAAATATAAATAGGCTTGTCATGTAAGATGTAAAGTATAAGTTGAGTAATATAAAATATAGTATTCTATTCTACATCTCCTACTCCATTTCTCTACATAAATTTCAGCCCTTATAATCCTCATATTACTATTTTCCGATCCTAACAGTAGGGAATATTAGTGTGATAAAAAATAGCAAGTGGGCTAGTTGACGTGAGTATAACAAGTGGGTCCAATTAATTAAAAATAGTAATATATATATATATATATATATATATATATATATATATATATGTATGTATATATATATATATATATATATATGTATGTATATATATATATATATATATATATATGTATGTATGTATATATATCACTTTGTATCGGCCAAGTTCAATCAACAGAAGAATTCCGACCACGAAATATAAGCGAGAATTAGATATAACTATGTATATATATATATTGATGATTCCAATATATACGTATATGTATATGTATATATATAGAGAGAGAGTGCAGTTAAATAATTTTGACCACACTTTATCAACCAGTCAATCTGAAATTGGTGAGACTGTAATGGTTCACCTCTTTTTTCTTTTGTTCTTTATTGCTAGATATAGTTATTTAAAAAAAAGTATAGTAGATGCAACTCCAAAATACTAAAGATCAATAATAGAAGAATTGTGAAACGGATCTTTTATGCTTTTAGTACTTGAAAAAGATAAGAAGTGGAACAGTAATTTTCAGATAAAGCGACATTTAAATGAAATGAGTTTCTTCAGAAAAAGGAAACGGAAGAACATAGCCAAAAAAACATTTTCACTTGACATCTAAACCTTCAAAAAAGTCAACAAACTAAAAGATGACAGTAAGAGCTGGTGCAGACTGTTACTGACCATCTACAACTGCCAAGCAATAATCATCAAAAAGCCAAAGATTCAATCGATAATATCTGGACTGAAGCTTCCTCCATGCATGCAAATCGTAAAGCTAAAGATGACCAAAATGTTATTTTAGAAGAATGAATGGTAGTTGTCTCTGGGAATCTATAAAGTCACCAATTCACCATCCACATTGACATGACGATCTACAAGAGAGAATAATTGGACAAATGAAGGGCTAAAAAAGAAGTGCAATACCTTGGACAACAACAACAAAAACAAAGCCCAAAATGATTATTATTCTAATAGAGAGACTTCCAATAAACACATATAACAACTTTCCCAAGATAAATAGGATATAAAAGTTAATTATGGGACTAGCTTACTATGTTTGATGAGTCATAAATGCCTGATCAAAGGTTTATTGGCATAAGGAATTAGATAAGAAAAGGTGATTCTGGAGTCAATCAAGGAAAATAAATACTCCTTAAATAAGCAATACTTACGTGCTACTTGTCGAAGGCCGATAAAGTCTCCGACCAAATCGATTTTCACCATCTATTCGGTCAACAAGCGGTCTAGCATAGCCTGCAGTAGAGCAACATGAATAACTCAGGGGATCATGAAAAGTTCCGTAAAGGAGAAGTTCAAGAAGATGTTTATAGCAGTGAACAGACCTTCAAGGCCTGCAGTAAATAACACGAGATCAGCAAATTTACTGAGTTGACTCAGGAATTCATGCAATCCAGGACGTTCAAACACAGTCACATAATTAACCTTTGGTTTGCCTTCACATTCCTTGAGCCCAAAATTGAATCATTCAGTAAGATTAATTAGAGAAGAAAATCAAAAAATTATTAATATGAACTGTGCCACCTTATCAGAGGATACGCATTCCAATTCAAACCACTTCAACCCAGCTTCAGTGGCTTGAGTACGAACAATAGCAGGCAAACTAGATGTCTCATAAGCACATATCAGGGTTTCATCCAAGTCAAGAACTACCTGCAGCCAGAGATGCATGAGTCAGCTTAGAAATAAAATGAATTTGACAATAAGAGATTTGAAAGAGATCGGACATAATTCATTAAAACAACTATGACAAAAAGATGTTCAACTCCTTGCAGTTTTCCTTTGTCTGAATGACACTTGCATCAATATTGTAACTTTGTACATGTTATCAGATTAACTATAATGTTGATTACAAAGGGGGTTAATCTATAGCTGTATGGCTTTCCATTGTTGCAACACAATCAAGTGGCCGAGAGATGATAAACTGGCATAACTATTACTAATAACAAAAACCTTTGAGTTCTTTAGAGAAGTCTGACAAGGTAGAAGAATTCATAATTTCCATGACAAACGTAATAAGTTGCACACAAATCTATCCTAGAATTTAAAAGTGACTTGGGCCTACCAGAAGTTAATTGCACTTTCAGCATAAGCAGAATTCATCACATCAAGATATGGATATTGCTAATCACCTAGAAACTGGTATGCAGGTTCAAATTAATACAGCCACACATTCATTCACAAATCGGAATCTTACGTCATTTCAATAAAGGATATCCACATTCAATCTGTGCCTTCGCATAATCTTGTGGCACCTTTAACATAAACCATCTCTACTCGCTAGTTAGATCATTTCTGCACATGACAAAAACATGGCCAACTTGTTCTGAGCTTATAATAATACGTCACTGACGGGAGGCATGCTTTTCATTTCTACCTCCCTTCTTCAATTGTCACATCTCGCTATCATCATCTTTGAGCTATTTCTTCTTGTTAATTTCCAGTTTATCCCAAATCACGCAAGATACTTGTCATAAGTAAGGTTTATATTGTTGTAGCTACTAGTGGGCAGCAGACCTCCCACCCAACTACAATGCACCTGAATCCCAATAATTGAGGGTAGACTATAGGGAGCTAAGACATTTAGACACGGTTAATACAGACATTTTAATGCCACCTCTCTCTAATTAAGAGAGTGTAGTTTTAAAGCATCGCCATACTAACTTTTGAATTATGACGCTCCTAATCTCTCAAAATCATCTGTTTGCATCGACTTTTCTCTTCCTAGTTTTGCGGGGGTTTATGAACCAACTATCTCATCTTCACTAAACACTACTAAAAGCAACACAACACAAAAAGAGAACTTTACCATCTATCAATTCAAATTTCCCCATCACGGTACATAAATTCAGCAACAACAATCTTCCAGAACAGCTGCAGCTCACTCATAAGCCGCTAACATATTCAAAAGTGATAGTACTATTTTGATTCTCCTTTGTGTTTTCAATAACAGCACAGCTTCTACTTTACAATACACCATCATTAGCAGTATCTCGATGAATCTCTAAATGAAAGGAAAAAAGTAAAGTGATTTAATAGCTTAAAATCCCATTACACATGGGCAACTCCTTGGTATATCTATGCAATCTCTCCCATCCGTTTCAACATCCCAATAACGTTTTACTCCATTCAAACTCATAGATGTAGCCCAATTTTGAATCCTATTTGTGAGATCGGATTTCATTCCCGCCCAGAATCCCAGAGAATTTTGGTAAGTGATAGCTCATTACACAATGCTTGCCCCGTGAAGGAAAAGAGTCCGCCACCCTATGATAAAGAAAGGAGGATGATACGTCATGGTCGATCTTGTCAGAGCATTTGGTTAAATCCGCCTTGAAAAGTCTTTCCACCCCCTCACACCGTGACAAGTCTGCGAAAAAGATGCAAAGCCCCACACCTCACTGAGATCATATCTGCATACTTTCCCAATAATAAAAGGCCGGCCTTCTTTCTGTAAGAAAATCTAGTTTGTTGGGAAGATAAAGTCTGCATTCGCGAACCTCGCGGTTCACCTTGCAGGCCTGGGGTTTTGAGAATGAAGTGAATATACTGGGTTAAGTATAATCCACTAAAATGGATTGAGGGTGGCAAGTGTCCCTCTTCAGTTCTGTAAAAAAGGCCATGCCTTACTGTTATATTCTCGAAATATTGTATTTTAATAATTTTAGGATAATTCCTTCGAGAGAAAAATAAACTGCATCTCTCTCTTTCTCTCCACAGCCGCACATATGACCGGGACAAGGTTTCAATGCACAAAGTGCATATGGCTTAGAGAATTCATTGTGACGGAGCAGCATCTTCGAAATAGATAGCCAACACAACGTACAAGCTAATAATAGAATATACAAAGATAAAGCAATGAAACATGTGTCAGATCAAGTTAAGCATACCTCTTTTTAGTGGTTCATATTATTTTATTTACTATAGATGCCTGGAATCAAAGATGCTCGTATCCTTAACAAAGCAAAGGCGATGAAAATGTCACAGAGTGCAAGCTACAAACAACAATTTTTAGTTTAGCTAATCAAATTTCCTTCCCCGATAGTTCGATAGCTCCTCTTAGTCAACTCTTAATTTCAACTGTCCCTCAGCTAGCCTTCATTTCTAACATCTTCCAGCATAACCACACAATTCTCGTGAGGCTAAACAATGGCTACTTGACAAGGTATAGTTACAAACACTTGCTGAACCTAAGCTACTTTTCTTTTGAACACTCACGTTCCATATAACCATATATAGATTGCTCTACGCCCCTTAATTGAATTGCATACGTCATAGAAAATGTAAGAACTCAAGCACTCTCCCATCCAGACAAAATGTCCGCTCGTATTGCAGCAACTTAAAACACAAAATTTCTAATTCAGCTATAATAGGTTCAAAATCATACACAATATGTCAAATATGTACCCATAGCAGTCAAATATGGACGAGTCCATTAGACGATTCATATTAGCTGACCCCAAATTATTTTGGGACTAAAGTTCGTTGTTATAGTTGTTCAACCCCTTTGAGAGAAAATATAAACGGCATCTCTCTCTCCTAACACAAGCACACATATATTGTGTCAAGGTTTCAACGCATAAAGCTCATATGGCTAAGAAAATTCTGGGTGGACAAAGAGCAGCATCTTCAAATAGATAGCCAACAGAAAGTGCACACTAATAACAGAATATACAAATAAAAAGCAATGAAACATGTGTCAGATCAAGTTAAGTATAACTCTTTGTAGTGGTTCTTATTACTTTCTTTCCTAAAAATACCTAGGATCCAAGATGCTCATACCCTTAAAAAAGCAAAAGCGATGAAAATGTGACAGAGTGCAAGCTACAAACAACAATTTTCAGGGCAGCTAATCAAACTTCTTTCCCCAATATTCCATCGTAATCGACTCTTAATTTCAACTGTCCCTCAGCTAGCCTTCATTCTAAATATCTTCCAGCATGAAATAAGTCATAGTTACAAACACTTGCTGAACCTAAGCTATATTTCTCTTAAACATTCATGATTCATATAACCATATTAAAGATTTCTCCCTGCCCCTTAACTGAATTGCATACATCATAGAAAATATAAGAACTCAAGCACTCTTCCATCAAAACTAAACTTCAGGCCATATTGCAGCAAGTAACAACTAGAAACACAAAATTTCTAATTCGGCTATGCAAGTACAAAATCATACACAAAAAATGACAAATATGGAATCATATCAATCTAATCCCCTGATTGTAATCTCCAAATATTATGGTAATAAAAATCTCTAACGCACAAAATTAACTCCAAACAGCAAATAACACTTTATTCCCTAAAAACTGAAAAAGTATATTGCAAGTGACCTCAACTGATCCAATCAAAGAAACAAAACGAATGAACAATCATCATGACATAACTACTAACCGAATTCGTCTAAACTAAAGTCAAAGTAATCAAAGCATGGCAAACAATCAAAAGTCTATTCGCGCGCGTGCGTTCACCAAGGAGGAAATCAATGGATTATAGAAACATACCGTAAGCTTCTCCAGATCACCATCACAGGCGGCGCCAGTAATGTGCAGTGAAGCGGTGGCGGAGGCCGATTGAGACGGCGATTCCGGTTCAGGTAATTCGGGCAATTCAACGACGGGCAAGGGCTTGAAAGAAGGAGACGAAGAGCCGAGAATAGAAGCAACGGAAGGAGTGGCTCTAATGATTTGAAGGAAGATCTGAAAGAAGAAAGCTAACCAGTTCAAAAGTGCCTTCCATACTTGTAAGGTCCTGGTCGGCGCGTAGACTTCAGCTTGGCCAAGCTCGGCCATGACCGCCTTACAGTGAAACGACCGGCAGATACTAGTCTAGATTGCGACTGGGGTGCGCACGCCTTTAACGTGTCCCAAACTCTGTCTCTGTGTAATAGAAATGGAAATCTGGCAGGAGAAAAAATTGGGATTGCAATAGACAAGCTATGTGTCGGATTTATGAACAAGAGTGGGAGGTGCGGTCGAGAAAATTTAGAAAGATAGCGTATAGGCCACACAAGTTTTTTTGCGACTGGGGTGCGGAGGTCAAAAAATTACTCTGTCCGCCTGACAAGTTTGATGACTTTTTTCTAAAATAATTCTATTTTAAAATTAATTCACAAAATAATTCACACTAAAACTATTTTTCAAAATTATCATATTTTTATTTTTAGAACTCGCTACATAGTGTAGCGAGTTCAACGTTTGACCGTTGAAATTCGCTACCCCATTTAGCGAATTTAGTTGAATTAGAGTTTAAGCATTTGACTAATTTAATTAAGGGTTAATGACAATTTAGGGACTATAGTATAAGGGCGGTACGTATGGGGCGAAGTCTTAAAACTATCGATTTATTTAGGGCTAAAGTTACAATTTTGATCAATTTGGGACTTTTTGACGTTTTTCGTTAAAAAAAAACCGTTAAGTGACCATGTGCGATACATATGAGATTCAGTGAGGACATTTTGATCATTTCAGAGACTTCATGTCCTAAATTGACAGTTGCCCTATAAATAATAAATACTGTATTTAGTTTTTTTTTAAAACAAAAAATAATTTGTATATTTAAAATATTGATTTAAAAAACATTAAATAAAAAA